>MVGT01000735.1:52014-123764 GCA_002174775.1 Macleaya cordata
TCTCTCTCTCTCTAGCTCTCTAGCTTTCTTACTTGTGTTATCTTAATCTATCTCCTTATTTTTTGTTCTATCTCTGCTATATATATAATATATGTCTTATATATACAGAGATATATAAGTTCATTAGTACTACTAATTAATTAATTATAAGGATGAGAAAAGTATATATAGAACTAGCTACTACCCTCGCTCAGCTTATATAATTGAGTTAGCTAGTCATGAGACTATACAATTAGCAGAGACCTTGGAAAGCTAATTAAATCTCTTCAAATATGATAGAGACATTAATTGGACTGTACATGAACCTTCTCATCTTTCTTTCGTCTTGTTCCTCTTACTAATCTTTCTTTCTCTCTCTCTCTATCTCTCTCTCTCCATATATATATATAGATAGGTAGATAGAAAGAACAAAGACATAATTTGAAAAAAAAAACCCTTTGTAATAGAGATTAGCGAAAAATTAAGTTATCTAAATATCAATTACCAAACAAAGAAAGGACATAGAACAAAGACAAAAATCGAAAAAAATAATAAAAAACCTTTATAATAAAGATTAACGAGTTGCAAAGACTATTATTGAAGTTAAATCAAACAAAACCATCCCAGTAAAAAAGAAGATTAAGGAAGAAAAATGAAGACTTACCTTTCTTCTTTGTCGGACAGTGGTGAAGGGGGTGGATTGACTCGCTTCGACCTAGCCATCGTCCTTTTCCTTTAACGAATTCTCTCAAAACCAACAAAAAAACCCTTGATTTGGAGATCAGCCTGAAGGGGTTGTGGGTTCTACTATAGGATTTTTAAGAAGAAAAAAGGAAAGAGGGGAAAAGGAAAAGAGGGGGAAGAAAGAAGGTCTGGTTAATTTTGTAGTTTTTTTTAATTAAAAAGAAAACTAAATATTTAGAAGTGGGATATTTCCAATTAAAATGTGGGATAAAAGTGATAGATTTATGGATACCCCTAAGTGTAGGCCACAACTAATAAAAAACTTAAGTGCTAATAACAACACTCCTTTTCAATTAGATGAATTGCAAGTGGGAAACACTTAAATCTAATGGCTCACTTCACTTAAAATTAGGATTGTGCAGCCTACATGATAGTGAACAATTTTCATCGCATGGCTTATCTGCTTATGGTAGCACTTAGACTTGGCAACGAGTCGGATTAGGGTCGACCTTAGGCGAGTTGGTGAGTTAACGGGTCAAGAATATCAAACCCTAACTAGTTTATGAGATGAGCTAAATTTACAAACCCTACCTATTCGTTTAGAGGGCGTTTGGCAACCACTTAAGAAGTACTTCTTGACTTATATAAGTCAAAAAGCAAAAAAGCTTGTATGGTAACACTTTCACAAAGTGACTTCTAGAAGCAAGAAAGTTGCTTCTATTTGAAGCAAAAAAATTTTAGCTTCTTGCTTCTGTGAGAAGTAACTTCTCAGACTTATATAATTTTTATTCTATTTATTTTTTCTCCTCATTCTCTCTCCTCATTTTTCTTCATAGAAACTAAAATTCTTCACCTTCTTTTTATTGGTGATGAACATGATGATGATCATGACGATGATGATGATGATGATGATGGATGATGGATGATGATGGTGATGATGATGATGGTGATGATGATGCTGACGATGGATGATGATAATGATGGTAATGGTGATGATGATGATGATGGTGACGATGAATGATAATAATAATGGTGATGGATGATATATATATAACGCTCATAGTATAAATTATTTAAACTGAATGTATACTATTATTTAAACTGGATGATCATTATAAATTATATATAACGCTCATAGTAAAGTAAAAAATATTATTATTATTATTATTATTATTATTATTATTATTATTATTATTATTATTATTATTATCCAACAACAACAAAAATAATAGTTCAATCTTTTTTATTTTGACTTCTGATCATGTTACATTGCCATATTGACTTACTGGCTTATTGACTTATAAGACAATAGTTTGCCATATAAGCTTCTCATAATTTTTGACTTCTCAGAAGCACTTCTGCTTTTTTTAGAAGCAGAAGCACTTCTGCTTCTAATTGCCAAACGCCCTCTTAGTATTTTTCTATATAAAACAGTTAAACAGGTCAGGGTTGACTCTGATCCTAATAGAGTTGAAGAGGTAACGGGTCAGAAAATCCAACTCTAACCCTATCTATTTAGCTTGCGGGATGAATTAGGGTAGGGTTAGCCGATCACAGGTCAAATTGCCACCTACTCTCAAAGCTAACAAGGGATCACATACATATGTTGCAGGAATAAGACAAATGTCTTCTATTTACTAAAAGGGGTGGATACTATATTTTTTTACTTTACTTGTACTTATATCATACTTTTTACTTTTCCACCACCATATTCTTACATAGGTCAGTTTGTTGGGACGCAAGGCTGAATTTTGTGTGTTTGCTTCCTTTGTTGTAAAGTTCGGTCATGTAAGGCTGAATTATTTGTGTGAACATGATCATTAGATCATCTTTTCAATAAAATAATATTATTTTAGATTTCTTTAACCTCGTAAACAGTTGATTGAAAATATTTGGTAAAATGGTTAAAAATTTTTAAATTTCAATTATCTTTTGATGGGGAGAAAAATCTAGAATGATTGCGAGAATGATCTAAATATTGATGAATCATCCTTACTAAAAAAAATTAACATTTAAATTATCTTCATGTTGTCTCCAAATGTAGGTGTAAACTGAATGTAAGAATTGGGTGTAACTAGTTAAAAAGTTGGTATAAATATTTGCACCTACTATAAAAAGATAAAAATAACACAAATATAACCCGATACAACTCGAAATATTTTGAAACATTTTGAAACATTCCGAAACGATTTCAAGTAATGTTTCGTTTCGATAAGCCAAAATACCGAAACGAACGACCGATACATTTCGAAACGAAACGGGATTTTGAACCATGCTTATATCATACTTTTTACTTTTCCACCACCATATTTTTATATGGGTCAGGTTTTTGGGATACAAGGTTGAATTTTTTTGTGTTTGCTTCCTTTGCTGTAAAGTCCAGCTATCTAAAGTTGAATTTTTTGTGTGAACATGATCTCCTCATCATTAGATCATCTTCACAATAAAATTACACCATTTTAGAATTCTTTAACCTCATGAAAAGTTGATTAAAAATGTATGGTAAAATGGTTCAAAAAGTTTAAATTTAAATTATCTTTTGATGGGGAGAAAAATTTAGAATGATTGTGAGAATGATATAAATATTAATGAATCATCCTTACTAAAAGAATCAATATTTAGATTATCTTCATGTTGTCCCCAAATGTAGGTGTAAACGGAATGTAAGAATTGGGTGTAACTAGTTAAAAAGTTGGCATAAATATTTGCAGCTAATATAAAAAGATAAAAATAACACAAATAAAATTTGAGATCATTTGTGGCAGGTGTTAAGTAGTTATGGAACACAGTGTGTCCTGACTTTCTAGGTATCTAACTAGATGGAAAAATTTAATTTAAAAAACTATTTATTTCATATTTAAATTTTTTATTTTGATAAAATAATGATTTTTTGTTTTTTCAAATGAAAATGGTTGAGAAGGAACATGTTACCTTTCCATTTGTTGGTTGGAAAAAGAGTGTACTATTTTATTAATATTTATAACCTTAAAGTACACCGACTGAACCGGTCAGATTTCAAGGGGATATACTTATAAAAAGGAATGAAGGGAACCGGAGACCAAAGTTGAAACGGTGGATTTGCGGTGTTTGGTCTTTTGTGGATTGGGCGGTGCTCCGTGATTCACTGTCCCATTCTCTCTACTCTTTTTTTTTTCTTCTTCTGCCAGCTTGGGTTCACGCCCTTTAATTGGTGCTTTATTGATTGTGTCAGGTCCATTCAGCTTTTACTTGGAGTGACAGTATATGATCTTTATTGTGGGCCCATACTTTTATCTCATGACACTTGACACACGTAAGGCCATCCACAGTGGTCACCGGGTAAAAGCCAATTTTGGCCTACCAAATTGGGTCTTGTTAACGTGTGCCCTTAGGGCACACGATAAGGATAGTTTTGAAGGGATTTTTTTGCAAGTTAGGGGTCTTCAAATTAGCTGAATTTTTGTAAACATAATATTATCATTATTTATAAGATGTCAACAAAAAATCAGTTCAAGCGGAGATATTTAACCCTCTAAACAAATCACTTTAAATGTCAGCCGTTCATTCATACTATTAAAGTCTAAATTAAGTATTTGTGATGCTAGAGGGTGCTAGAGGACTCCGATTGAGCTGATTTTTTTAGATATGATCCAAATAGTATAAATAACATACATATAAAAAAATCAGCTCATTTGGATAACTTTAAGAAACTAAACAAAACACAAAACCGAAAAACTTATCATGTGCCTTAGGGCACATGTTAACAAAATCCTAACAAATTTGGTTAAGTTGAACATCGGTGGGATTCAAGGTTACTCTAAAAAAATTAATAAAAAACTAAATTAAGGACACAAACGGCATTTAAGAAAAAAGTTTCTTTTTCAAATAATGCCAGGCGGTGTCCCTGAGGGGTGCCTAGCATCAGACACCCTGGGGGTTGGGCGTCTGATGCCAGGCGGCCTCCAGGGACACTGCCTGGCATTTTGAAAAAAGTTTTTTTTTTTAAATATCGAACATGTCCTTTTTTCATTTTTTTTACTATTTTTTTTCAGAAAACAAATTACGTTGTCTGATATCAGACGCCCACCCCCTAGGTCGTCTGATATCAGACGCTCCCCCTCCCACCCGCCTAGCTAAAAATCTGGAGATGCTAAATGCAGGTCGCCAAATTTGGCCTTGGAATCAGACTTGTAGGGTCCGTTTCTAAATTTGCATTACTCTAATGTGCTACTCAATTTGCAGATTTGGCCATTTTTTTACACCACTATGGATGCCCTAACGGAACTCAAAACCTCGGCCTAGAGCTGAGACATCTTTGGCATAGGCAATAGTATAGGGTGTAGTAGTGGGGGAACCAAGATTTTTTTTCTAGGTCGAGCAAAGTGATTGGCCAATAAAAAAGACTGGTGATATTGAGCATCCTAGCAAACACTACGAGTCATCCTATCAAATTTAAACACTATGAGCCATCCTTACCATTTGGATTTTACACTCCACTAAAAATAAGCCCACCCATCATTTGGATTTTACACCCCACGAAAAATAAGCCCCACCATCACCATCACCATCTCCATCTCCATCACCACCGCCACCACCAACGGTATCGGTGTACCGTCGCCGGCAAAAAACTACCACCGTGCCATCACCATAACCATTTCCCTCTCTCTGTCTCTCTCCTCTCTCTTTCTCTCGATCCCTCTTTCCCTCTCGATCTCTCTCATTCTTCCTCTATCTAAATTAATTTCAGATCTGAGTTTACTGAAAAAAAAAAAACAGGTCCCTCTCTCTATCTCTCTCTCTATCTCCATTTCTCTAATAATTTCAAAGAAAAAAAAATAAATTTGGTGGTGAGGTGGCAGTGGAGATGGTGGTAGAGGCGTTGGAGGGGCTTCTCTCTTCTCCCTCCTCTCTTTCTTCTTCCCCCCTCTCTCTCTTTCTATCTATCTCTCTCTCTCTCTCTTCATTTCTCTTCCTGTTAATGTCCCAAACTAAAAAAAAATATCAGGTAGTGGTGGTGGTGGTGGTGGAGGTAGAGGTAGAGGTGGAGGTGGAGGTGACGGTGGGTGGGGTGGGGGAGGGAAGGTGTTCTTGGCCAAAAGTATTTAATTTTTTCTTTTTTTTTTAATTTGAATTGTTGGGGATGGTGGAGGCCGCAACGGCGACGTCAACCGCCAAGAATAGAAATGGTGAACAGCGGTAGGGGTGGGGTGTACTTTTAGTGGATTGTTTAAAAATGAAGAAAGATTAATATTTTATTATTAAATTAGGATGGCTCAAAGTGTTTGCTAGGATGCTCAATATCATCAGCCATAAAAAATGGAAACCATAAATTTCATATAGCTTGATAACAATTTAAAGTACAGTTTTTCATTAATTGAAATTTAAATTAACCTCTAGCTCTATTATTTATCTATGAAATTTCAAACATTAGTTCAACTAATTACTTATTCAATAGATCCTGAGTTTCCAATCATTTCTTATGAAAATCCTAATAATTTATGTGGATTGGTTTGCCCTCTAAGGGCAAGTGCCATGGAAAACTCTTATTTAGGTTGTTTGGGGTAGGGGTTTAAGGGTTTGGGGGAGCGCAAGTGCCATGGAAAATTAGGGACGCACACAATCTGTGTCGTGACATGCAACAACGGCTATATGGAATTAGGCAGAGATTGTGCCGTGAGGCACAATCTGTGCCGTACGGCACAATCTTTGCCTAATTCCATACATTTATGTTTGTACTTCACTTAGCAAAGATTGTGCCGTGAGGCACAATCTTTGCCTCCTCCCTCAAACCCCTTACTCCCTCCCCAAATCTAGGACCGAAGGGAGGGGTTTGGATGTTTGGGGTGCCCATGGTACTTGCCCTAACCTCAAAAAATACTTTTTTTTGCTTGTTTAAGGTGTCCATAACACTTGCCCTAATTAATTAAAATGAATCCTTTACTATCAGTGCATGTTACCATCGACAATCTATTACTAAAAATAATAGGTAAAATATATTTATATGTTTTTTGCATTCCTATGCGAAAATATTTTTGTAAAAATTTTGCAAGTTTATTTAAAAAAAAATATTGTTGACTAATTTAGTTTCAAAGAGCTAGAAAAATGCTATAAAAATATATAGATTCTATCAAAATCTAATTTTTAGCTTAGGAAGATATAACATTTAAAGTTTACAAAAAAAATAGCTAATTTTCTCTCACCAATGTTAACATTGAAAAATACGAGAAGGTGATTGCAAACGACAAAAATAAAAATAATAGGACTAAAAAGTAATGAATAGACTAATCAGATGTAAAAAAAATTAAAAGGGTGTTTGACAAAATAATGATAAGCAACTTTTCTACTTAAGTCAAAATGTAAAAAATCCATATATAAAATGCAATTGAAAATGACTTATGAGAAGTTGAAAAGTATTTTATTTTAAAAGCAAATTTTTTTTTTACTTATGGTAAAAGATACTTATCCACGAGTTACACATTAGTTCATTTAATTTTGTATTTCCTTTTTCAACTCTACCACCCCATCACCACCCCACTGCCACCTCACCACCACAACTACCACCCATCATCACCACCATTGCGATGTCATCACCACCTCACCAATATTGCTATGTCCCACATGAAAAGGATTCAAATGATAATTTTTGTAAGATAATCTCTTCACGATGTAGATCATCTCACTATAAACATATTGTTCTAAAACTTCTAACCTCTTGAAAACTATTGCAGAAAATAATTTTATAACAGTTGATTTTACAATCAATTGTTGATGGCGTGAAGAGTTTTAGAATTGACTGATTTTTTTGTGAATGTGATCTATAGAGTAAGGAGAACATTTGTAAGATAATCTCCTCACTATGTAGATTATCTCACTATAAACATATTGTTCTAAAACTTCTAACCTCTTGAAAACTATTGCAGAAAATAATTTTATAACGGTTGATTTTACAATCAATTGTTGATGGCGTGAAGAGTTTTAGAATTGACTGATTTTTTTGCGAATGTGATCTATATAGTTAGGAGAACATTTGTGCCAAATATCTGCTATTAGATCATCTTCATGTGGGACCCATGAGAAAAAATCAGCAGAGGACAAGGAGAGACACATGGTTTTGTAGATAAATGATCTGCTCTCACCAAGAATGCCGCTCAATAGATGAGGCAAGGTCCCTGCTGGCCGCCCAACTTAGGTGGGCAATAGGGACCATAGTTAGTAATTCGGTATTCGGCAAACATTCGATTCGGGTACGGTTCGGGTATTGATCGATTTTTTCATTGAAAAATTCTTTCATAAATCTAGTCAAAAAAACGGAATTCGCTAAATGTGCGGATCGGGAATAATTCGAGTATAATTTGGTTTCTATTATAAACAATTCACTTAAAAATTCGAGTATACGTATGAATAACATGCCTAAAATTATTACATGTAGCCAATAAAATATATTTTTTGATGGGAATGTCACTAATAGAATATAATAATAACAATAAACAAACCACTCTTCAACTTAAATATATATCATAATCAATTAACTAAACACAAAATACCCAAGTATATGTGAAATAAAATATATAACAGCTAACTATTCTATTTTTTTTAAACAAAGAAGAGCAGAAAACCCTAGCAAAAAACTGACACATAAACCCTTCATCTTCTTTCTCAAGTTTAAGACTTTTGGTATACTTCATTAAAGATCCTATCCAGTACAACTAAAGCACGTAATTACTGTAGCACTTTTTTTTCAAATAGGTTCGGCTCAGATAAGGTTCGCGAATAATTCGGGGAAGCAAACGAATAGGCGATTTTTACTGATTCTTTCAAACATGCGGGTGAATGGTACTTTACGACTCAATGGTACTTTGAGTCGTAAATTCGTATTGTTCGCGAATAATTCGTGAATAGTTTTGAATTTACTAACTATGGTAGGACCCTGCCCCATCTATTGGTCAGTCCCTCCTAAATCGCGTCCCATGCATAAATGGAAATTGACATTGCATTCGACTAAATAGCACACTTAGAGACCCCGTATGCCATTTTTGAATTCACAATAGTGGGTTGAAAGCCCTCCTTTTATACCAGTTTCAAGTAGAGGACAAGCAATTTTTGTTTTATAAGTCTAATCCCTACTTTTTAACGTTTTATAAGGAAAGGAGTTAATTCCTTCTTTTATTTTAAAACTCTAAAATTTTGGTACCTAAACTACCCTTCTCTTTGCTAACCACGTATATTTCTAACTGTTTTTGCTTGTATTGACCGATGACGTGGCAGAGAGAGAAAATAAGTTTTTTTAAAATTAAAAATGCTATAACTTTTAATCTACAAATTAGATATTTGCCAAATTTATATTTTTGGAAAGCATTTTTCAAGATCTTTAAAATGAGACCAGACAACAATACTAATTTAAAAAAAAAAAAAATCTTCGTAATTAGACTATGAAAACCCATAACTGCTTGTATAATAAAAACGGTTATGCAAACTATAGATTGCATAGTAAAAAACGATGCAAATTATAATTTGCATCAGCTATTTTAAGTAGTTTTGAGCATATGCACTTCTCTAAGTCTCTATGCAACCAGATTGAATAAGAAAAAAGCTAAAAAATTACATTTTAGACAATGCAAACTATAGATTGCATAGTAAAAAACGATGCAAATTGTAATTTGCATCAGCTATTTTAAACACTTTTGAGCATCTACACTTCTTTAAGTCTCTATGCAACTAGATTGAATAAGAAAAAAGTTAAAAAAATTACATTTTAAACAATGCAAACTATAATTTGCATAGTAAAAAACGATGCAAATTGTAATTTGCATCAGCTATTTTAAATACTTTTGAGCATCTACACTTCTCTAAGTCTCTATGCAACTAGATTGAATAAGAAAAAAGTTAAAAAACTTACATTTTAAACAATGCAAACTATAATTTGCATAGTAAAAAACGATGCAAATTGTAATTTGCATCAGCTATTTTAAGTAGTTTTGAGCATATGCACTTCTCTAAGTCTCTATGCAACTAGATTGAATAAGAAAAAAGCTAAAAAGTTACATTTTAAACAATGCAAACTATAATTTGCATAGTAAAAAACGAATTTGCATCAGCTATTTTAAATACTTTTGTTTAAAATTATATTTTAAACAATGCAAACTATAATTTGCATTGTTTTTAAGCTTGGTAAATAGGTTTTTTCTGGGTTTTTTTTTTTTGAATTTGGTATTCATGTGTGATCTTGTTTTAAAGATCTTGAAAAATGCTTTCCAACGATATAAATTTTGTTCAAATCCGATTTATATTTTGAAAGTTATGGTCATTTTTATGTTAAAATTCATTAATTGGGATTTGCTAACGTGCACCGTCATTATTCAACAGATGGGTTTTTGGTCTTTTTACATCGCGCTAACGTGTGCCGAGGACTGTCCTTACATGAAAAAAAAGCATGTCCTCTACTTCAATTTTTTTCTCATGCAAAGGCATCCTACTCATTTTCCGTTTTTAATTTTACAAAGACCCACACTGCAACGTTTTTTTTCTAGATTTGTCAACTTTTAATACAATTGTGGATGATCTAATTAATGTTGAGTTTTACAATTCTTGATACGCAGTTTATGAGGAATGGCTTGGCTTGTTGGGTCGTATCAACGCATAGGCTCTACTATCCTTGGGCATTTTGGTTATAAAATGCCTTGTGAGATACGCACGTGCACTAGGTATTAAACAACCAATTGATGGAAGCGGTTGATTTAGGGGTAAATTAAATTTCAATTATAAATGGGGACAAAGTTGAAAATTTCTTGGACGGGCTCGAGTAGAGGGATCGGGCAAGGCAATCCAACCCAAGCGCGATAGTTAATACATATATAATTATTTATTCGTGGCTCATCTTAATTAATTTTGTTAATTATATGTATTAAATTAATTAATCTTTCTTAATTCTTCATCATTTGTCTTATATATATATACAATTATGTAATACAAATATTTTGAGTTGTAGTGAAGTCTTTATTGGTAAACTTTCAAAATTACTTTAGTTACTCTTTTTTGTTAATTTTCTTATAAGCTAATAAATGGCAAAAGTTGTAAATTCCATTCATTAAAGGGTATATTTAGTATTTTCATAAACACTAAGCATTAGATAATTCCACTCATCATTAATTAGATACTTCCATTTTAAACAAACGTCATGCATGTGCGTACATGTTCCTTACCCTGAGAGTAACTGTGGGGAAAGAGAAAGAGATAGAAAATCCTAGGGTGAGGGAGAGAATCATGGGAGAAAATATAAAGAAATTTTGTTAGTTTTAAATTTTTAATTGAGTACCAAATAAAAACCTAAACTTACTGTGTTTTTTTACTGCAAACCTTACTGCCTAGTCATCCTAGGATTTTCAAATAATCTCATGAGTCATTTCCAAATTGACTTAAACACCCTCCTAAATAGTTTGTAGTACACTTTGCAGTAAGTGTAGCATCACCTGGATGTTAAATAGAGATGATTTGAAGATAATTAAGATAGAGAATGGGTGAGAGCTTTAAGGAAGTGACGAGGGTTTAGTATGAAATGTCCAGGATTTAGTGTGAAATGTTTATATTGTTCAATTTTGAGGAGCAAAAAGTTACAATATTCTAATAAAAAATGGTAAGTATCTTTGGTCAACTTGAAGTAACCTGATCGATTTAACCCACTTGGATTGTGTCAACTTGAAGTAACCTGATCGATTTAACCCACTTGGATTGGGTTGGGTTGAGAAATTCTTCACCCAATATTGGTTCGGGCTGGATTGAGTTGAGGGTTATGAACCTTGGTTGGGTAAGACTTAATTAGTTAGAACATCAACCCAACTCAACCCAACCCAGCCCAACCCGCCCAGCTTTCAACCCTAAAGAAAACCAACACATGGAATTAATAAGCAAAACCTAATCAAAATATGTCTATCAAAGAGCATATATAAGCATTACAGAAACTCACCATTTATTTATTTAATTATCATTAATTATACATAATGGCGTATGTGTAATTATGTCGATAACATTACGTTCTTCTTACTTTCAGTTCCCGCTACCGGCGGATGAACCCGCACCTGAACCTGCACCAGAACCGGAACCAGATCCAATACCAATGCCTGAACCAGAAGCAGAAGCTGAACCGGACCTAGATTCGGACTTAGAAATAGAACCAACAATAGGTAAAGTAAGAGACCCAGATCCAGATCCAGAGCCAGAAACCGACACACCATCGCTTCCTAACCCAAGACCCAACCCAGAACCTGTTCCAAGACCCAGTCCCAAGTCCTTCCTCTCAATCCTGCTTTCTACTACAACAGCAAAGAAAACAAGAACAAAACCAAGAGCTAAGCACTTGTTAATTCCTGCCATCTAATATGATGTGAAAATGAACCTCTTTTTAAGTAAAATCTAGGGTTTTTTTTTTCCTGATCAGTACACTAGGGTTTAAAAGTTGGAATATAAAAGATTGTTTAGAAGGAAGGATTGAGATTTAGGAGAATATGTGTTTGGATATGAGAGAAAGAAATGGCATGGAATTACATATTTATAGTTGTGTGTGGGATGCCTAGCTAGCTATTGTGTCACCCTAGACTGCTAAATGGTTAGTGTGCCAATTTCTTTTGTCCATCTCGCATGCAATGTGAGAGTAAGTGGAGCTTCCATTAACCCTAAACTAGCTGGACACCAGCTTTTGTTTCTTTTTGTCTTGCCTGCATGTTCACACATGACTTGGAGAGAGAATAATTGCAAATACATGTGTCTTGTGATGAATATATGCTTTTTTTTTTAATAAATGAACTAATATTTTTGCTTACGTAATTTAGATAAATTTGATAGATTCGACAATGCAAATTTTACAAAATAGTTCGTCGTAAAATTGACAATAAATTTGTATCATTGGTATTTTAAAACTAACTAGTAAGTGGGTTAATTAAGTAATTATGTGCTGAAATATCTGTGGTCTTTCAGTAATGCCTGAGGGTGAAAAAATTAGGGCGAGATGATGTGATACTTGAAATGGAAACAAAATTTTAAATGTACTACTCAATTTCAATATATTTTTTTTTCTAAATTGCAAAGTATGATTCACTACAATTAATACACGGACATAAGTGGCGATTTGAGTCAACTCTGTATGGTCACGACTCAACTCAGTTCGAGTTTTAAAACTGTCGTGTGAACATGGAGGAAGAATTAAGAACTCCAGGTATCATGTATTACGTGGAAACTAACTCCACTAATTAGTAGGGGTCCTCAACAACTAGGAACCACTTATAAATAAAAGATAAAAAGTGATCCTCAAATCTACAATGGATTTTGTGACCTAATATGGATTTTGGGATTGCTTTTTTAGGGTTAACAACACATGGCAAATAACACAGTGAAGAAGTGTCTAGAGTCTAGGCCACAATTTGTGGGACAATATCTAGGGCACGCCACTACCATTTTTCAATTGTTGTTTGTGGTTGAGAATAGCTCGACTCCTATGGTCCGATGCATTAGGTTGTTGGAATCAGGGAGAGTAGGCCCAACCCCAACCCGAAATGCATAATATAATATAAGTGTTGTGTATTGCATTGCACGTATTTTTTACACTGAGTTAAAATGAGATTTGGGCCAGAGTGAAGAGAGATATGGAGAGAAAAGTAAAAATTGAGTACGTAGTTATGGAGAAATTTGAGGGATATTTTAGGGAGAGAGAAAGTGAGAGAAAATCATAGAAGAGATCTAATTTCCTTTGCCATAGTGGAACAGTTATATTTTGGTGAGAATAAAATTACTAATTTATCTTTTTTTCTCGGGCAAAAGATGACCATTATACCATTCTCTTAACTAATAGTATAGATAGACAATTTTCCCTATGAATTCCATCTTTTGAAGAAAATGGTTATTACCATAATATTGGAGCATACGATTCAAAGAGGTTAAAGGTTCAAATTGCATCGCTAGAGGAAAAAAAACTCAACACTAACGGTAAAGGGGAATATTAGACAAAGTGAGACCACCCCTAAATCTATTGATAATTCTTTCTATAAATTTGAATTTTTAGAGAAAGTGATTGTTCAATAGTGAGTAGGTAGGATTTGATTGTTGAGAAGTTTGGTATCTAATCACAAATGAAAAGAGTTGACGTATCGATGAATGACCTAAATCAGAGAATTAGCAACGGTGGCACTGCTAATCCGGAACGGTTATAAACCATTCATAACATATTTGTAACGAGTTTAGACCGTTACAAAAAACCGTGGCCGTTTTAGCCTATTTTATCAGTCTTCGTGTTTCTCAAGTGCATTGGTCACGGTTATATTTTTTTTAGAAACTTCGAGTTTTAGAAGGTTTTATGTTTCTAGTAGAATTAGGATTTCTCATTCTGTTTTGAGACTAAATTTTTAGAGGGCTAAATAAAGCCCTCAGATAGTCTGTTCTATCAGGGCCGTCTCTGAGATTCAGGGGCCCAAGGCGAACATATAAAATTGGGCCCTAATAGATTAACTATCCGACGACTTTCTATTTTGGCTAAGTTCCAATTAGAGAGCAAAAGAGATGAAATGTTGCAGTTTTCACTATGTTATTAATTAGCGAGAGATAGACAATAAGTAAAAATTAGGGTTATGGTTTTACTTTTTTTATTTTTATTTTCCAAGAGCATTACTCTTTTATTGTTGAAGATGAAAAAAAGTAGAAATACAGTATGCACTGACAAAGAAGAAAAATACTCAATTTTTTTGTGAGTTATATATGTCATGAAATTTTGTGTTAAAAAGTATTTTTCTAGAAGTAGTTTTGGACCTGAGAAATTTAACAAAGAAAATTTCTACTGCCACTCTAACTTTCATTTTCTAACACCAATTTAATACTTACACTCCGCTTACAATAGATTATGCGTCATTTGAAGATAATTTAAAAGAGTGATTAGTGAGAATGATCTCCTCATTATATAAATCATATACACAAATATCATATCATTTAATATTTCTAACTTAATTGAAAGTTGATTGAATACTCAAAAAAAAAAAAAAAAAAAAAAAAAAAAAAAAAAACAACAACAAAAACTCCTTATCATCACCGTATGGATTTATGGGATGGTGCAAACACCAATGGGGTGTTAAAAGAAAATACTAGGGTGGCAATAGATTTTCTATTAACAAATTTTTGAATTCTCTAATAGTCTGTTTTCATGGGAGATTTTAGGTAGGAATTTGGTAGGGTCCAGGGATTTCGTGAAAAACTTGTTAGAAATGATCATGTTATAAATCTAACTTTTTTCCACCAAATCTCTAGTCCCTACAAAATCCCTATATAAAATTCCTCATCCAGTAAGATTATAAAGTTATTTTTGATAAATTTAAATATTAAAGTTATATTATATGAGTTAATAAGCTCTGCAACCAAAGTTTTATTGACAATATTAAAACAAGATTTTTTGAGGGGCCACATAGAGCTAGATGATCTCAGATTGGTCTTTAGCAATGATGTTCTCCTCACCATATAGATCATTCTCACAAAAAATCACATCATTATGAAACTTCTATCCCTTTCAAAAGTTGAGTGATTGTGGTCTGTCCATACACAAAATTTATTGTAATCAAGATTTGATGGGATTAGAAGTATTAGAACAAAGTGATTTTGTACGAGAATAATCAATGTGATGAGAAGATTATCTTCACACCCATGGATCATCTCCATATAGGCCCCAAAAAAACCTTGTCAAATCCGTAGTTGCATAACCTAAAATAGGTACATTATATGGTGAAATTTTTTGGGGGGTCCCAAAAATTTGGGGGCCCGAGGCGGCCACCTTGCTGGCCTGTCCTGAGAGCCGGGCCTGTGTTCTATATATTCTATCTAGTGCTGAGAGTTGTACTACAAAACTCTCCGGTTATAGTGGATTTGTGAGGTTTAAGAAGCTTTTTCAAATTTGGGTTTTCTTCGGAAATGTGTGTGTGAATTTCTCTTTCTTTCTTTGTTTTATTTGGTTTGTTGAGGTTAGGGTTCCTAACATGGACTTTGTTTATTTCAAACAAACTATAGTGATGAGGTTTAGGGCGTTGATGGGTACCCATTTATTAGAAAATCAAACCAATTTTCCTGATTCTGGTTGTACATATTTGAGTATCAAAACTAGAACTAGGAAACAAAATCAGTTGTTACCATTTCCATGAAAACTTTGGTATATGATAGAAGTGGAACCAAATTGATATGACCTAAAACTGATTTATAGATATTGATTCTTTTTTCATATGATTTTTCCATGATTGTTAGAATATATTTGTACATGTATCAAATATTCCAGAATCATAACTAAAATGCCCAAGAACTGACTTTTAGCAGAACTAATTATCCCACCTATTTGAATACCCGAACCAGAACTAATAATAGCTAGGAATTGGAACCAAGCTATTTAGTAAGTTCTTGTTTTGGGTAGTTTAACACACCCCTATTTAGGGTTACTTGTAACTATAAGATAAAATTCATTCTCCCTCTATTGGTTCTTCTTAGACCATGTTTGGTTAGCAAGAATAGAATGTGACTTTTAGGAACGTGACTCTCGCAAGTGTTTTGTATTCAAATGTGACAGGATTGTTATTTAAACGTCGAATTTGTAATTCGAAACGCGTCAAAAACTTATGACAAGAGGATGTACATTCGATCATTTGCATAAATCTACTTGAAATTTTTGTAGAACATATAATGTATTAGACTTAAATGACCCAAACAAACAGGGCATGAAATTAAGAAAGATTTTTGGAACCAAATATTCTTATTCTTATAAGTAATACAAACTCTGAAGTACTAGGTAGTACAATATATAGATTCAAATTCACCATATCCTTATTTAGTTACAAAATATTGATGGTAATTATACTAAGTAGCTAGCTTATATTAATACTAAACTTCTTCACTTGCCATGACCGCTACCGTACCCGGATCCAGACCCATAACCTTCACCGTGCCCAGATCCAGACCCGGAACCACGACCTGATCCAGATCCCTCACCATGTCCGGAGCCAGAACCCTCACCTTGCCCATGACCTGACCCGGTTCCAGATCCAGAACCTCGACCACCCCCAGAACCCGAACCAGCCCCAGAACCAGCGTACGAACCTGCTCCTGAGCCAGCGCCGGAGCCTGAACCAGAACCTGAACCCGAACCAGAACCCGAACCGGAACCGCCTCCTCCTAGGCCTATACCGGCGCCTACTCCAATTCCTAAACCACCACCCAAGTCCAAACCCAAGTCCTTCCTTGCTACCCGACTTTCAGCAACAATAGCAATAGTAACAACAAAGAAACCAACAAGAAGAGCTAGAGAAAATAACCGAGCCATAATGCTGAGTATGTGAATTGCAAGTCTTAAGTTTTTAGGGTTTCAGAGGTTTGTAGATATGAAATCAAACCCTAGTTTTAGAAGCAAAAGAGAGAGAGAGAGAGAGAGAGAGAGAGAGAGAGAGAGAG
This sequence comes from Macleaya cordata, assembly GCA_002174775.1. NCBI lineage: Eukaryota > Viridiplantae > Streptophyta > Magnoliopsida > Ranunculales > Papaveraceae > Macleaya > Macleaya cordata. The sequence goes on from MVGT01000735.1 coordinate 69,112, forward strand.
TGTGTTTCTGTGAGGGTTGAGAAACAAAGTGATGATCTAGTGGCCTATTTATAGTGGTTTGTTTGTGAATGCATGCATTTATTATATATTTTAATAAAATATATGTATAGTCATGACTAAACTTCTTATTGGCATTTTAGATGTCAGTACTACCATGCATTATACAAGTCAAATCACCCAAACAAAAACTTGATCCACAATTATTTGAACATTAGTCAGAGACCATTCAATATTTCACCATTAACTTTGAATTAAATATTTCATAAGGTTAGAACTTTGCTAATGGAGTTAATTATATATTTCTTTTAATAATAATCTATCTAAGAAAATACAAGGGTCTCAAGATATTGAAAAATTCAGATTTGTTTTCTCACAAATTTGAGCCGTCTTGACGATTAGCACAAACTCATATAGCTTCTTAATCAATGAATATCTAAAGGCATATAATTACGGCAAGGAGTTTTGCTAGAATAACACCAAAATTTGACATCAAATGTTACATTTGCTTTTTAAAAGTGGCATGAGGGGCTGAAATAGAATTAATGTTTTTTCATGATTGGTTTTCAATCAATAAAATAAGGAAATGTAATCTTTGGTGTCAAAATTTGGTGTCCTTGTAGTATTGCTCGGACTATGAACACCTCAAAGCATTAAATTTTTTGCAAATAAATGGTATGTACATGTGGAGTAAAAAGAATAGGTACTAGATCAAATAGAGAGAAATTTGAACTCATAATTTTTTTAAAATAAAAATGTCGTAAGTTTTTATCTACAAATTGATTTTTAACAAAATTATATTTTTGAAAAGATTCGCAAAGGTCTTCAAAATGTCACTCACCAATACTAATTAAAATTCAAAACAAAACAAAACAAAACAAAAAAATTTGAATGCTCAGTACGAAGAGGGTGCAAATGACACATGGTTGATATGTCGATATGTGTAGAGTACATGAAGCCACAAACAAATAGTTACCACAAAAATTCAGGTCATAAATTAATTGCCAAATTTATATCATAAATTAACCTTCTTTTTTGGTTTTTCTATCATCAAAATGTATAATCCACTAGATCCGTATATGATGGCGACGTGTTGCATATATTGAACTCCCATTTGACTGTCATTAGATGATCTCAAATGACCTTGGGGTTCCTATATGAATGGATCATCACACGAAATTCAAAGTCATCGGTGATCGGCATATGTGCAAGGGACCTTATATATATGTAACCCGGTCACCATCATAGCTTTGCTCTGCGCATGTGCATAATCAAAATTGTAAACTATTTTTTTGGCGAATAGTATATATTCAACATTTATTTTTGAGGTCATATAGCCCACGTATATAATCTCCTCTTTTAAGGCCCACGTGCAATGTATACATGAGCAAATTTTTGGAGAAGATGTTCTTTCACTATGTATATCATCATATTAAAAAATTAGCTCATTTTAAAACTTTTAACCCCCTTAAATTAGCCCTTAAAAATTTACAAGTTTTAAACTTTTATTTTTATCGTTGATTTAGAACGGGCATATTTGAGGTTAAAAATTTTAGAACAGGCTGCTTTTAGGTAACTATGTTATCTTCACCATGTAGATCATCCTCTTAAAAAATCAGCCCTTAGATATATTGTATATAGGCTCAGTAAAGAGGTTTTTTTTAAGGGGACTATATATCCTCCCTCTTAAATATATATCTATAATTGTTCCTAATAACTTTCCTTACTTCTTCCACATTTTCTTCCAAAATTTGTTGTATAGACCTTAAACATTACCAAAATAATACAAGCTGGTGAACGTTATCTTTTGTCCTCGAACCGTCCCATTGTGTGGTGTTTTAAGGTTAAGGGAAGGAGGGGTTGACTATATCAATCATGATATATAGTGTGTGATTGTGGCCACGTAATATCCACCTAATCTAAACGAGGTTATTTTGAAATTTTTATTTTTCTTTTTAGTGTAAGTGGCATCAAAGAAAACTAGCGTGCCAGTAGCAACAGTCTACCACTATTCTTCATTTTGAATTATATCAATGGACGCGTGTAATTGCGTGTGACACCCACAGGATTATATAAAACATGTATAGAGTGAGAGGTGGATGATCTGAAAGTGATCACTCCAAAATTGTGGGTTTGGTTGGGACAAAAGTTTGTGGTGGAGAATGTGTTGAAGCACTTGAGTGGAGCCTCTCATTGCACTTTCTCTCTCTAGATGTTTGACACGTTTTAGGGTTTTGATGCCGCCCCACTAGTCTGTGCATCATAGTGGAGAATTATTTTTTTTGAGCATTTGTGTGTGCTGATCAACTAGTCTTTTCAGTCGCACTTAATGCCTACACTCGAACTTAGCTTGTTTTGCAATCCTAAATGAATAATAGTGTTGCCTTTTTTATCCAATTTCGAGTCATTATTTTAGAAACGAGTACAACTCCATACACGCACGAGGTTGTAAACTATACACGTATAAGTAGAGTCTAAGAGTAAAATAGGTATTAGGTGGGCCACTTCAAGATGAACCATCAGCTAATGTCATCTAAACGATGAGGAGATCTTCATCACAATGAATTTAGTCCTTAAATCATTTCTACATGAGTCAACAGATAAATGTAAATAGTGTAAAAATTAAAGTGGGTATTAGATGGGCCCAATTGAATACGATCCATGGGTTGATGTGATTTAAACGACGAAGAAATCTTCGTCACAAAAATCAGTCCTTAAATCAACTCCATGTAGTACTAAATAACATGTAAGTAAAGTATAAGAATAGATAATATATAGGTGTGCCCACTTTGAGACGACCCATGAACTGATGTGATCTAAACGATGAAGAGACATTCGTCACAAAAAATTAATATTTGGATCAACTGATTCAACTCAATTTAGCATCCACTGGCAGGTGTAAGCCGAGTGTAATCATTATAAAAATATCGTTGCAAGGCACGATCGATATTTAAAATGGAGCAGGAGCAGGACATCAAGGGTATTAAAAAAAATAAAACCAAAACATGGAATACTGTTCATTTGGCTAATTTGAAGCGGGATAGGAGCCTTATATATCTATCTATTATAATATACTATAGGAGAAGCCTTTGGGTTAACAAAACCCTCTCTCTTAGGCGTAGGTTAAAAAAATCTACATTATAAGTATATGGCCCAATCTATTATAATAGATTGATTTAACAAAACTCTCACTCTTAGGTGTGTGTTAAAAATACCTACATTATAAACATATGGTTCAATCTATTATAGGAGACTATAGGAGAAGCTTTTCTCAAATTCTAAAACAACTAAATTTTCTGACTATCTAATAAAAAAATTCAATGGTTATGGGGGCTAGTTTATTTTAAAAAGCACGAGTTGACTCATAACTCTGTCGAGGTGATTTGACTCGCTATTGAAAATATTGTCGATAAATAGAAACAAACAATTAAACTATTGAAAATAACAATTTGTCACGATGGGGATGTAGCTCAAATGGTAGAGCGCTCGCTTTGCATGCGAGAGGTACAGGGTTCGATCCCCTGCATCTCCACTGAACTTTTTATTTTCTTTAGAAAGCCTTGTACGCTCTGGTGGAAAAATATGATAGTTTGATAGATAACTTTTGTGGGTTTTTGTTTTTGTTACCTAATTATCAATCTCAGATCTAAAAATTTAAACCGTTTGATTTCTTTTTAAGTTCAACAATTAAATTGAGATTTTGTTTAAAAATCAGAGTGAGGAGGGAGGCACTAAAGTCTGAAATGTAAAGACCGAAAAATTACTGAAGTGATTAGGTCCATGCCCAAATTTTTCATATGCATTTCTTTAACTCTAAATAGACTTCATATCTACGGAAGACGAAAAGAAAAAAAAAAAGAAAGAAGAAAAAGCATAAATGAACCCAATTTGGAATAAATATGGACTTAAGATTGTAAAGCCCAATGGAAAATTCTAAACTCACCCATAATTTTTACCTACTAAATTTACTCGTTGATGTAGAACCAATAAAATCTAGAAAGAGAATTTGAATTGAATAATGTAGGACCCGCACTACTCTTTTCTTTCTGAATTTAATTGGTTACACGTCAGCATGTGAGTTTAGTGGGTGAATGTAGAAATGCTCAAGGCCAATAACATAACCTCTAAACGAAGCCCAACTTGAATAAATATGGGCTAGGAGTTATTTATCTTTAATTTTTTTAAGAGATGAGTCAGGTTTTTTATAAGACCAATAACTCAATGCGAAAAGGAATTGAACTCAGTTCTAAGCTGTCAACAACAATAGACATTACTAACTAGGCACATACTCGAGGTACTTATTAATTCAATACACTCCTCAGGCATTACGAGTATAAGAGCAAACTTACGAATTTTGAAGGGTACATTTATCAAACAGTCCAAGAACTTGCATCAAACGGTTAATTGGAAAATATATTTTTTGTAAGTAATTCTAAATTTATTATATTCCGTAACTACATTAACTGATCACATAATGTAATAACTAACATGCCACGTTTTCCATCTACGTACAAAATAAAATCTACTGTATTTTTTATAGTTTTTAGTACACGTTGTATGTAAACGATCCACATGCCCCGCAATATAGTTTTTAGTTTCCCTTCTGATAAAAAAAAAGGCGTTTTTGTTTTCCTTATTTTTGGTTCACTCTCAAATGGATTTGGGTTTCCTTGCTGGTAGTAAAGCCCAATCTGGAAACAATCTCAGACGTGCCACTAAGCACAAACTGGCCTTTTAATCATGGAAGTCATATTTTCAATTTACAACAAACTTCACAAACTAGATTTGTGAATTATCTTCCAAAAAAAAAACACACATTTAGAATAAGAAAAATAGACGAAAAATATTACCATTTGTTATAACACGTCTTGCGTATAGGTGGTTGTTCCACCGGTTAGGCTGACACATCCTAGTTGATGTGGCTTGCGTATGGAGTAGCATGCAAAGCATGCGTATAAAGAAGCATGCTTATCACCTCTTCTGATCTATGCTATATATTCTTTCAGCATGTTTATTTACAAGGAGTGAAGTTAAGAGAGATGTTAAGAACAGTCTTGTACGAAATGCTCAGGAAATATATATTAATAAGAGTCCTTTCTATCTTCCTATCCTGTGTACTTCTTGTACTAGTATTTCCACCTTGTGTGTCATAGAAATTATAACACGTTATCAGCACGAGTCTCTACCACTCTCCAGATCGAGACCTCGACATTTTGTGATCAACCCGAAGCTTCTGGGCATCTCACAAAATCAGAAAGGTATACTTGTGTTGTCTTATTTTCAATGTCGAATCTAACGAAGCTTGAGTTTGTTGCTTTAGATATCACTGGAAACAACTATCTTTCCTGGGTCCTGGATATGGAACTCCATCTCGCGTCTAAGCAACTCGGAGATACTATCCGGGAAGGAAATCAGCCGACCACAGAGAGTCGTGCTGCTGCTGCCACTATTTTCATTAGGCACCACATCCATGAGGGACTTAAATCTGAATATTTGACGGTGAAAGATCCGTTAGTCCTCTGGAACTGTTTAAAGGATAGATTTGGCCACTTGTCGATGGTCATACATCCTGGTGCTTTGAATGATTGGAGGAACCTGCGGTTGCAGGACTTCAAATCAGTAACAGAATATAATTCGGCTTTATTCAGAATAACCTCGCAGCTGAGACTGTGTGGTGATACTGTTACTGATGCGCAGCTGCTGGAGAAAACCTTCAGCACTTTCCACGCCTCTAATGTGCTGTTACAGCAGCAATATAGAGAGCGTAGGTTCCAAAAATATTCTGAATTGATCTCCTGCCTTCTAGTTGCTGAAAAGAATAACGAATTATTGTTATTGAACCATGAGGCTCGTCCCACTGGTTCTACGTCTGTACCTGAAGCTTATGCAGCGACTGCTTCAGGACAGGGACGTGGACGACCTGGTTATAAAGGTAGGCGCGGTAGACGCTACCGACGGAATAATTCTGGGAGGTGGAATAATCCAAATCATGCTACACAGAATCCCCAGAAGAGGGATAACGCTGATCCCCAAGAGAGGAATAGTGGCAAAACGAAGCAAGGAAAGGGGAGAGGTTGGAATAAACCCCCTAGAGATGTAACCTGCTATCGTTGTGGTATGAAAGGACACCTAGCGCGTAATTGTTATACGGCCGAGCACCTAGTTGACTTGTATCAGGCTTCATGTAAGAAAGCCAAAACTGGTGCCGAGACCAATTATATTTGTAATGGTGTTCCCACTGATGATACCCACCTAGAGTTGTCCGATATGTTTTTCGATCTAGAAGGAGAGGATGTAAGCAAACTAATTGGGGGGTGAGCATGTTCACACCAATTAGAGTTTTGTCATACAATTGGGGATTGAGTGTGTTCATACCAATTGTACTTTTCTTGTATTAATTTTCTGTACTACTTTTGTTCATATGTAATATAAGCGTTTTCTGTATATGCTTATACTTCCTTTATTTTTTTAAAGGATATGGACCCAAGCAGAGGCATATCCCGAGATATTGGTCCAAGCAGAGACATATCCAAACAATGCCAATATGGCGAGGATGTTTGTCTAGCAGACAGTGCTACGACCTATACGATCCTCCATGATAGTAAATTTTTCACGAGCTTGAGTATGTTCAAGGCTTGCGTGACTACTATCACTGGTACGACCAGTTTGATCGAGGGCTCTGGTAGAGCTAGTATTATGCTCCAAGGTGGTACAATACTTGATATTGACGATGCTTTGTATTCCTCCAGATTCAGGAGAGATCTGTTGAGCTTTAAAGATATACGTCTTAATGGATACCACCTTGAGACAGTGAATGAGCATGATATGGAATACTTGTGTATTACCTCCACTGTCTCACACCAGAAGCGTATATTAGAGAAGCTCCCAGCTCTCTCCTCTGGTTTGTATCATACGATAATAAGAAATGTTGAATCTTATGGCGTCTTGAACCAGAAGTTTAATGACGCGAAAGCGTTTATGCTTTGGCATGACCGACTTGGTCACCCAGATTCTACTATGATGAGTAGAATAATTCAAAACACGCAAGGACATTCATTACAGAACAGGAAGATTCTGATGTCCAAAGATTATGCTTGTGATGCGTGTTCCCTGGGTAAATTGGTGCTTAAACCATCTTTAACCAAGGTCGTAGTTGAATCCCCAGCTTTTCTGCAACGAATTCAGGGAGATATTTGTGGGCCTATCCATCCCCAATGTGGACCATTCCGATATTTTATTGTCTTGGTGGATGCTTCTGCGACGTGGTCGCATGTTTGCCTATTATCCACTCGCAATGTTTCCTTTGCACGTTTGCTCGCTCAGATTATACGATTGTGTGCACATTTCCTTGAATTCCCCATCAAGTCTATCCGTCTTGATGGAGCTGCCGAGTTTACATCTCGAGCTTTTGACGCTTATTGCCAAGCAGTTGGCATCGACGTAGAGCATCCTGTTGCTCACGTCCATACACAAAATGGTCTAGCAGAATCATTTGTGAAGCGTCTTCAGCTCATTGCTCGGCCTATGCTTATGAGAACTAAGCTACCAGTTGCAGCCTGGGGACATGCCATTTTACATGCAGCTGCATTGGTTCGGATTCGTCCGACTGCATATCACTTGTATTCTCATATGCAGCTTGTTATGTGTCACCAACCAAATATTTCGCACTTGCGTGTTTTTGGTTGTGCTGTGCAAGTTCCTATTGCCCCTATGCGACACACCAAGTTTGGTCCTCAATGTCGGCTAGGAATATATGTTGGCTTTGATTTACCTTCTATTATTCGTTATCTTGAGCCAATGACAGCTGACGTTTTTACCGCCCATTTTGCGGACTGTCATTTTGATGAGACAGTCTTCCCGTCATTAGGGGGAGACAATTCGTCGTCAGTAGAACGGAGTGATTCATCGTTAGAAGAACGATATGCGATTTCCTGAATCACACCATCTATGTCTCATCTTGATCCTCGTACCAATACCTGTGACATTGAGGTGCGAAAGATTGTTCATCTTCAGGAAATTGCCAATGAAATGCCTGATGCATTTAATGACGCAGCTAAAGTTACCAAGTCATATATACCTGCTGCAAATGCTCTTGCTAAACTTGATGTCTCGGAGAGACATGCTGTAAGAGTTGATGTCCCGAGAGGACATGTGATCCCAGTAGGACAGATTGCAGCAAATGAGTCATCTAATGCACGCCAAAAGCGTGGGCGACTCCTTGGTTCGAAAGATTCTGTTCCAAGGAAGAGAAAATGCCAATCAATAAATGTATGTACTCCCGGAGAGAGTATCATTGAACGATCCACATTCTCTAATGATATGCCTCTTGAAGAAGGCAAATCCCCAGGAGAGGGACCGGTACAATCCCCAAGAGAGGGAAATAGGGAAATCTCTATAAATTATGCATGTACCAGAGAAATGTGGAATCGCAATAAAATAATTGTCGACGATATTTTTTCTTTCTCAGTAGCTACTGACATCGTCATAGAGAACGATGACATTGAGTCTCACTCTATAGAGGAATGCCGACATAGAAATAACTGGGCAAAATGGAGAGAAGCTATCCAAGCAGAGTTGGCTTCCCTTGCAAAGCGTGAGGTGTTTGGACCAGTAGTACCAACACCCGCGAATGTGAACCCGGTGGGAAACAAATAGGTCTTTGCAAGAAAACGCAATGAGAAAAACGAGGTCGTTCTCTATAAGGCACGACTCGTGGCACAAGGTTTTTCACAGAGACCTGGGATTGATTATGAAGAGACATATTCTCCTATTATGGATGCAATTACGTTCAGATATCTGATCAGTCTAGTAGTCTTAGAAAGACTTGACATGCATCTGATGGATGTGATCACTGCGTATCTATACGGAAAGTTAGATACAGATATTTATATGCGAGTCCCGGAAGGGTTATTTTTACTTGAGGGAAGACCACGTCATTTGTATTCACTTCAGCTCAAAAGAGCATTGTATGGATTGAAACAATCCGGGTGGATGTAGTATAATCGCCTTAGTGAATACCTGATAAAGGAAGGATATACAAACGATCCCATTTGCCCCTGCGTTTTTATAAAGAAGTCAGAATCTGGTTTTGCTATCATCGCTGTGTATGTCGATGATATAAATTTAATCGGGACTCCTGAAGAGCTCCGTAATGCTGCTGAATACCTGAAGAATGAATTCAAGATGAAAGATCTCGGGAAAAAGAAATTTTACCTCGGCTTGCAGATTGAGCATAACTCAAATGGAGTCTTAGTCCATCAAACAGCATATACTGAGAAAATCTTGAAGTGTTTCAACATGGACAAAGCACATCCATTGAGTACTCCTATGGTTGTGAGATCTCTTGATATTAAAAAAGACCCATTCCGACCAAAGGAAGAAGATGAGCCACTATTTGGTCCTGAGGTACCATATTTGAGTGCAATCGGTGCATTGATGTACTTGGCCCAGTGTACCAGACCAGACATTGCATTTGCTGTGAATCTGTTAGCCAGATTCAGTTCTGCCCCGACAAGGAAACATTGGAAAGGTGTCAAGTAGATTCTCCGATATCTCCACAGAACAGCAGACATGAGATTATTCTATCAGAGAAACCTATCGAATGGCTCTCAAAGTATGGGATACACTGATGTAGGATATCTCTCCGATCCCCACAAAGTTATCTCTCAATCTGGTTATGTTTTTATAAGTGGAGGTACTGCATTTTCTTGGCGATCCAACAAGCAAAGTCTTCCAGCCACTTCTTCGAATCATTCGGAGATTATTACATTGCATGAATCCAGCCGAGAATGTGTGTGGCTACGATCATTGATTGGACATATTAGGAGCTCTTACGCTCTACCCTCTGTCACAGATGTTCCAACAGTCATTTTTGAAGATAATGCCGCTTGCATATCACAAGTTAGAGAAGGCTACATCAAAGGTGATAGAATCAAGCATATTTCGCCGAAATTATTTTATTCTCACCATCTTCAGAAGAACTGTGAGATTTATATCCAGCAAATACAATTCTGTGAGAATTTTGCTGATCTATTCACCAAGTCTCTGCCTACGGCGATTTTCAGAAAGCTAATCTATGGTATTGGCATGAGACGGATGTATCATTAAACGGACTGACTTCAGTGCCCGCTCAATCAGGGGGAGTATTTTGCTGCCTATTTTGTCTGACACTCTTCTAGGTCTTTGTCAAGGTTTTTTTTCCCTCTGGATTTTCCTTACCAAAGTTTTTAACGAGACAGCTTATGCGAGTCCAGCACTCTTCTAGGTCTTTGTACTCTTTTCCTTAGCTCAGGTTTTGTCCCTCTGGGTTTTCCTGGCAAGGTTTTTAAAGAGGAAATTATCTTAGAATGGTGGACATCTAAGGGGGAGTGTTATAACACGTCTTGCGTATAGGTGGCTGTTCCACCGGTTAGGCTGACACATCCTAGTTGATGTGGCTTGCGTATTGAGTAGCATGCAAAGCATGCGTATAAAGAAGCATGCTTATCACCTCTTCTGATCTATGCTATATATTCTTTCAGCATGTTCATTTATAAGGAGTGAAGTTAAGAGAGATGTTAAGAACAGTCTTGTACGAAATGCTCGGGAAATATATATTAATAAGAGTTCTTTCTATCTTCCTATCCTGTGTACTTCTTGTACTAGTATTTCCACCTTGTGTGTCATAGAAATTATAACAACATTTTATTTTTATTATATATTAGTATTAGTTATTTTTGTTTGAATTTCTCACCCAAAATTTTGAACTTTTACTAGAACTTTTTTCTTATGGATAATTTCCTCATATGCCAAATGGCTAACAATAACTATACCTACTAGTACAAAAGAAGAGGGATCAATTGTCGTCGTGTTGTTATGATCACGTAAGACCCATATGGAGACAATTTATTGGCTAATTTTCGATGAAGATTCTCTACTTATCATGTAGATCATCTTTATTGAAAAATCATATCATTCTAAAATTTTTAATCTCATTAATAATTTGGATGATTTATGTATGTTATTTTTTTAGAGTTGTAAGAGTGTGAAAATGCAAGGTTCAACGTGTGGTGATAAAGTAGAGATTCCGACCAAAAAATGGTCTTACGAGTGTCGTTGCTTCGTGGGAACCAGCGAGGCTTGGAGATGGGAAGAGGACTGCAACGTTGGAGCCAGAGGTCTTTAGGAGAGGCATTCAGAACATTCAAAGTTATACTTCGAGAATGTTCAAAGATTCCGAGAACATTCAAAATTATGCTTCGAGAAAGTTGAAGATTCCGACATAACATTCAAAGTTGTGAAGTTCTCACTTGGTCTTGTTCTCCTTCACCTTCAGCTCATCTCCATGTAGGCTTTTTATGTGACCATAGCAATACAACGACATCTATACTATTATATTAATCTAATTCACTTTTTTGAGGTTTTTTACTTTTTTACCCTTTAAAAAATAATTTTTTAACATAGTCTAAGTTGATTTTGAAGGGTTGAAATTGTCATCAATGACCCTTGTTTTAATTACCACAATTGATTTCTCTTCGTTAAAAAATAAAAGTAGCCTTCTTATTTTTAATAAGGCTGGAAAATTGTAGCATGTGTGGGTTTCCTAATAACCAGAATCCTAAGAGGATCTTGGATATGATCAGTCCAAATGTTCCAACGTACCCGTTCTTGTTAGAAATCCCAAAAGAATCTACTTATTTTACTTCAAATATATAAATATAATATATTTTAAATATATTAATCAAATGGTGCCAAATTTAATTTCTTTTTCACTTGATTTTGTAGTACACAACTACACATGCTTATTGCGGGTCTTTATATTAGGGCTAGGTAACTAATCTGTCAATTATTTTATGGAGAGGGATATTGATTATGGCATCATATATATATATATTTAAGCGCATCATATCTTATTGTGCCACTATTGCATTAATTTTTGAAATGCAGTGGTGCATATATAGAAATGATCCAAACATTAATTTTTTTGTGAGAATATTTTATTCATTATTTAGATTATTATAATCGAGAATCAACTCATTCTAAACCTTCTAATCTTAAAAAAAATTCATCAAAAAATTAACAATTAAGAAAAATGGTTGAAATTTGCATATTTTTATGAGAAAATTTGAGAGAGTTACAAGTTCTAGAATAGATCGATTTTCGGATATGATGATATACACAATGAGGATCCCTCACTGAAAATTAATCCTTAGATAATTTTTATATAGACTCCACAAAAACAAGTGGTGCAATAATTTACAATACAATATCCCTCATCTTCAATTATATGCAAGAACCCACCTTGTAGACAATTAATTCTGATTGTTTTTAGCTGAAAATTGATATGAAATTTGACTCAGCTAAGAAATATGGAATTAGATTCTTAAAAGTAAGAATATTCAACCAAAAAATTAATAGCCTGTTTGGACAAGGGATTTGGGGGAGGGATTTTGTGGGGACCAGGGATTTGGTGGAAAAATCATGTTATATTTTTTCTCAAAATCTCTGGTCCCCACAAAATCCCTCTCTAAAATCCTTTGTCCAAACAGACTATAAATTGAAATTGAGATGAAGGTACGACTTAAGAACAATTCAGACCAATCAGATTCATACGCCATTATAAAAACAAATTAGTGAAGCTCATGATACCTACTTTACCCTAGATAGAGAGCAAAAACGAATTCCTACAAATATCCCAAATTTCAAAAACGAAGATTTTCTCAATGCATAGACAAGGTGGCCCACATTATATGTCATCAAGAAATCAACGGTGTGCAATAGGTGGGCCAGGTATACATTGTGGGTCCCACCTTTCTTCAAGAGATGCTGACTGTTTACCTGATATTTAAGCAGTTAATTAACATCCTTTATAATAACAAAACAGATTCTTTTATCAGTAAGTAGGGTTGAATGGTTGGTGATTTTTAAGGTACCTTCCTTCTGGGACACTTCTATGGTTGTGGTGGGTCCCACTCACAAAAAGTGCACTAAAATTACTAATCTCTCCCCCTCTCTCAAGTTAAGAATATCTCATTATCACCTCTAGCAGAAAGAGTCATCTCAGTAGTTGAACTGGTCAATGCTGTATCCATTTATCCGGAGATCGAATTAAACCGGAATCAGCTTTTCCGATTCTAGTTTGAAGTACCAAAACTAGAACCATTAGAAATCAGAATCATTAGTGCTTTCAACCGGTCTTGTATACCAAACAAAGCACAGTTCTTGTAGATTTTTATGCGACTCCCACAATTTAAAAAGACCCCACAAATTTACTTTAGGCAATAGATTAATATAACCATTTACGACTTTATTTTAATTTCGTTTCCACCTATTTGAGTACTGGAACTTGAATCTATTAGAACCAGGACAAACGGGTGGTTCAAGAACCGAACCAGAACAGAGCATTGACACCAGGACAAACGGGTGGTTCAAGAACCGAACCAGAACAGAGCATTGACACCCATAGTTGAAATTTAGGTTAAAGATCTTGACATCAAATGACTCAACAAAGACAAGGAAAAATCGGATAGTCAAATCTTTGGGGGGTGCCTACTGTTGCAGTCAACCTGAGCAGGGAATTATCTTTGTCAAGTCGGATAGTCAAATCTTTGGTTGTCCACTTGTCCATTTCCGGTTCGGCTATGAAACTAGAACCGCAACCTATTAAATTAATAACTTGATTCTGGGTTTTTTTGTTTTGGTTCTGGTGCTCAAATAATTTGAAACAGAATTAGGATAATTTGTCTTGGAACCAGTTAATTTTTTAATATTTAGATTTTATTTCTTGAATATTTGATTCTTACGTTCAGAAAAATGTTAAAACTATTAATTAAACACAAAGTAAAAAAAAAAAGTCAAGATTTTTAAATCGTTTTGATTCCTATTAGTTCAACACTTCAACTCCACTTCAATCAAGAACTAGAACCAATTATAAAGATAACTGTTCTGATACTTAGTAGTTGCAATTTCAGTATTGAAATATTGATCCAAATTTTTTCTATTCTACTCTCGGAATATATGCATTTGAGTTACATAATAAAATAAAGGTATTTGCATATTTTCATTTAAAATATAACATGCAATAATTTGCGGAGAGTGATACTGGACCATGCTTTATTGCGCAACTATTGAACTGTTTATATTTTTTTTTTGGAATAGTGATACGCACATGGAAATGATTCAATGAATCAATAATTTTTAGTGATGATATTTTTCTCACTATGTAGATCATCATATCCAAGAATTAGCTCATTTTAGATGATTTAAAGAGGTTAGAAATTTAAGAATGTTCTGATTTTCAGATATGATGATATAGACGATGAGGAGAACACCCTCATCGGAACTTAGTCCTTAGATCATCACCAACTCAAACTAGTGATAGTGCAATAAGGCATAGTCCAAGAATCTCGATTTCACAAGCTCAAACTTAAATTTTTTTGTGTGCTCTAAGTTGGATAACCGTAAGATGTTCATACAGTTAATAAACAAGAGGTATGCGCGTTGAATAAGGCATAGTGCAAGAATCCCACTTTCATCATACACTCGGCCCTGGCTCATTTTGATATGACTCCGGCTTGTTAACTTGGCCTAGTTAAATTTTATGAACCATTGACTCTAGAGGTATCCAACCATCTAGATAATACTACTTGTACTCCTTGGATGACTCACAGGATGAGGGGGCCAGATCTGTTTCAAATTTTAAGAGTTTGAAACAACTTTAAAGAAAGCAAAGGTCTCGCCACCTAATTATGGGAGTCATCTAAGAAGTACATATAGCATTATCCCCAACCATCACGGATTGGTTTTGGTTCAGTTATTGAACTACATGAAACCTAGTTTGAATTCTAGTACTCAAAATAGGTGGAATCAGAATCAGGATAATTAAATGGTTACGAACCCGCCACATGCGCTTCGCGCGTTTGAGTTGGCTGTCTATCCTCTTCCCATGGGTTAGATGTCCAAACGCGCTACGCGCATAACAAACTCATTTTGCCCCCTCACACGCGAGTTGGTAAATTATGGGGTGTGTTATTATTAAAAAATAAAATTACGTGTGGTCCCACTTGAAGATAAATCCCAAACTGATTTGATATGAACGATGAGGAGATCATCTGCACAAAAAATTAGCTCTTGGATCGTATTTGAGTGAGCCCTAGAATTAATGTAAGTGGGGTGTAAACTAAATATAGATAAACATAGATATTATGTGGGTCCACTGATGTCGATGTATAGTCTAACGTGATCTAGACGTCGATGAGATCATCATAAAAAATATCCCTTGGGTCGACTCCATGCGACTCCAGTTGCAGGTGTAAACCAAGTGTAAATTAATGAGATTATTCGATGGAAAGAAAAAATAAATTTTAGTAGGATGTAATAATGTTTATTAAGAGGTGCAATTTTGAAAAATGAACATATGTGAAGACGTTACTACAGCTCATCTGTAGCAACGCCCTCAACCCTTAAAGGCTTAATAAAAAGGCTCTTTCTCTCTCTTTCTCTCTCTTTCTCTCTCCTCAATTTCCACCAACTCACACGGCTTAAGGGGCTCACTCCAAGATGTTTCTGGTCGGTTTGTAGTAGTTTATGTTCTTATCCTTCAAATTTTAATTTGGGTTAGATTATATAGCCCCTCTTTATATAGCTCCCTTATATAACCCCTCATTTGTGGGACTCACATTTAATGCATCCGGGAGCTAATTTTTGGAGAGGATATTCTCCTCACTATGTACTTCATCATATTTTTTGATCAGAAAAGAAATTTATATTATAAAGAGGAAGAATGTACAAAAGAGGGAAACAACAGAGAAAAGAATGTACAAAAAAGAAAACTATACAATGATCCCAACAGGGATGACACACGGCAGGAAAAATCAAATGCAAGGACTAATCAGGGAGAAATATAGCATCCCAATTAATAGTACAATGATCAACAAGCCGGTTGAAACTAGTAAAACATGTAGAAGCCCAACTGCAAATCTGAAGTTTGATGTCTAGGCTTATATCTCAAGAAGACTTCGATTTTTCTTCGAATATTCTTCAATTTCTCTCATTTCAGATAGACCAAAAAATGGCTGCCGGAATTAATGGCCAAATGATTTTACCTTTTCCTTTTAGTCCCCAAGATGACCAGCAGAAGACGAGTTGCAAAACCGAATGCGAAAAAACCCACGCCCAACCTGTGTTTGGAAGTAAATAATGTTAGTAAAATAGTGCGGAAGACAAGATCGAGCCCCACGACCCATACATAAAATAATAATTAAACTAAATAAATCACATACATGTCATCGCTTTAATCCAAGATGAACTGCTTCAATTGCAGAGAGTATTGAGTCTTCAATCCTCTACTCTCTAACACTTAGGATGATGGATCTCTTAGCCTTCATATTTTTATATATAGAGAGGATTGGGACCCAATTTAGAAACTGATTCTAATTAGGAAACCCTAACCATCAAGGAGTTCTAATTAGATACTTACTAAAATTGTGCAATAACGATACGGTGTAACACATTGTATCATAGTACAATGTACCCCTCTAAGATATGGATAGGATTAATCCTGTTTATTAAATATGAAATTAATTATTGTGACCATAATTCTTACATTCTCCCACTTGGTCAACAATAATGATTTTATTTGAAAATATTTTGAAAAGACTCTTCCGGATTAACAAATTTTAAACGATCTTCGAGTGCGCACTTATTTGAAAAACAAACTATCCATATCTTGAGGATTCACCTGCATCAACTAATATGGAAACAGAAAAATGTTATTTCCATACACACGTGCACAAATATGGAAACAGAAAAATGTGAGGATTAAATAGATGAATGTGATCACAAAATATAAATATCAATAACTGAGCCAAATACAACCTCCCACTGACTTAGGGAATCATAACTGTCAATAAGATACATGTGAGTAGCATATTCGTTGTCCAGTATGGCAACCCCTTAGTCATAGGATCAACAACTATTTGTTGTGTACTAATATGCTCAAATGACACCGCTGGTTCTTAATCCTCTCCTTCACAACAAGGTATTAATGTCCATATACTTCGACTTTTAGGACCCTTGTTGTTCTTAAGTACATAAATGTAGCAGAGTTTATTCACAGAAAAATCATCAATGGTTTGAAAATAAATTCCATAACCTGAAGGCCTAATATGAAATTCTGTAAACATAATGCATGAGATGTGGCTTTATAGCATGATAATAACTCTACTTCCATCGTGGGTAGAATTGTTAATGTCTATTTGACACTCTTCCACGAAATGGTTCCTTTAACGAAGGAAAACTTGAAGTGAATATTATTACACCCTGAATACCAGCAATTTCAGTTCCAGTACAACACACCACTTCAAGTTTATCGATCATTTTGTATGTGAAAATATGGTTCTTATCTTTTGCAGATACCTAATAATTTTTGCCGCTTTCTAATAATTCATATAGGATTATTATTGGTATCTGCTTAGCATTCTGACAGTAATGCTATACCTGGCTATGTACAAACCTGAGCATATATATGACTCCTATTGCTAAAAGTAAAAAGGGTAACCTTCATTTTGCTCTAGGCTATTTCTCGGATACTGGGAATTTTAAAACTATGTTCCTTAATAATTGGTATATCAAGGACCTTTACAATGTTGCATGTCAAATCTTTGTAAATATTTATCTAAGTAGGTTCGTTGTGACAATTCAAGAATCCTATGAGATCTATCTAGGTGAATCTTAATGCCAATGGGCTTCACCTAAATCTTTTATCTCAAAAATTTTGAGATAGAAAATGTTTAGTCTCATGTAATAAGTTAATGCCACTACTAACAAGAAAAATGTTATCGACCTACACTACTAATTAATTTACTCCCACTGACCTTGAGATAAATGCACTTATAAACAAATAGTTTTCTTAAAACTATATGTAGAAATTATCTCATCAAATTTAAATACCATTGTTTAGATGCATATTTTAAACGATTAATGGATCTCTAAAGTTTGCAAATAAAAAATTACTAGTTCTCAATTTTAAAACCTTATGGTTGTGCCATATAAACGTCATTGAGCAAGTCTCGATGTAAGAATGCAAACTTCATATCCATCTGATGCAATCTAGATCAAAATGATCCTTAAATGCCATTACACCTCTCAATGAGCCTTTTCTTATGACCCCGTAGCCGAAACCCTTTGTTGAGTGTAACCCATAGTAATAAATCTAGCTTTAAATCTTTCAACTTTTATCTTTGAGTCAAATTTAATTTTGTATACCAATTGCAAAAACAATGGATTTGACTTTTATTGTAAGTCAACTAGATTCCAGACTTTATCCTTATCCATAGAGTTTAACTCTTCCTTCATGGTTTCTGACTGCTAGTTTAATTGGGACTTATTTCATGTGAGGTTATATGCTCTTCAGGCTCCTTGTGATCAAATCACATCTTAAATGGTATCTAATGATATGATTATATCATCCTTTGAAGTATGAGCTAAAATTCGGATATCCTCAAATACCAAGTGCCTGGGCTCTATATTCCTACCGTTTTGACCATCCTCAATAAACATAGCATTTAGAGTCTCAAAATTCTGGTACTATTTGATGGACAGTAAAAATTATAACCTCACCTTTCTAGATATCTGATAAAATAATAGTTCACTGTCCTAGGATCAAGCTTTGTTTATTGTGGATTGTATAACCTTACTTCCGCTGCCATCCCCAGACACATAAGTGGCTTATTAGGCTTTCTATGTGTCCATAACTCGAAAAGAGTTCTCGAGATTGCCTTGGAAGGCACTCGGTTTAGGATGTAACTTGCAGTCTTCAAGGCTTCACCCTACAAAGTTTTTAAAAGAATGATGAATTACTCATTATATTCTTTTGCTTACCCATAAGAGTGCGGTTTTTCCTTTTAGGAAACCATTATTTTCAGGTGTACCTGGCATGGTGTATTATTCAACTAAACCGCATTCTTGTAGATATTTAGCAAATGGCTCTAGATTACGACATGTTTGATCGTACCTTCGGTAGTATTCACTACCACGATCAAAACATAGTACTTTAAGTTTTCTTATCAAGCTGGTGCTTAACTTTAGTCTTATAGAACTTAATAATATCCAGTGCCTTTGCTTTCTCACCAAACAAATACACATAACCATTGCGAGAAAATTCATCAACTAATGTGATGAAAAATCTTTACCCACTTGAAGTAGGAGTTTGAAACGTGCCACATATTTTTTATGTATAAATTGTAAAACATTACTTCTAATAGCACCCTTTTTCTAGACTTGGCTAACTTTACTTTTCTATATTCAATGCAGACATTATAGTCTGAAAAATTCAATGAGTTTAGGACACCCTACTTGACCATCCTTTCTAGTTTGTCTCCAGAAATATGACATAAATATTTCATGCCACAACATAGAAGAAATGTCATTAATACGACACGCTAATTTATGAGCTCACATTAGGGGATAAAAGGGATTGAGAAAAGATTGATCACGATTTAGAAGATAAAGATCATCACCTGATGAAAACAGTCTCAACAATCTTGAAAATCTTAAACCAAATTGACATTTTTAATTAAAAAAATCTGAATGAAAAATCCAACTGATCTAGTACTAAAATAAACTCTAAGATGTTGGAGGAACATAAAAAAATGACTTCTAAATCATGATCAAATCGGTAGTATAAAATTATATGAACAAAACCAAACGACTTACACATAGGTGCTCAACTCAATATTCTTAAGTTCGGACTGAGTTTCTACTTCCTTATGAATAATCCCTCTATATTTTAAGTATAAATCGTGCCTAAAATTATTTATCAAGCAGTAGAGGGATAATGAGTAAACAAGACTCTGAATTCAGTAGACAACGGGTGCTACCTTGTTTTTCTAGCCAAGTATGATATTTAAAAGCTAATTTTTTTTCAAGTGGCCTCGTTTGTGACAAAAGAAATATGTCACCCTCATTTTCTTCACTGGTTATATTTGATTAGTTGTAAATTTTTGAGTTTTCTTAAACTTTATCCCAGACTTCTTGAACTTGTTATACCTGAATGATTTCTAACCCACAAAATGTGCTCCTTTAGGTTTATTTTGTTAGATTAGCTCCTCCTTTTGGGCACAAATACTGATTAACTCTATGAGTTTCCACTTATCTTCCTGCGCATTATATATTGTCTCGAAAACATCAAAATTGCACAAAAAAAATAGGTCATAATGAAATGGGTCAGAAAATATTCTTTTGCCTCAATATCTAGATTCCTGAGCTGACTTGTAAAGTCAGACATTCTCGTGATGTGCTCTTGCACACCACCAAGGCCATTATACTATATGGTTACTAATTAAGTCAATAGAGTGCTAGTCAGTGTTTTTGTTAAAACTATACAACATTTTATTTCCAATCCGAGATACCAAAAAAACCCTCTTAGGTTATTCACATTCCCACTAGCCAATGAACCATATGTTGTTAACAATGATTATAAACAACAATTAATTAGTCACATACATAATGCCACATCATAACAGTTTAATTATTAGGGATAATAATTAAACTTTCCAGAGTTGATCAAAAGTGCCTCAAACAAATCAACCCTGAATGAGATCAACATTTTACATATAATGATCTTCCTTTGGGCCGAAATCATTACATATAATAGTCTCCCACCGGTGAAGCATTCTTCACCTTAAGTCTAGTCAATTGAAAATAATTCAATATCAAATTGTACACCTTTGGGTGATAAAATTTTTCATCAAACTATCTCCATCAACTACCTTAATCCGTTTGGTTGACAATCTCAATGATCCACCTTTGGGTTTGATCATTGTTTGTCTCAACTAAATGCCCAAACAATCCTATAACCTTAGTAGAGAAAAAGTGTCCCCACTTGCTCCAAATGCCATTGTAATTTTTTATGAATGTGCCACTTTGGTGACTAAACAATCAATCAAATTCCAACAGTATTTGTGCAAAGGATTGTTTCACGTGATTCAATTTCCCCGAATGAATCTAANATGGATCCAGAAGGCCAGAAAACCTTGGGGTACTAAATTTTGTTTCAATTTAGATGTCAAATAGTGGCTAAATCAAAGAAAAACTAGTTTTAGCCTACTATATACAAAACAAACAGTCCTTAAAGGAAAACCACTTTTCAGAAAATCAGTTAACTGAAAACCATTTTTCTGAAAATCACTTAACTGAAAATAATTTTCAGAAAACCATTTAACTGAAAATAGCTCTTCAGAAAAATCACTTAACTGAAAATGACTTTTCAGAAAATCACTTAACTGAAAGCTACTTTTCTGAATAATGAATTTTTCAAAAACTGTTATATAACAAACAAATTCTTAGACTCATTCTAAGGTTTCTATGGCCGATTCAAATCGCTGAGTCAATTCGATTGAGTTGACTCATCTTCTTCTCCAATTAAAAAAAAATCCTAGTTACCCTCTTTATTTTTAGGAACTTTAAAAAAAAAAATTATGACGGTGGCTACCCCTAACCCACCACCACGACCATAAACTGACGGAGATCACAACTACAACTAGGACCATTACCTGCCGACAATGGTAAAATCGCCACTGACGGCGAAAACCTTTTTAGTAAGTGTAGGGAAAAAGCAAATAGAAAAGTTCATTGCGATCTACTGAGTTCGGTGATCCTAATAATACTGGTGGTACCTCCAAACGACTGTCAAACTAACACCAATCATAATCCCCAAAAATTTACATATCTGTTACGAGTGATAAAACCATCCAGTCATACTATCACCAGTAAACTGTTTCACTTTATTAAATATTGTCTGCATGTATCATAAGTAGTGCATAGCTTATACAGACACTAAGGATTCATTTAACAATAAAAACAAAACAATAAAAAAAAAGCATCCAGCAAGTGTATGATAAACATGGTACATAGTACATATTCAACGGAGAACATTAGCTAGATTAATAATGGTGAGTATTCAATCGACCGTGATGGACATATATACATCCGGTCAAAACCCATATATAGTGTGGCTCTGATACCACATGTTAGCAAAATAGTGCGGAAGCCAAGATCGAGCCCCACGATCAATACACAAAATAATAATTAAACTAAATAAATCACATACATGTCATCGCTTTAATTCAAGATGAACTGCTTCAATTGCAGAGAGTATTGAGTCTTCAATCCTCTACTCTCTAACACTTAGGATGATGGATCTCTTAGCCTTCATATGTTTATATAGAGAGAGGACTGGACCCAATATAGAAACTGATTCTAATTAGGAAACCCTAACCATCAAGGAGTTCCAATTAGATACTTACTAAAATTGTGCAATAACGATACGGTGCAACACATTGTATCATAGTACAATGTACCCTTCTAAGATATGGATAGGATTAATCCTGTTTATTAAATATAAAATTAATTATTGTGACTACAATTCTTACAAATAATTCCAAACTTCCTTCGCAAATGGGCAGTGAAGTAGCAGGTGATTAGCACTTTCCTCACTACATAAACATAGTGAACAACAATTTGCTAAGTGAAAACTCCTGCTCTTTAATTTATCGATCGTCAAAATCTTCTCATGTGATGCTAACTAAAAAAAGAAGTTGATCTTCGGTGGGACAATTGTGTTAAAAAATCAATTCGGTAGGCCCTACAAGCGAAGGATTATATAAGTGGGCTATATAACCTGACCCTTTTAATTTTTATATGAAAAAATGTAAAAAAATAATAAAAACAAAAATATTTCTAAATTGGTTACGGTTTCCTATTTGATTAGTTCCAATTCTGTCGGGTATCAGAATATCCAAAACAAGAACCATGTTATAATACTAACGTTCCAGGTCATAGCGGTTCTAAAATCGAACCTTATGGAACCGGAACTGACAAAATTGGTTCCAATTCGGTTCGGTTCCAGGTAATGTGTTAAATGTTGACACTTGGTACCCCTAGACACCAAAGATAGTTTCCATGGTTTTCAAAGTAATTCTTACAGCATTAGAGGGTAAGTTAGTCTTTTGAACTAAAAAAATCATACAGTCGTGTTTCACGCCGGAAGATAAGCCAACATAAAACCTTTTCCTTTTTCTCTGACAACTAGACAACAAAAAAAAGCATGCACGTCCACGTCAAATGGCACTTTCGTTATTTCGAAATAAATAATGGAGATAACAGTAAATTAATACGTCAAAGTGATTAAAATTCATTAAAAAAAGACCTTAAAAACGTGAATTTTTTCTACTTTGCTTGTCGTCCTTCTCTAACTAAAACACTTATCCCCTCTTTCTCTCTCTACTTTCTCTCTCTAGTCTCTGCTACTTTTAGTTTGCTTCTCTGCAAAAACTTCAAAAAAGAGAAAGAATCAAATGAGGAAGAAAGAAAAAAAACCCTAACCCTAGAATGGAATTCTAAAGAACAATCTAAATGCCAATAAACGGAATTCAATGAAGATTATTCGATCTGAATTTCTTCATCATCGATGGGGAATAGAATTTGTAGAGCGAGAAGAAATATGGTGGAAGAACGTTACACTAGACCTCAAAGACTTGTTCGACAGCCATCGTTTGTTGATTACAAGAAGCTTCGGAAACTTATATTAACTGAAAAGCTTGCACCTTGCTTTGATGGAGTTGAAGATTCTGAGCCCAATTCTGATCTTGAAGAGTGCCCAATTTGTTTCTTCGTAATTACCATCTATAACTTGTTAAAAGTTTGATCTTTTTTTGTACTGATTATGAGTTGTTCTTTTCTGTTTTTGATGTTTTACTTTGTGGGTTTTGGTTTTTCAGTTCTTAGTAATTACCTTTTAAAACTTCTTAAAAATTTGATCTTTTTTGTACAGATTATGAGTTGTTCTTTTCTGTTTTTGATGTTTTACTTTGTGGGTTTTGGTTTTTCAGTTCTATCCTAGTTTGAATCGGTCGAGATGTTGCATGAAAGGAATTTGCACTGGTAAAGCCTCTCTCTCTTCTTTCTCTCTCTAAGAGGAATGTTTGTTGATGTTTTTCAAGTTTGCTTCTGTCTGTTAGTTGGGGAATTTTTATGTTGCTTCTTTAAAATCCAAACAGTTCTTGGGGTTCTAATTAGACCAATTTTTTTTATTTTATTTTTTGTGGCAGAGTGCTTTTTGCAGATGAAGCCTTCCCCTGCTACTCAATTAACTCAGTATCCTCTAATCTCCATTTTTTCAATCTCTTCATAGTAAGCATTGAAGTTTTTAGGCGCATCAGATACAAGAGGATTCCTCAATTACTTCTCTATAAGTTTGAGTGTGAAGTTTTAAATTTTATACAAGTTCTTCTTGTTTAATCGGAGAAAAATTATGAAATTTGTCTGGTTTCTGATACTGGGGTTAAAAAATGGATATTCAGAGAGGCCCTATTAAGAAATCAGAAACAAAATCATTTTTCACAAAATTGATCTAATATCACTTAATGATGAAAAAATTAGTACCCATGAGAAGAAACAAAAGATGGAAATTTTGCTAAAAGGAATTTGGAAATAGTTGGTTCTTGGTAGTATCAGCAAGGGTTTTAGTTTGGGTGAATTATTTGTTGGTCAATGCACCCAATTGACCATTAACAGTGCCCCATACAGAGACTCATCTTCATATCTAATCTGATAAAATGCAATGTTAATTATAAGTTATAGGATCGAAACAAATTAAAACAGTATATCAGAAACTGGGACCTAACCCTAAATCTCCCTAAATTTTTTCATGGAAGCAGTATACAATCTTCAGTAATTCCTAAGAAATGCCCTTTCATTCTGGGAAGGTATGGTCCTGGCTTATGTTTAATCATCTGGCTGCTTTATAGAATCATAATGTTAATTCTTTTCATGTATAAAAAGTGGTTGGGTGTTGTGAACTCTATAGTTTTATTCAGTCATGAAATTGTATTCCTAAGCTGTTAAAGGTGCCCGTTTTGCAAAAGTTCGAGCTATACTGTTGAGTACCGTGGCGCTAGGACTAAGGAAGAAAAGGGCCTAGAGCAAGCTGTATGAGTCTAATCTCTGATGCATTTCTCTGTTATCCTTTGGTGTATATATATTTTGTAACTACTTCAAAGGGCATGGTCTGCATCGGTGTCACGGATTGGTGTAAGAAACTTACTCTATTAATTTTTTTGTGGTTCAGGAAGAGCAGAAGGTAATCGAGGCAAAAATAAGAATGCGATTCGAAGAATCACAAAACGCAGATCAGGTCAGACTAGACCATAGAAACTTGTCCCTTGTGGAAGTTCAATCTCCAATGTCTCGTGCTGGGGAGGCGTCCAATGGTGCTGCTCCATACTTGAGTTTTTTTTGTTTCGTTTTTTCTGGGTAAAGAATTATATCATTAAAAGAAATAATGACTTTACCAATAAACAGGGGAGCAAGAGAGTGGAATCCTTTCCGCACCCTGACCAATTTATACCCTCTGCTTTGTACATCAATTAGAAGAGATTGTGATATGTTGAATTGGATTTTGAGAGTTGGATGCTTTATCCATCTCCACATTTTCTTTCTACATCTGGTTTACTAAGTATATGTTGTATTGATAAGCAGGTGCAATACAGGACCTAAGAAGCTTCAATCGTTCTTTGGCTTCCGGACATGTTGATGCTGCAGAATCTTCTGTTCTAAATGCTTGGAATGAAAGGTTTGTTCCAAGTGTTTGATGATAATTATGCAATTAAGACTCTATATTCTTAATAGCTTCAAAACCTAGTTCCCAATTTCAGAGTTATATCAATGCATGGCAATGATTATGGGTTGGAAATAAGGATATTTTGTCCAAAACAGGACTGTACCTGATTGCCTGGTCCTCATTTATATGTTTGGGTCTTAAGTTTATGACCTGGAACATGCCTTGGCAATTCAGCTCAATCCTAATGCGAAGCTGCTCGATCGTAGGTTCCCAATTTCCCTTATCCAACCCATTTACAGCTAAACTTTGAGTAATGTTATCATTGTGCCTTGGTTCAGTTGAATATTCAACTAATTATAGGGGTTCCAGACCCTGGCTCAATTGGTTGACATGATACCTCGTAAGAGAAGGCTGGGGGTTCAATCACTGCTTACCCTCCAAAGAGAAAAATATGTCACTGAAATTTAGGCTTGGGGTTTATCATTTAATACTAAATGTTCTTCAAGTAGCTCTTTTTTACTGTTACAGCTATTTCCATCGTATTAGTTTTTGTCTTTCTTATCGAGTTACATGGTCTTGTGTTGCTTTTTGTTTTATTTGTTATTACTTATTAGGGGGCCTTGGTACTGTTATCTATACGTACTGTGCTATTGTTTTGTTTTATTTTGAACTGTGGAAAAGATCATTGATCGAATTGGTAGGTAATTGTAGTTTTTTCTTCCACACAGGCATGCAGAATTTGGTGTAGATCTTGAAGAAATCATGATGATGGAAGCTATTTGGCGATCTATTCAGGTTAGTAAGGTGCTAGTTTTCTTCTGGGGTTTCTCTTTTTCCTTTCTGATCAAACACAAGATCTAAAACTGAACGTAGTAGGCTAATGAGTCAGGGTGTTGATGGGTACTCGATAGTCGATACCTGACTGAACCAGAATGAATTATCCCGTCATGGACCTATGTAGTTAAATACCAGAACTTGACCGTCTGGAAACAGGAACAATTTATGTATGTCATGTTCTGGTTTTGGGTATTTAAGTATCCAAAGTAACCAGAACCAAACTGATAGGAATCAGTTTTCTATTTTCATTTTTTTCCCTTCTATTTTTTATATATTTCAATAATGGTGTTAGATACCTACTAATAGGAACTGTGGTACCTGATACTTGATCAGAACTATTATAGCTCTTGCCTTTCAGTTCAAGGTAACTTGAAACCTAGATCAGAACCGACTTCTCGGCACCCCTACTACTTATTAGGTCATATTTTTGTTAGTTGGGATTTGAATATGTGTTAATACCTCAAAATTTTCAGGATTCCACCTTACATAAGAGTTCAACTCAGCAATCTTCAGGATCAAATGAGACTGGTAGATCCCATTTCGAGAATTACCTTTCAAATGAAAGCATGTCATCTTCGGCATTGGTAGGCCCTCCAGTATCTCTTTTGTCAGATTCAGTAACTGGTGGAATTGCAGCTGCAATTGCAAGAATGGCTGAAAGGAATATTCTTCAGTCGGGAACATTTCAAAGCAATCAAACTAACGAAACCCAAGATGAAAATTCCATAGAACAACATGAGATGGGACCTGTAGGATCTTCCGAAGAGCCCGACTTTGATGATGCTAGATCAGAAAATGAATGTCTGTCAATTTCTTCCACCAGTGATGATGATAGTTGGGACTCGTTCTCTGCTTGTATCCTAGAGAGGAATCAAGATTCAGAAGATGGGTTGAACTCGGATGAAGATCCGGTGATGGAGCTTATTGACACTGACGACTCCTGTTCAAGTAGTGTTCATACAATCTCAGATGTTGGAAGCCCAAATTGTTCCAACATGTATGAGAGCTTAAGTTGCTCTAGGCGTTCAGGCCCTATTGCAGCAGAAACAAACTTTACGGCATTTGCCAACTCGAATTCATGATCTTATGACAACCATTTTATGTCTCCTATCGGATCGGATTATAACCACTTAAGGTAAAAATTCAGACCCATCTTTTACCTTCTCATTTACTTGTTAATATAGTTTGAATATTTGTAGCTGCTGAATGATATTTTTTCTTGATAAACCTATGATATGGTCACCCGGAACCTGAGCTCCTTTTCTATCTTGGTTTCCAGATCTAGCAATAGATGAAAAAAAAAACTACAGATGATGTATTTGTTCAATTTTGGATCCTCTATATTTTATTGGGAAATCCAAATGGGTCCGTTGCATCATCTTATGATCATCAATTATACAACCATCAGGATTTCGGCATCCGATTAATATTTGGTGTGAAGTGTATCATAACGTGTGCATCCGATATTATCTGTACATTGTTGGCGTGCAAATGTAGAGATCAAAAGATTCAAAATAAATTGTTGTCATGTTTGTTGTGTGTGATTGATTCATTTAGTGATTGGTGTTTTTGGTAGCAGAGGAATATGATGTTGAAGATGTATGAAAAATTTATAGTTAATGAAATATAATTTGCAATAGTTATTATTAAATCACTCTGCCTGTTTAGAAATTTCTTTGTTCTTAGTACATCTTTTTTCCATAGTATCTTGCCTTATTAATTTTTTTTTTCAGCATTGTTGTTCATCTGTTACATTCAGTCCTTATTGTAGGTAAGATCGGTGAAGTAATTCACATAAAAGTTTTAATCTAGTTTCAGAAAGATTGCACCCCTGTAAGAGCACCTATATTCTTGCTAATTGAGACGCGCGAAATTTGATTGCGCCAAACAGACTTTTCTTTCTTCTAGTTACTGTACTATATATTGTTTTGCTGCTTTGCTTTTGGAGGAAATCAAGTAGATGGTAAAATTTTTCTTGATTTGTTTGCTATTCAAATCTACATATTTATGTTCTCATTGTTATTATTTTTCCCATTGTTATTAGAAAATAAATAAGGATAATTACACTTATCCAGTTTTAGGCTCCGAATTTGTCCAACATTGGCTTTAGGTTTTCGTCTATTTCCTATTGCCAAAACACAGAAAACTGCTCAATCCACTCGCAACTGCTCGAATTGGTCATAATGTTGGGGTTTTGATATCTCAATATCCCGATGTTATAAGCCATAATCACTCTACTCTTAGATCCACTCGGCACTCCCTCTTCACGGAGGGCTAGAGGTGAAAGACTCGATTCATCTTTGAAACACTTGTTCTGATACCATGTTAAGGTTTATTGGACGGAACTCTTCTTGAAAATTAGCTTACGAGGAAACAGTTGCTTAAGGTTTGTGCACTTTACAAACTCAGAGTGCCCAAAATCCGATTCCCTTGTTTCTTTACATTATGCTTAAAATTTTGTATTTTGCCATCTCAATGAAGACTAAAGTCATCTCAACAAAGTTTAGACTCTGTTTGGTATCTTGCTAAATAAGAGTAAAAAACTGCAAGTATTGGCAATTATAAAATTGACCAAAAACCCACAAAGTTGAAGCTTTCTTAATATTTTTCATGACGCAAATATTAGGTAAATTTGGTCTAGTTTTCTGGTGGTGCTAAACATTTGTAAATAGAATGTAACAGGCACTGGGTCCGAAGGCCTGACTCGACTGATTTGGACCGGACTCAGTCTGACTTAATTTTTATTTTTATTTTTTTGTTATTAACATTCTTCCAGCGCGTGTTTGACTCGGCCAAGAATCACCTTGACAAGGAATGATTCTTGCTAGTTCCTAAGTAATTAGAGCAGGAGAGTCAGAGCGGCCGATGTTCCAAAATGTCTTTAAAGTAAGGTCGAAGCGTTGTTTAGACTTTGGAGCAGGTACACAAGATAGTGTAACGAGCGTTACTTCTATACCAAGGTTTCGGTTACTAAGGATCTCACTCCAATATGACCAACATTCATTCAGCTCGATCTAAACCCAACTGAACTAATACCAACCCAAATATAACCCTACCCTGTTCTCTAGCATACTTGGTCAAATATCATTGATCAATCAGAAAACGGGACCAAAGTCATCAAGTAGGCATTAGTTTTAATTTTGTTCATATTTTTCCGCTAATTCATTTGACCAAAGTCAACGGCCTATGTCTAATATTTGAAACCATTCTACATTACAATTTTAAATCAGAGAGAAATTTTTTTTTTTTCAAAACTAGGGTTGGCATAATTTCTTTACTATCCCTAGTTATTTAACCAAAATAAAGAATAATAGGAGAGACCCTTTATTAGTAAGGTATTCTCAAGCAAATTACTCCCTATTATCCACAATATCTTAGGTGGCTTTTACAGTCTAAACAACACGTAAATCTGTCTGAGGGTCTCATATTATGACCAATGTTAGGATTTGAGTCCTGCATGTGTCTAACTTTAAGTTCTAGATTGACGGTTAACCGAGTTGACTATCTAAAAAATGACAAAAATCTATAAAATGACGAGAATACTCTTTAAATGGATCCAAACACTAATTATGAATTATCAGTAGGACCTAAAATCAAATTTCTTGTTGGTAGATCTAAAGTTAGAAATAGTCAGACTATTGTAATTCAGCAAAAGCTACCCGTGATTCGATATCTACTTGATCTTAATCTTTATGCTCTGGGTAAGGAAGAAACCATTAATAGCGATATGGGTTTAAGCCGTGGTGGATTGAAACCAACCACAAACATGAGCCACTTGTGGATTTGATCTTTAACTGAGAATTCATACTGATCCAGTTCATAGTTCCCATAAAGATGCAAGAGTGTACAGAGAAGTTGATGAAGATTTTATTTCATTAATTCTTTACAAATTCAAAGATAATCCTACAGAGGTAATAATTCTATTTCCGAACACAAACAAAAAAATTTTGATTTTAAGTCTTACTGATAATTCATAATTAGTGTTTGGGTCCTGTTAAAGAGTATTCTCATCATTTTATTTCATTAATTCTTTACAAATTCAAAGATAATCCTACAGAGGTAATAATTCTATTTCCGAACACATAAACAAAAAAATTTAATTTTAAGTTTTACTGATAATTCATAATTAGTGTTTGGGTCCTGTTAAAGAGTATTCTCATCATTTTACAGATTTCTGTCATTTTTTAGACGGTCAACTGGGTCAATCGTCAATTCAGGACCCAAATTCAAAGTTGGACATATGCGGGACCCAAACTCTAACATTGGTCATAAAATGGGACTCTCAGACTAATTAACTTTTTTCGGAAATGAAAACAATGAAAACATTAGAGATATCCAAAACAACATGTAAACCTGTCCAATTTTTGGAAATGAAAACAATGGAAACATTAGAGATATCCCAAACAACATGTAAACCTGTCCAATTTTTAGAAATAAGAAACAATAGAAACATTAGAGAGTGAGAGATGGATTCTTGATTAAACTGGTTTCAGACCATGTTTAAGTGCAGCTTGCCAAACGGGATCTATCTTATCGACGTCGATGGCGCCGACTTCATGGTGTGTCCAGCCTTCTAGAAGATGAACCACGCCACCGGCATGGCACGCGTGAACTACTCCTCGCGGCATCGTGTACTGTTTTAATCCCCCCGCAAAAAACGAAAAAGAAAAATACAAAGTTATTACTAAGCTAATTATCCACACAAGATTAAATTAGCAAAAAACCACGAATTCTCCGTGAAAGACTTGTGGTAGTTACATTTTCTTTTAACCCTGTGACTTGGAGGGGAGAAACACCCTCCAATTATATTCTTGGTCGTGCTGTCTACACTGACAGCCCACTGTTTTCACCAGGCACTGCAGCGCGAGACATCACGACTCTTAACATATAATTTCATAAGCAAGAGTTGATTTTCTATTAGAAAACGTTCCCTTCAATGAGCAAACATGGACCTAATTGATCATTTCTGATTGCAGAGAGGAAAAATAGTAGGAAGGTATTTGTATAAGGCAAAGATATATCGAATCTATCATCTACGTATGTAGCTCATTTTGCACTATCTGAGTAAGATGGGAAGGAAGTCGACGTACCTCACATGTTCCTAGCCCTTCGACGTCCTCAGGTAGTTTCATTGCAGCGAGCTCCCCATACGTGCAGTCTCTCCTAAAGGAGATAATCGATGGAACGACAAATTGATTGAAATGAGTTCCAGGTGGAGCCCATCGTTGTTGTCCAGGTGTAAGCCATTTACCGACGACCCACATCTAATCATGATCAATCGATAAATCAAAGCTTTAAACACTTAAGTTAATGAGACTAATTTCGTATGCATAAGTAGATCACAAATGTTCATGAATTCATTTGATCATATATACCTTACAATGTTGGCCTGCTTGGTACTTGGTCACTTGAACTAGATAGCTCTGGTATTCTTTTGGGGCTTCCATTTGAATGGCTTGGAATCTCTCTGTGGATTGTGTTAACATCTGCATTTCTCAAGTCACTTCAATCAGAATATTAATCTATACTAGTACATAAAATTAGGAGGGCTTGGTTCGTAATAGCCACTTCAGCTGGTGTCATAGCTTCCTACTCAATTTACTTTATTTCCTTTGGATCTTTAATTTCTTTAGAAAGACAAAATGAAGGTCATGCTTTAACACATTTTCATAATCACTCGATTTTTAGATTCAAACCTGAAGGGTAAAAAACAAGTGCAATTTTGTACATCCACATGTAAGGTGGGTGACCGACATCACCCACCATCCAGTCGTCGTGTGTTATATGGTCAAAGGATATGGGGTGAGAACGTATAACACTTGACAGATGGAGTTGGTCACCCACCTTACAAGTGAGTGTAAAGATTACTCTAAAAAAAACTAATGCTTTCACTCATTTTCTCTTGGTCTTTTGGTATACACAACCTTCTTCGAAGCCTCAATCCTCCGTCCTGACCAACGGTAAAACTATCATCCTTCGCTTCTTGCATTTGTTTCGATTGATTCTGACACCACTCATCCTTCATTTGAGCCTTCACAATACGACTCAAAAGGGATGGTCTAACAGTCATAATCACCCTATTTTTACAATAACAAGAACTTGCAATAGTGTTTGAACTTTCATGTGTTGTGTTAGGCTCATAAGGAGATGTTTAAAGCTTGATTCATAGTATTAAGGATAAAAGAATCTTTTGTGACATTTTATGATTTTAATTAACACGCTCTTCTCTAAATTTCACTCCCAAGTCCGAAGTCGTAACCTAGAAATTTAGCTCCCACGCTTAACTAATAAATTATGAGGGATTTGTTTCACTTCTTCAAAAGACACGCAATTTTTGCACAATCAATTTTTGTGAAATTTAAAAATTTCCTTTTCTTTGCAATGAAGAGTATATTTGATAATTAATAAACTCTAACATTAAATAGCTCAAACTGAACAATTAAAAGTATTATTTAATATCAAACAACTTTGAGAACAAATAAAATTAAAGCTAAAATTTATCCCACTAATATCAATATCAATCATCCACATTAGTTATTTCATACATTCTGAAAAAATACATGAACCAAATGTTTCGATTATTTAAAAATCCAAGTTATACCAACTAAAAATTTCTTAGATATATTCTGAAAAAAATACATGAACAAGCACTAGAATCAGTTACACATCTTTTTATTTTCCTGTGATTTTGCAGCACGGGTTTGGGAGCATTTTCTTCTCAATATCAGTTGGCCTTTTTAAGGGATGATACAGGGATTTTTGTATCCTGGACTTTTATCTCTGAGCGACAACAGATCCACTGTTTTGGGGTATAGATTTTGGGAATTTATAATTTTGGGGGAGTCTCTGTTGATGTAATTAGAGACAATAGAAATAGTCGTTGGGGTCACACCTTAACTCGGGGGTGATTTTGTGTCTGATTTTGGTTTTTGTTGGGGTCTGGGCATTACTAATGTTGAGTGTTTTCTTTTCTCTTTG
Organism: Macleaya cordata; assembly: GCA_002174775.1. Lineage (NCBI taxonomy): Eukaryota > Viridiplantae > Streptophyta > Magnoliopsida > Ranunculales > Papaveraceae > Macleaya > Macleaya cordata. The sequence goes on from MVGT01000735.1 coordinate 102,521, forward strand.
ATTGTTTTATTCTTTTGCCTTCTGCCCTTTTCAATAATAATTCTCACTTATCAAAACAAAAAACAATAAATAAATGAACAATACTAAAAAGGAAAAATTAGCCAAAAACCCTTACTTGAAACGTATTTTAGGATTTAGCCCAACAAACGTTTTCATTTAGTCTAAGGCCCCTGGGTAACTGACTGAAACCCTCTCCCTATAAATTACACACTGAAATCCTCTGACTGAAACCCCCAGGGGCCTTAGACTAAAAGAAAACGTCTGTTAGGCTAAATCCTAAAATATTAGTATGGGTTTTTGGCCAAAATCCTCTACTAAAAAATACTGATACTCTGCATCTGCAAAGGTAAGATGTGCTTACCAGAACACGCACACTGCGTCGACAAAGGTAGAGAGCAATGGCTCTTCCAAGCTTAGAAGTAGCCCCAGTGAGAAATACCTCTTTGACGTCCTTTGGGATCTCATTGATAATTACAGCGGCAGTCAAGGTATTTCCATGGCAAACACGCACTCTCAGGTTTGGATGCTTCTTTACAAACAACGTCCCACCTCCATTCAGAGCTTCATTCTATGAAACATGTTTATTTTCAAATTCTAGGCATTCTACATATAACCACTGATACAGAATGCACATGCAGTCTACTAGTAAAAATAATAATACAGAAACAAACTGACCTTATTTAATGCTGCAAGGCTGATGACCTTAACACCCGTTTTATCGGCTTTAAGGATCGCATCTTCTATATGGTTATTAATACCATCTAGAGCAAATGGCAAGAAATACTGCGAAAGATCAAAAAATTAAAAATTTGAAACAATTACACAAGCACCTAAGCTCAGACAGTCTCTCTCTCTCTCTCTCTCTCTCTCTCTCTCACACACACACACACATCTTTTAGGTCAGGATTACACCACGGTTCCACCACTTTATGGGGTTCACATGGAGATGATCGAAGGGCTGATTTTTTTTTTTTTGCGAGGATGATCTCCTCACCATGTAGGTCATCTTTATAGAAAATCAGATCATACTATAACTTTTAGCCCCAATAAAAGTTGGTTGACATTTAATTGTAAAATGGATGGTTCATAATGTTATCTTTTTTCGTGGGCATTTAACTGTCTCTAGAAACAACCGTTGTTAGGAGTCAATTTTGACCAATGATTTCTTGTTGTAAACATTGTCGATTCTCTTGGAAAAAAAATCCTGTATTTGTCTTTCCCAGAACCGTTATGCTTCTTAACTACTATTCTGTTAAACCATTGTTAAAAATAAGTGTTAAAAGCAAGGCTATATAGCTCACCTGAAAACCATACCTAGGAACACACCATGTATGGTGCAGTCGACCCCTAAGGTAGTAGGAAGTGACCATGAAAGTCTTGGATGAAACCCACAGTATTAGCATCACCACAAAGGCAAGGGGCCATAGAGGCAGCAAGAAGATCCTCGTTTCAAATGGCAATGACACAAATGATCTTAGAAACAATGGGACATGCAACGATGAAACAATATCCACACAATGAACAAGAAAGACAAAGTCTGGTTCTCTCGCATTTTTTCCTGCAAAATTTAAACCTTCAGCTAGCTAGTTCATCCATGCTGGATTTACTTCTTGAATAATTAACCACAACTAAATAGCTAAACTTATGCTGGCAATACAGCATAAGATTATCAACATTTCTCAATTAATTTTCTATTATCAAACCCATACCAGGATTGCTTTGGCTCGCATGACACAGAAATGGTTTATATCCGTCTCACATTTAGCACATGAATTATGAAAATGAGGAGACTTCTCATTCTACACATACATACTAGTGGTTAACACGTGCATTCTGCACATGTTGTTACATTATGATACCTAATTCGTGAAGTTCACGGTCTACATGATATCTTATTTTTTTCTTTTTCTTTTTCTTCTTATTAGTTTTTTTAAATGTGATTGGCAAATGTGGGAGTGGTTGTGGAATGTGAGTAGTGGTTATCTTTCAAAAAAATGTTCTGTAAAGTGACTATACTATCCATTTTGTGCTTATCACGTTCTTTGAATTAAGAAAATTGTAATTACATAAAATGGTTAAACGTAATTAAGTTCAGACTTCTGTAGAATCCTCCATGATTGATAAGCATATATATATGGATGATCTAGGTAGGGTTTTATAAATATAAATACAGACCTGAACTTATTTTCTCTTGCAGCTCCCACGACTTTCTGTTTATTGTATTCCACAATGCATCATAGAGAGGCATGAACAAGCAAAAGTTCGAGTCCATTTCTTTGTGGTGCAAGTTGTGGTATCTGTATAACATACAAGAGAATTTAAAAAAAGATTAGGAACTAAATGGATGTGTAAGATCAAGCTTATATTAACTAGTGGATGGCTAGAGAGAGAAACACAGGTATTCTTCCAACATGTATTCATTCACTTCGGTTTAGGACAGAGCATCATCAATGATTGGAAGCATGTTTTTAAGCCAATTTCAACCAACATTATGGATATTGGGGGACACTCAGCTGCAAAGGTCGACTGATTTTCATCCACAGACGGATGGGCATACGAAAGAAGTCAACCGAACTATTGTTTAAAGATGAAAAAAAAAGAATAACAGAGACACATCTCTTCTCTACATGTTGCAATTAAACATAGAAGGTAAGAATATTTATACAGATATGGTTACAATACTTACGTGGGTGTGTAGAGAAGATATCTAAGAAATGGAAAGATGCGAAAGATCCAGTGTGGAACAACTTCTACATTGCTATGTCCCAAGCATCTCAAGGAATCAAAGATCAAAATATAGCCGTAGATCATGACGACGGATCCATATCCAACTAGTGAAACCCCAAGAGTAGGGATTCCTATAATCAAACCCAATATTAGGTGCTCCAGAGGTGTTGCATTCCCAGCTGCAACCAAAAGAGATAAAAACTAATTAACCACCAATGAGTTATTCTATAATAAACCATATTACCATTGAATTCCTATGAAACATCTCTAACAAGAGTCTTATGGAGAACTTGAATTGCATATTTTAAACTTCTGATTCTATCAAGCCCAGAAATTATATTGTTGAAGGATATATTGTCCTTCAAAAGCATCAAATTACAATGTTTGATCTCATTGTCCATCTGCCCACATTTAACATGGAGTTCCCAGCATCTGCTAGACATTTTATCAAACAGGTTATGGGCATTTTCCAGAAGGTTCAATGAAAACGTTTTCTGGAAAACTAGTTTTGATAGCATGGCCATGGGTTTTTAAGATGTTTTGAAATAAGAAAGAAGGAGGGAGAAAAAAGAAGGAAAAAATTAAGAATTTTGGGGAGAAGGTACTATTTGACTGAACTTTTGGGTCTATTGTAAGATAAAAGACTCTTAAAACAAAGGAAAAATTCTATTTCTACCCCACCATTTTTCTTTACATGCCCCACCGTCTATAGTGCCCATATGGAGATAATTCAAATACTGATTTTTTTTTTATGAAGATGATATCTTAATCAAATATATAACCCTCGTAAAAAATAGAACTATTCTAAAATTTTACCCTTATAAAAAATTGGTTGAAAATTGAGTGTAAAATAGATGTTTTAAAAGTTTAAAATTTCAAACTATTTTTTATAGGCTAAAACTTAAAAGTTTTAAAGCAATGTAACAGGATAGTGGTGAGCTGGTCATCCTAAAAAATAAAATAAAAATCAACCATTGGATTATTTTTATTTGGACTCCATAAATGGGGTAAGGGAAAATGTAAGCTATATAACAGAAAAGTGATCGAGGACTGAGAGGAGTAAAATTTTTGTAACACAAACTCGTGCCGTTAAAGGGACTCTCAAAATAGTTAATGGGGAGACTCAAATTATTGACCTTTAGTCAAAACGTTTTGACTCAACAAGTAATGAGCTTTAGAGTTTAATGAAGGGACCTCAACTCTAAGTTGCCGATAAAATTAGAAGGAATCAAGGGTAGGTTATGTTTTAAGCAGGGGCGGAGCCAGGATTCTATCGTCTAAGGGGCCAAAATATTTATGCAGGGGCGAATACATAGAATTAATCTATATTTATATATAATACTATATAAAATCAAAAGAGGGTTCAAGAGGCTAGGGTGCCGTGGCCCCCCAAGTCTCAAGGTGGCTCCGCCCCTAGTTTTAAGAAACTTTGGAGGTAAAACCCCTTAGTAAAATTGAAGTTAACCCATAACCATTTTGAATGTCTTGGGGTTGTCCCTTAATAAGGGTAACTCTCAAAACAAAATGGGGGAGACCCTTTAACAGTCATAGATGAAATTGTAGAGTTACATTATTACACATAGGAGTAGGAGTGGGACTAGGACTAGGACTAGGTCACCCAGCATTCTCAATCTATCCCTTCTAATAGTCTTTCACATTACAAAAGCATGTTAACACCAAAATCATTTTGAAACATGTAATTAAAACTAACATTTGGTAAGACTAGAAATTTCAGAATTACTTGATTTTAGACGAGGAGGTCATCCTGATAGTAAAATCAACACAGACGATATCTCCAAATGAAATTAATGACCGTCAGAATCTGTAATTTTAGACGTCAGATTCTTGAAAATCCCTTACTAGAACACTTTGTTGATATCATATTAGAGAACCTAAATGGAGATGATCAAAGTGCTGATCTATTCTAAAGAGGATTTACTCAGATTGTGCTGAAACTTTTATTCTCACTAAAATTGATTAAAATATAAGGTAAACAGAAGAAGAGATGTACAATTTGTTACTATTTATTTTCAACCAACTTATATATATATATATATAGAGGGAAGTCATTGCACCCCCTCTTAGAACACCCCCTTATAACGCCCCCTCCTGTGGAGTTTCCATGTGATGCATTCAATGGCTGATTTTTTTAGAAGATGTTCTTTTCACTATGTATATCATCATATTCAAAAATTAGCTCCTTCTAAAACTTTTAACCTCCTCAAATTACTTCTTAAAAATTAGTAACTATTTGACCCCTCAAATAGTTACCAAATAGTTACTAATTTTTAAAGGTTAATTTGAAGGGGTTAGAAGTTTTAGAACGAAGTAATTTTTTAATATGATGATATACATAGTGAGAAGAACATCCTGTAAAAAAATCAACCCCTAGATGTATCACATGTGGGCTCCACAGGAGGGTGCGTTATAAGGGAGTGTTTTAAGAGGGGGTGCAATAACCTCCCTTATATATATATATATATATATAGATAGGTCATCCTTACAAAAATTTAACCCTAATTTAATTATCTTCATCTGAGTCTCATAACCAGTGTAACATGATATTCTATAAGACTGTAAAAGAAAAAAAAAAGTAATAAACATGATATCTTAAAGGTGGTCAAAGGGATTCTTCTTCATTCACTTTAAAAATAAAATTAAAAAATCCCGGTCTCTTCCTATATAAATTGGGAAGGGCTATTAATTAAGCCCCATGTTAAAGAAGAAGAAAAAAAAAACCAATCTCTACTTTTCTGGAGCTCACGTAGAAATGATTTAAGGGTAGTAGTTTCTTGTGAGGATGCTTCTCACTATATATGTAGATTATTGTATCTAGAATTTTTATTAGAATAAGCTGATTTTTAAATACGATGATGATATATTTACATGTTGAAGAGAACATTTTCACTAAAAATTATCCTTTGAATTATCTTTATGTGGGCTCCACAAAAATAATCTTCAATTGGGTTTTATATGGTAGGGCTTAATAATCCTTCATATAAATTAACAGCACAAAGAATATTAAATAGAAAAAGAAATATTAAATTGAAGAGATAGCTAGGTTTTCTCATTTTTTATACCAGTGAGAGACTGTGGTACTGCAGAGGCATGGTGGATTGAATGATAATTCTTGAACAGATAATTACTATGGAGAGATCTATGAATCCAATAATATAATGGCTCTGAAACTCCAACATGAAGTAGAAGTGCATAGATACACCCTTTTGAGTTCCATAGAGGAAGATTGCCAAGGAAGGGGAAGCTGTAGTATGCAATACAAGCCATGAAGCCTTGAAGAATAATAAAATTATCCCTGTTAGACAATTTTAAAAAGAAAGGCATTAATTACTAAAAAAGATATAATTAATCAAATAGAACCAAAGACCCATTAAATTAATACAATTCATGAACATATAATTTTAATTATTTAGCATTCAACTCTATTTATTAAGTTTGTGAGCTTCCAACTCAAAACCAATTGACAATGAGTGGAGTGTGAGTAGAGTAGCCCATGATCTTTATATATTGAGTTTGCAAGGCTCTCATATCTCATGTGAGACTATTCTCAATACTATTTTCATGCATATTTTCTCTACCAAAGCATGCATCCATCTTTTTATTATTCAATTGACGCATTTTTTTTAAATCCACGCAATTTTAGTACTTTACCTAATGTGTTATAGGCCCCACATGAAGATGATCCAAAGACTGAGTTTTGGTATGACTTACTCAACAGGTAAATCATCCTCCTCTAAAATTATATCATTCTAAAAATTCTAAATTCATAAGAAATTGGATGATTTATGGGTCATCCATAAATATTCTATTAGATTTTTCTACCAAAAAAAAATAAAAAATAAAAAATGTTAGATTTAAACCAATTTTTGATAGAGTTAGAAGTTTTAGAAATCAGTTATTTTCTAAGGTGGTGATCTATATGGTGAGGAGTTCCTCACTCACACCATTGAATCAACTTTTTGTGGACCCACATCATAGTTGGTTACAAATATATATTTACTTAACTAATAATTACTCATAATTTTTTTGGTAGCTTTTGGATCAACCTAAGATTTAGTCATTCCTATTTGCTAAAAAGAAGTTTAAAATATATTTAATATTTGAGCATAAATTTAGTCTCTTTAGAATGAGGGGGTTCTAGTCCTTGTCGGCAGGCCACTCGACCTTAGTATCGCATAGTAGTTCAAGTCTCCAATAAGCACAGGTCTCAACCCAAAATCATCTATCAAGAACAAAAAAAAAAAGAAAAAAGAAAAAACCTAAAATCTTACCCAAAAAATAAGTAGTTCAATTTACTTGTAATAGGATACATTTGATTTATTTAATTTTAATTATTTAGTAGAATTTGCTTTAGTTAAGCCTTGAAAACTTCATAAGGTTCAAATATTGTACACGAAATTTTGTCACTTTCATATAAAACATTTTTATAAAAGAAATATTTTACTTCCATCCCACTACTGATAAAATCACTTATTCTTAGGCACCAAAGAAAATGATCCAACATCAGATTTTTAATTTTTAATATAATTTTGTCATCATCTTACAAAAAAAAAATTTACTTTGTTCTAAAACTTTTTAATTACTCCACCAATTTAATGGAGTATATATGTATATATTGATAAGTGGATTTGTATGTAAGAGGACTTGAACCCAAATTGTTTGTACCATCCCCAATAATTTTATCATTGCGGACACCTAGAGTTCACCCATATATATATAAAACACATTTATTGTAATTTTGAATCTATTCATCAATTTATATAGTTCACTAATTGAATAATGCTGTCCACTAACTTTAATTCACACTTTTTATAGTTGTGGATGATCTACCCATTAATATAAGCAGAGCACCCAAACAATATGGCAGTTTACTCTATTTTGGTTGGGTAAAATGACTAAATCAATGGGCAGATCTAACAACATTCTTTGTTTTTTTTTTTTTTTTTACCAGTGCCATTCCCTGTCTATTTGTTTGAAATCAACCCCTTGTTGAAGAATCCGGCGAGTTCGAGTAAGGAAGTGCATATTACTGTAAGAGCACCATAATACATGAATAAAACCTCTAAGAGCACATAGGATGAGAATATGTAGACACCATGCATCCTTTTGGCCCCCTTCCTCCCATGCCCTTGACTGTACAACTTTTGCAACAAGAGGTCCATACAACAAATACTGTAAATTCAACATATTCCAAAAAAAAATAAAAATTAGTTACAAAAAAACTTACATTAAACATTATAAAAAAAAAATAGAAACAATTGGTCATGCCCATGACTCTCTTCTCAAGTAAAACTCGAGCCGGTTACCGACTTGGGGCATCCAAGTATCTAAAATTGATGATTTTACCCCGAGTTGAAATATAATTTACAAAGGGAAATATTTTCCCTGTAAAAAATTCAATATCAAAATCTTTTTTTTTTTAAAAAAAAGGCCAGGGAGAGCCGTTTTCTAGGTTCGGCCTCAAAAAAATAAATAAAATAAAATAAAACAGAAGGAAGAAAATGAATTAAATACTTAAGTTGCAGAGAGAAAATAATAGATGCATGCCTTGAAGTTTCCCAGGTTCTCCCATGGCCAAGCTGACAAGGGTTTAACCATTTTTTAGATCTTCTTAGTTTTTTCTTTTCTTCCCTTTTTGTTGCTTTGTTTGTCTATTCAACACCAACACTTGGACCTAAACTTCAATATAAAATGAAATTCAAATACATATATACTAGTTCCAAAAGAAAAGCTAAGAAGATAGCAATAGATCTAGAGAGAGAGAGAGAACCCAAATAAAGTATATAAATGAAAAGATAGAGAGAAAATCAGAAAATCTAGAGAGAGAAAGAGAGCTAGCCACAGAGAATGAAGTTGTACAAAGTAAGGTTTCAATCTCTTTAATAAATTTCAATACCAACCCATCTTTCTTCCCTCTTTCCAAAAACCCTAACTTAAAAGCTCTCACTAAATTCTTGCAACCAAATTCAGGTAAACTAATTAATCAATCTCTCTCTCTTCCATCCCTTTTATTATTGCTTGTACGTACACATTCACAATTACATATCATGAGTGTTTTTCTTTTTCCCACACGACATGTACGTGATCACAGCTGGGTGTTGATATTAAATACTCAAACATCAATGGAGAGAGGTTGGTTAGTTTGTTAATATGATAAATTTTTCAATAATGATTTTTTGACCGACCATCTTACAAAACATATGCTAAATGTTTACTGGGTAGAGTGAGACCCACCATCTTTTACACTCCCAGAAGTGTTACGAAGGGTTTCTAATTGATGTGGCTGTGGCATCGACCATGCCACCTATGCTTCTGTCATTTAGTCCGTCAAACACAAGTACTCTAAATTTTTAATGTGGATTTTTTTTTATTTTTTTGTCTTTTGAAGTAAATAAGTGGACCCAATCAAGGATTGGCATCTATATATTACCTAGCTATTAAAAAGACAAATCACAAAATTAGGCTAGAAGCCCTAGTTTGTAGCTAGTTTCATGGAGATGACGAATACTTTTTGTTTTATAAGTCCCGTCCCTCCTTTTTAGCATTTCGTAAACGTAGGAGCCGTTTAACTGTTTTTTATTTTGTATAGAGTGGTGACATGGCAGAAAGAGAAAATAATACTTTTTAAAATTCAAAATGGTATAACTTTTAATTTATAAATCGAATTTTGACAAAATTTCTATTTTTAGAAATTATTTTTAAAGATCTTCAAAATGATTGACCAGACAATAATATCAAATTCAAAAAGAAAAAAAATTTGTAACTCAACTATGCGAATGGATTGTATAATAAAAAGTCCATAAATTATGCAAGTTGTAATTTGCGTACTTTTAAGCATTTGCATTTTTCTGTACCTCTACACAAACAGATTTCATAATAAAAATAAAAAATCCAGAAATTGCATTTGCATAGTTAAAAATCTATGCAAATTACAATTTGCTTATGCAAGTTATAATTTGTATAGGCTATTTTGTATACTTTTGAGCGTCTACACTTTTCTAAGCCTCTAGACAAACAGAATGCATAATAAAAAGAAACCCAAAAATTGCATTTGCATAGTTAAAAACCTATGCAAATTGTAATTTGCATACAATTTCGGTTTTTATAGCTTCGTAAATGGGTTTTTCTGGGATAAAATGGCCCATTTTTACATGTATGTTAAAATTCATTAAAAGGGGTTTGCTAAAGTGCATCACTGTTATTCTGCAAAGGGTTTTTCTATCTTTTTGTACCTCCTAACGTGCATCGTACATGAACTGTCTAAGCATAAAAAAAATAAGCATGTCCTCCACGTCATTTTTTTTCCTATGCAAGAGTATGTTACTCATATTCTGAAGACAAATTTGATATCAGGTATTGGAGTTAAAAAAAGTAAAAAACTATTGGGAGAAACATAAAGATAAGATTAAGCACTTAAATAGGAATTAATGTTCATATATCACCGGATAATGTTTATATGTACTCTTTGGATGACTCACAGGATGAGGTGGCGAGATATGCTTTCCACTTTAAAGAGTTTAAAATAACTTTATACAAAGCAGATCTTGCCACCTCATTCTAGGAGTCATCCAAGGAGTACATACCATTATCCTATATCACCACTTTCATTTCATCATTGTTACTGCCATTATCATTGGCTTTGCTGTGCCAATAGTAATAGTTGTAAAAACCTCAAGGTTTTAGTCAAATGGTTAAAACTAGCTCTCATCATGTCATATAATTTAGAGATTGTGAATTCACCTCCACTCTCTTAAGGCCACTTTAAGGATTTATTAATTATTATGTTATGTATCCCGTAGCTGTAAAAGAAGAAACCATTACTCCAAAAATTAATCGAATATTCTAAGAGGTCTAGACATCTCGATTATCAAAAAAGAAGAAGTAATAATTGTTAATACAAAAATAAGTAAGTGTAATAGATCAGTTGTACAGGATCATTTAAAAGCAATAAATGTAGTTTGTAAATTAGCATGTGTGTTTATGTGTAGTTTGTATTACAAATTTTTTTTCTTTTTTCGTACTGAGGAGTAGGCTGAAATGGTCTGAATGGGATAAAATGGGCCATTTTTACATGTAAAATGGACCCATTTCAGCTCATTCAGGGAAAAAAAAAAAACACAAACAAACAGCACCTAATTAGTCTCTGCCTTAAGTTGATATTCAGTGGCACGTCAAGATCAATTTTTTCCATCCGAAATAACAAAAAGCTCTTGAAATTCATTCAGACGACAAAACCCTGAATTATTATTTAAAAAAAAAATAGGACAATTTATTAAGTAGAAAATGATAATTTAGGGTGGCAATGGCTACCCATTTATCCTAAGAACACGACTAAACCGAAACCGGTACGTGTTACTGGTTCTTGTTCCACACATATTTTAGTACCGGAACTGTTAGTAGTATAATACCCTGTTCTGATTTTGGGCACTTTGATATTTGCTTGAACCGAAATGGAACTGAAAAGAATCGGAACCAATTCACAAAAATTGGTTTTTTTTTTCTTTGATTTTCTATTACTTTCTGTTAATTAATAATGTCAAAAGTGGTTAGAAACTTAGGTATCTTTCCTTTTCCTTCGTACATTTGCAGAGTGAATCAGTGAAGTTATTGTTAGTCGCATTTCCATAATGTTATGGTTTGTTTGGATGGGAGATTCTAAGTAAAGATTTTGTGGGATTAGGGATTTTGTGGAAAATTAGTTAGATTTATAACATGATTTCTTACTAGTTTTCTATTAAATCTCTGGTACCCACAAAATCCCTACTTAAAATACTCCATCCAAACAAACCAGTAGCTATTATAGCACCAAGCGTGTTCAGAGAGTTGTCGCTGTCGGACGGCATGACCCCTGTGCCATGCATCCACATCTTCTCAAATCCCATGTCTTGGTTGCATCTAGTTAAAAAAAATGGTAAAATGCTTTCTGAACTGATGTGGCAGTTGAAATAGAATTGCAGGGTAAAAATCTTGCCTTGAGATCAGTTGAGAGTGGTCAATCATTTTACCTTATATCACGTGGTCATCTGTCTAACAACTCAGCAATTGCTAAACCACGTGTCATTTCGACTAGAGCTAATTAGATATTTGTTAACTTGTGATTTATTGTTCAAATTTGTCTAAGTAGCATCACTCGACTTTGTTTTACAATTCTGCTGGTAGGTCAATTGGGACAAAATTTTAGGTTTAATTTTCCGCACTCTACTGTCATTCTTTCTTTAATCTTATAGAGGTCATCTACCATATCGCAATACAAGTGTACAACAACAAATTTGTACTAACCTCAAGGGGGTTGACCTAATGGTTAAAGTTTTATTTCTCATAACATCAAGGTTCAAAGATCAACTCTCCTTAATGCCACTCTAATAGTAAAAGTTTACCCAGTAGTGTGGAACGGAGTTCTGAACTATCTTGAGAAGTAGACGGGTGCTTTAAGATGCCCGTAGATCTCGATTATCAAAACAAAAAAACAACAAATTCGTACTTTGAAGTAACGTCATTGAATATTTGTTCTGAGAGCAAATCCTCTGTCCCCTTGTTGATTTTGTCTTGTAGGACCCGCATGGAGATGTTCTAATAGTTGATACTTGGTGAGAATGTTCTCCTCACCTTAGAGATCATTTTCACCAAAAACCAGCCGATTCTAAATCTCTTAATGCCATCAACGATGATTGGAAAATCAACTATTAGAAAATTATTTTTATATTAGATAATGAATGGCTGATTTTTCAATTAACTTTGATAAAGTTAAAAGTTTTAGAATGTGTTGATTTTTTGTGAGAATGATCTCGGGTGAGGGAAACATTCTCACCAAAGATTAGCTATTAGATCATCTCTCCTTTCCACCATTAAGGATCTTGATGTAAGTCATCTGCGTCTCACCAACTTAATAACTGCCTGCCGTAATGGACCTGGCCCCATCTGTACGAATAGTCCATAATCTGCCACATAACCCATTCAAGACACCAATTTATGATGTCGCTGTGCGACAGCAAAGTACAGTTGTGCTTCTTTTCTTTATTTTTGTTTTTGAGGACGATGTGCATCTAGGACCCTGCTAGATCATCTTTGGTGGGAATATTTTGCCCATCATATAGATCATCTTTACAAAAAATCTTCCGATTTTAAAATTTATAACTTTATCAAAAGTTGATTTCAATCAATTGTAAAAAATATAATGGTGGATGAAGTTTTAAAATCGGCTAATTTTTTGCGAAAATATCCACATTATAAAAAGAACATTCTCACAAAAAATCAGACCTGGAGTGGACCGTAACCCCTTGATGTCAATGTTGTCAACACCATTTTTGGGGTCACGCACTCACGCTAGCAAAATCCAACTATATAAGAGAGGTTAGAGGTCTTATTAATATTGGTCCTGTTAATAAGGTTGTTTTTGAAGGAACTTTTTTGCATATTAGAGGTCTTTAAATCAGCTGAATTTTTGTATACATAATATTATCATTATTTATAAGATGTCTACAAAAAATCAGCTCAATCAGAAATATCTAACCCTACAAACAAATCACTTTAAATTTCAGTCGTTCATTTACACTAGTAAAGTCTAAATTAAGTGTTCGTGGTGTTAGAAGGTGCTAGAGGTCTCCGATTGAGCTGATTTTTTTAGATATGATCCAAATAGTATAAATAACATACATATCCAAAAATCAGCTCATTTGGACAACTTTGAGAAACTAAACAAAACACAAAACTTAGGGCACATGTTAACAAAATCCTATTAATATTATTAGTGTATTTATGCTTTGTCAAGTAGAGGTACTGTCGCGATCAATAGCCCGTTTTGATCAGTACCGTTCTTGGGGATCTACAAGAAAAACAAAACTCTTACAAGAAAAAGAAAACCTCGCGCTTCCGCTCCAAATTACGCTCTGAAAGTATGTTAGAACTAAGAATATTTTTTCCCACTTTCATTCCGGCTCCGACCCGCACTCTGGTTACTTAGTGCTAGGGTTGCAACAAATACTGAATTACCACTGGCATTAGGTATGCGAACTGGTCTGGTTAGTTCTGTTCGATTATTGAACTTGGAAGCTGGAACTAAAATCTGTTAAATAGATTAAAAAAAAAACCCTATATATTAGATGTTTAGGCCTGTTTTTTCCGAAAAGATGATCGATTCTAGTTTCAGTTGGTTATCAGGTATTTCGGCCATGTTCGCCATCATCGTTCTGATCATAAATCAAGTAAAGATATTACGCGTTCAATCACCGTTACATGGCTAGAGATTAGGTCCCTCTTTATTAGGGGTGGGACTCGGGCGGGTTGGGCGGGTTAGAGGCTTTGGACATGTCATACCCACATTGTACCTCCTTTACCCAGAATGCCCATAGAACCCACAAAACCTATAAGAGGTTTACCCACGCATGACCCAAGTAGGTTTTTCGGGTTCTTCGGGTTTCTTGGGTTCTTCGGGTTGCCCATGTTCAATTAATTTAGGTGATTGAATGAAATTATTAATACAAAAATAATAATAAATAATAAACTTAAATAAATAAAATATCATTCATAGTTTTAAAAGATAAACAAACTAACAATATACTCACATAATAAATAAAAAATATACACAAAATATTCGTCATATATAACTTCAAAAAAATAAAAATACAACGGAGTCTAAATCCATAGTTGTCTTTATGCTATTTTGAGTTTTACTTATTAAGCAATGTTATTTTTTTACTTTACATATAATAAGACAAAAGAAAAGTTTTTGTTTTGGATCTTAATACCTCCACCACCCTATATTAGTAGCTTCATATATTTATCCATTTATATCTTTCAAAATACTTGGCAAAATGAGAGTTTTACTTATTAAGTTTCTCGGGTTGGGCGGGTTGCCCGGGTTGGCATATATCTATGCCCATGCTTGCCCAAATTTGACTACGGGTTGGACAAAATAATGCCCATATTTGCCCAAATACCCATCGACCTTCGCCCATGCTTACCCAAATACCGGGTTGGTCGGGTTGACCCAACCCAAGTCCCACCCCTACTCTTTATGCAAACAAAGGGCCAAATCAGAAGGAAAAAAAAAAAACCATTAATGGGAAACAGATTCTGTTCTCAAACATCAGAAATTCATGAAATGAGCAATCAGAAACATTCAAATTTCGAGTCCTTCCCATTGTTGTCTTATTAAGCAAACTGCTTTCACAGAAACCATAACAAAGTTTGAAGAAGAAAAAGATGCTTCTAAAGTTCCCATTGAATGTGGACTCAGTTAAAAAATCAAAGATGACGATGCAAGATCAAAGAGGACCCGGAAAAGTTCCATTCTCCCTCTGTTCATTCCATCTTTCCACCTGCAGCAGTATGAGAAAAAAAAAAACAAAAAAAAAATATTGGTCACATGAAGATTCTGGTACATAGTTTTAAATTCGGTATACGGTAAATCTGGTGAAGGAAATGTTTGAGAAAACCATTTGCTAATATATATATATTCATGTTAAATTCAGATAATCATAGTCGAATCAGGATGATAAATTCTGCATGTGTGTATGTTACCGACCTAATTTGATAAATTAGGACCCAAATGATGTGACAGCTGATGTGGGGAGAGATTAATTGCTAGGGCGGACATGCTCCCCACATCAGTTCGGACCTGTCGCCCTAGCATTTTCCTAGTAAAAAATATGTTGGTTAAATTGTAACGTAGATACGAACAAAGACTAGCTAAAATAACTAAACAAAGTATTTGATGTAATCAGACATGAGAGGTGTTGTTTTTCAACCGCCAAGTTAATCATTTGTTAAAAATAAAAACATAATTCCCAAAATCATGGACCTAACAGCCAATTCCTACCAAATCTATTCCTCCTCCTCCCTGTCTTCTCTTTCCCTCATTTCTTTCTTCTCTATTCCTCTCCTTCAATCGTTTGCCTTTCCCCTCTTTTTTTCAAAACATGTTTCACCCTCAAACTGTTCAAAAATCTACTGTATCATCCATTATGGGCTAAAAAAAACAGAAAATGAAAAAGTACAGTCTCCTATTCAGGATGCTCTGGGATAACCTAAACACATCTCTCGTATTATGGCTTAGATATTACCCATAACCATTGTGTGCTAATACTGATAGTATAGATTTATTATGCATGATAGAAATAATCAGAACACCTACTGAAGCAACTCAACAAAAAAGAAAAGAAAATTAAGTTAGGTAGCAAGCATATTACTTACCCATTCACCTGGGCAGAGGGAACGATAATATTGAGCGAACTTTAGACATTCACTAGATTCTTCACCTTTTGCTGCCAAACATCTGCATTTGATTTCGAAAGCTAGCTTGTCATTTATTTCCATAGCAGATAGCAAGAAGAAAGTAGCAAATGATCAGAACTATATAATAGACAAACCAAATTGCCTCAATATTAATAAACTGTACCGGTGAAACTCAATGTAACGAGTAAAACAGTGTCTGGATTGGTTTGTTGTAGGGAATCGGAAATCAGCAGGTGCTGTTTTTAATTCAATCTGTGAGGGAAATAAAATAAAATAAATGTCACCTCACTGGAAAAAACTGAAAAGGGAAACAAATTGCTCCTAAACCACCACGAAAAACAACAAAGCCACTCCGACATAAAGAGTATAAAAACCCATGGTCAGAACTTTCATTCTCATCTTTATAGCAGATGGGTGACTCCGATAGAACTGCAAATTTCACCTTGATGATTCTATTAATAGACATAATGAGGTTTTCCAATGAAAAATTCAAGTTCTATATCTTTTGTTTTGTTAATAAGGGCATGAAGAATAGAATTTCGGTTAACTATGTGATCTAGGAAGAGTTCTAAGTTGGGAAGTAAGAATATAATGATACATTGGAATATTTCACCCAATAGATTTTTTTTATTTTATACTGGATACTCTAATATGTTACTTAAGATTTCTTATTAGTGAAAATTTCAGTTGAAATGCATAGTGATTTCGCGATACAAATAAAAATTGCAATTGATATTTTTTGTAGTTTCCTTTGGCAATGAAAATATTCGGGAAGCAATGGAAATTTAATTCTATGATTAAAAAAACAAGATGTGCCACTATTATGAGAAATCTGACTTCCTCTCTACCAAACCCTGAGAAGATACCTCATTATCCCCTTCAACTATTCTTTTCAATAACCTACTAAGAGCCTTGAAAGCAATAATAAATAGAAAAGGGGACAGCAGGTCAATCCGCTGCAAATAACAAGAGCTCCAAAAAAAAAAGCAGCCACAGATCCACAATCATATCGAGAAAGACAGCTAGAAAATTGCCCGTTCTCCCATTCCTTTTGGAATTCCATTCTATCCTAGGCTCCTAGCCTGCATTCGCCACTTCCTAACTTATCTTTGACAATACCCACAAGGTTGCAACAAAGCCTTTTATCCTCATTTCTCAATCCTCAATTTTCAAAGCAGTGAGTAGGTCTTTTAATACATCTCCAGTCCACGTAAAAATAGCCTTAAGCAAGCCTCATTCATATTTGGCTTTCTAACTTCAGACCGAACTCTTAGTAGTTAGTACAACTCAATAGTAAGACCATCCTCTCCAATATATAGTCCAAAAATTTCCAGAAAAAATGATCATAGGGTGTCTCTAAATTCAAGTAATAGACAGGCTATGGAGCCCCAACCTGACCCTCGACCTGGAGTCTATAGATTCATTAGATGGAAAAGCTACATTCAAGGTCTAACTTCCCCCTTTAAAGGAGGATTAGTCAAATTAAATACCTCGTGAATACTGAGAAAAAAAAAAAGACAGCAACAATATTATACACATTTCCTACCTTTTCAAAAAAAAAATTAAAAATATACACTCCCCACCAAGCTAACCAGTCTGAAGTTCCTAGCATCAACAGAACCTCGAATATTTGGGATAAGAGTCAAAAAAGTGTAATTTGAGAAACTCCAACACTTCACGAAGAAACCAAATAGGAGATCCTTCTTGACCTGAATTTTGAACACCTCTTAGAGCTTTGAAGAATTAACAAGTTTATTATCATTAAAAGTTTCTCTCCAACCACTCCTATCCAATTGCGAGACTAAATCATCAAATACTTGTCTTGGGATCTTGATATAGCTTGCAGACGCACTCAAGTTACGTCCTCTCTAATACCATCCTCTGAATCTTCTCTATCCTTCACCAACATGCTACATCACCCATTAATCCTTCACTGTGCAATTGCCAGACAATGAAAGATTTCAATTTGTTGTCTCCCAATTCCATTATCGTTTCTCTAGATTTTTGTTTCCAATTAATTTCTTCCATTTTCTTGAGCTTCTAAAATGTTACCTTGAGATCAACTCCCTTACAAGAATTGTTTTGGAGTCACATGCTTCTAAATGTTACACCTTGTGAAATGGATGAGGTCTGTTGTCTTAAATTGCGGCGTTGGGTGTTAAGCACTATGACTTGAGCTTTCTTGGGAAAATTGATTTGGACATTCAAATAGAAGGTTCAAATTCAATTGAGTACATTCATTAAGAAGAAGTATGTATGTGTGAACCCAGGCTGAGAGACTTGTCTGCTCAGGTGTCAGAATGGTTCTAATATGTGGAAATCAACAATGAAAGTTCACAGGGATTTTCAAAAAGGTACCTAGTTTATAGTGGGGAAAGGTGACAGGATAATGTTCTGGAAGATTTGGAGGAGTACGTAGAGGCCTTTGTGCACAGCATATCCCAGTTATTTCCTTGTTAGGAAATGCTAGGTTTTGGATGAAGCCTTTCCTTGGAATTTGGTTATCAAAGTGGCTTAAAGGTGGAGCTGGTTGTTGTGTTCATTGCAGTCATTGTCTTCCAGGACATGGTGTCCTCCTCAAATAAGAACAACAATGTTTGCCTGTTGGAGAGAAGAAGGAGCTTTAAGGTCATATCCTTCCGTCGAATCACACTATTGGATTTTTAAGCTTCTCTGAAGTCCTGTGTTCCATCTAAGTTGGGTTTCTTTGAATGTGTTTTTAGACTCAAAATTCTAACTTTCCATCACTAGATTATTAGGAGGATGGAAATGAATAATTCCCCTGTAAAAATAAGACTAAATAGGAAGTTGTGAATCAGTTCTAATATTCTGTAGTGGTGTGGGTGATCTACAGCTTCTTCTTTTAGATTTTATTACAATGTAGACTTTTAGCAAGTTTTGATTCCAACTCTTATTATCTTAGGACTTTCGGCATCCTATCTGGTCATCCATCTCGTCTTCTCTTTGTATTCTAAGGTGGGTTTCCCGCCCTCTTCTTAGAAGAAATTCCAACATTTATCAACAACACAAATTTTTCATTAACAGAAAAGAAATTTAAAAAGAAGAAGAAACGAAATCAAACAAAACATACATATCCCTGAACCAAATAGCAAATAGATTGGATTAGGCACTGATTCTGCTGATGACAATGATGATGAACACATAACGCATCCTTGAGAAATTTTTTTTTTTCTGCGTACATCTATAAAAGTTGTTCTTCAAATAATAAAACCAAATCAGAACCCTAAATAAGTTGAACTCTGATAATCAATCTCATCCCAGCACCAAATACATCGTTTTCTCTAGAAACTAACATCATCTAATGTTAAAAAGTTAGAAATTTTCAGATAAACCTAGACCAAATAATTGCAAATACCAAAAACAGATAAAGAAGGAGGAACTCTAATGAATTAAAAAGAAAACAAAAAGATTGAAACCCTAAATCTCATAACAAGGTTGAATCATTTCTATTGAGATCAGATATAGAACGAAGAGAATTAGAGAAACAGGTATTGAAATTTGCTTACCTCCTCCATTTGCAGATCGGAACCAAAGCGCAACGAAAAGCTTCCAAAATGAAGAGAGAAAAAGAAGAAGAGTTGGGCGATTTTGTTTGGTTTTTCGCACGAATCTCTAGGCACGTGTGTATACTCTTTACGACCTGTAAGCCGACTGGTGACCAATTGGATGCGAGTGCTATTTTTGTCCCCAAAGTTTGTGGACATTTCCATTATAGTTTACTCTTTTCGTAACGGTTGATTTTTAATCAAATTTCAATAAATTTTGGATAGAATTAGAAATTTTAGAATGTGTTAATTTTTTTGTGATAATCTTGAATTGTATTCAAGTGGGTTCCACAAATTTAGTATTGATTTTTTTGGTGTTCCAATAACAAAGTCCGATATTTAGTGACCTCAAAATTTTTCCGTAGCATGCTACACTCAGTGGTAACCCAAATTCTAAAAAAAAAAAAAAAAAACCACTTAGGGGTTACCCCAAAACTACTTTCGAGGGAAAGTCTTTTGACCTCAAAAATCTCTCGTTCCTCTCTCTATCTCTTTCACTAAGGATATTGTATTGAACCCTAGAGGTCGAAACCTTTTGCACCATTTGAACAATAGTGAGGCCGAAACAACCGGTAAAACTCCATCATCCACAATAGTTTGGTTTAGCTTTGCATATCCAAACACATATTGATTGAAAATTCTATCCAAATTTTGGTGTTCAAACTCGTGAGTCCGAACACTAATTTTGAGGTTTGGACTCATGTCTCCAAGCAATAGTTTTGAAGTTTAGACTCGAGGGTTCGAACCAAGTCATCCTAGCTATTTGAAGCCCTAGTTTATCATACAAATTGATTTTTTGAGTAATTAAAAATAAAAAATTTGCTCTAAATGGTGTGATTAAGCGTTTTAAAGAGTTTTTTTTTTCTTTTTTTCTTTTTTTTTTGTGGAGAAAACTCTTCTATTAATGGAGTTCGTCTCAAAATAGGATCCTCCTCCATAACAACACCTTGAAATGATGGTAAAGTGGCAGTAGTACGTGGATTCGAACATGGCTGCCAGACTGCAGCATGAGAGGGATTCTCACTAAACCTACTATTTTTTAAAAAGGAGGATTTGATTGGAAACATCACCTTGAACAAAATGGATAATGCTATACTTACAGCAAAATCATACAGAAGAAACTACATAATGAAAATCTGACGGTAGTGTGTATTCACCAACCCTTGTAATTTGCGTCACACACCCTTGAAATTTGCGTCAAACCCAAAATTGTTCCTTTCTATAGATTATTCTGTACGTTTTTCGGTGACTGTACCACTACGTAAACAAAATTTTAAATTATGTTTGACTAGAAGTTGTCAAAAATTAGTGCATCTTACTTAGTTGGGTACGTGTCCTGTTTTGTAGGAAGTTGTGGGTCATGTTTTGTTATCCATTTCTTTACTGTTTTAGTTGTTGAGTATTTGTAGGAGTCTTAATAAAAGGTAGTAGGAGTCTTAATAAGTGGAAGTAGTGGGTTTAGTTGTTTGAGAATTTGTAGGAGTTTTATTTGTAAGTGGTTTCTGTTGAGTAGTAGTGGAGTCGTGGAGTTGTGGATCAGTAAGTAGGTAGGGTTATAAATTGGGGGTACTCTGGTTTGTACGAAGTGTGTAGAACCAAAAATTGTTATTGGTTTAATTTGAGTAAAATTCAGTTCTGCTTCCTATCTTGTGTATTGTGTGGTCTGTATAATTTAATTCAGATCATAGCTTTATTTGTGT
>MVGT01000735.1:124279-137976 GCA_002174775.1 Macleaya cordata
TGTCAAAAATTAGTGCATCTTACTTAGTTGGGTACGTGTCCTGTTTTGTAGGAAGTTGTGGGTCATGTTTTGTTATCCATTTCTTTACTGTTTTAGTTGTTGAGTATTTGTAGGAGTCTTAATAAAAGGTAGTAGGAGTCTTAATAAGTGGAAGTAGTGGGTTTAGTTGTTTGAGAATTTGTAGGAGTTTTATTTGTAAGTGGTTTCTGTTGAGTAGTAGTGGAGTCGTGGAGTTGTGGATCAGTAAGTAGGTAGGGTTATAAATTGGGGGTACTCTGGTTTGTACGAAGTGTGTAGAACCAAAAATTGTTATTGGTTTAATTTGAGTAAAATTCAGTTCTGCTTCCTATCTTGTGTATTGTGTGGTCTGTATAATTTAATTCAGATCATAGCTTTATTTGTGTAAATCCAATTGCTAGACCGGATCAATACAATAGCCTAGCCATATCCGAGTATTAAAAGCTCAAAGAGATCAATCTGAATCAATTCTTGTGGGAAAAAAGAATGATAAGTAAAAATTATACTGGGTTTCTGCGTGCATGGCTAGCTTCTTCCCTGTTGCCCCATTTTATTATAGCTAATTAAGCAGTTAATACAAACAGTCAAACACACCTTACAATTAATATATATATGCATGCAAATATCACAATTAATTAGGAGACTAATTATTAATTAAGATTATATGGATGATAGTTTCCGTAATTTTCTTATTCAATCTAGCATTTTGGATACTTTCAAAGTCACTAGCTAGCAGAGTTGACCCCAAATGATACCCCTACTAGTTTCCACCACCAGACCCATATCCGGATCCATAACCGGAACCTTCACCATAACCAGAACCAGTTCCTGAACCACTCCCTCGTCCTGAACCAGATCCTGACCCGTATCCTTGGCCTCCACCTTGACCTGATCCACGACCAGAACCCGAACCTGCTCCTGATCCAGCACCAGATCCAGCATAAGACCCTGCTCCAGAGCCAGAACCAGAACCAGAACCAGAGCCAGAGCCAGAACCAGAACCAGAACCAGAACCCGAGCCAGAACCTGACCCTGAGCCTGAACTAGAACCAGAACCACCACCTAGACCAAGACCAAGACCAAGGCCAAGACCAAGACCAAGTCCAAGGCCACCACCACCATTACCACCCAAGTCCAAACTCAAGTCTTTTCTTACTGGGCGGCTTTCACTAGTAATAAAGACAAGTGATAGCATTAGGAAACACACAACTAGGGCTTTGATGGAAGACATTTTGTATATTCCTTCTTTTTTTTGTACTTTGGCTCTCTTCAAGTATTTTGAACGTTGAGTTACATCAATGTGAGTGTCTATGTATATATAGATGTTTCCTCACCACATTTGAACCATTTTGAAGCCTTTGTGAACTGAAATCAAACGTCAGGCGGCTCAAGCTTTTTGTGGCTAAAAATTGGTTTGGGGTCTAATTTAGTGCTTTTCAGAGTGGACTCCACTCCACAGGCCAGACTCATGCAGTAGCTCTCGTTAATTAATTCTTCAGTGGTGGCAATTCCACTTACCGACCACATATGCATCTATAGTGGGACCCATTGCATTCAAAATGAAAGGAAAATGCTACAAACGTACACCAACCAAATCATCCCAATTTGCTGTTCTAACTCACATGGCAATGACATCATCCCAAATTACATACTGACCACATCTCTATTGGAACCTCGAAGCCAAAGTCAAGCCAGTTTCATCCTTGAGCTACTTCACCTTCATATCATTTTCTTTGAAAAGTATTAATGAGGAAAGATAGGCCCATCTTTCCAATTCTCTAATGAATATAATATTGATAACTCTTTCTACAAGTTTGAGTTTTTAGAAAAAACAGTTGTTAAAGATGGTATCAAAATATAAAATCCAAAGAGGACAAGATTTTAAATCCCATCGATCACTAGAAGAAGAAGAAAAAAAAAAAAAAAAACTTCGATGTAGTGTTGAGGGGTGTACTAGAGACAATGGGTCCACTAAATCTATATAAATATAACATTGATAACTCTCTTTAATTATACGCTTCAACTTTAGGCTGTGTTTGATAGCATTTAAATTTCACGAAAATAGGTTAGTTCTACAGAAATAATACAAATTTTACTGTTTGTTTGCATTTCTAATTCCACATAACTGGGGAACCAGTTACTTAAAAACGTGGCTAATGGTTAGTTTTTAATGTAATTCCATGGAATAGCCTTCTTTGGCCCCCTAAGAAATTAATTTCGTGGAAGTTGTGGAAATGAATCTATTTCTTTTGGAAATGAACCTATTTCTACGGAACACATTTCTTTGCTATCAAACACAATCTTAAGTTGTAGAGAAAATGATTGTTCAATAAGATGAACTAGATATATCATCTCTTCGTGAATTAATAGTCTGTTTGGACAAGAGATTTGAGGAAGGGATTTTGTGGGACTAGGAATTTAGTGGAAAAGTCATATTATATTTTTTCTCAAAATCCCTGGTCCCCACAAAATTCTTCCCTAAAATCCGTTGTCCAAACAGACTATAAATAAAGATTTCCTTTTGTTGCGTGAAAAGATGCAAATTAAAGTTAAGATCAATAAAGAAACAAAAAATTTCTTCTTAATTCTATAGTCGATCCATCACTAACCCAGAAAACAACAAAAAGAAAATATAATATATAGGTTATACAGGTTGAAATTGGAGTGCAAATAGGAGAGTTTGAAAAACAGGGTAGTTTTTGTAACAAAGTTGAAAAAACAAGGTTCTTTAAGAATGATTTGAACATAATAAATGTAATTGCTGACAATTTTGGGGTTATAATGACTTTTTTTTTAGTGACAACTATCTTTCTGATTATAATTGTTTGTAGTAATTGATCGTAACATTGAATAGAGAAAAAAAACACCATATCAACGTTTTATGCGGACCCGTGGACATCTCTAGAGATCGACACCAAGTTTAGAGAAAGAGAGCAAGGTACTTTAGGAGTGAGAAAATAAATTTAGAGGTCATGTTTGAATGCCTGGAATAGAATCACACTTTTAGAAAGTGTCATCACGTGCACGTCTCAATTGTAAATCAGATCTCGATCTTCAATATTCTTGCTAATAATAGGACTTATTGGATTTATATATTAGTCTTTTTTGCTCAGGAACAAATACTGATTTGCGCACTATGATCACGTGCATCGCACACAGTTAATAAGTTTACGAATTATTATTAGAGCCCCCATGTTCAGCTCGCTAATCTCTGGTCGGAATCTCCATTCAATTCTCATCAATGGAAACGGAGTTTTTTGAATTCTCTCCGAAACTGGAAGGTCACTATGCGGCTTTTTGCAAAAAAAAAGAAAAAGAAAAAAAGCATAGAGTAGCAAGCAGTAGTAGTAAATGTATTTAATTTAAAATTTTTGAAAGTGAAATGTATTTAATTTAAAATACACACAAATTACAATATGTTCCGTTCGGAGTACTTACTACGAGTTTTTAGAACTTGCTCGGGATCGAGTCTAATTATAAGAAGCAAATGCAAGGAGTTCCTCATCACGTTCAAATTCATCCATGTCTTCTTCGGTCATATTCACCCATGCTTCTACTCCATCCCCTGATGAACTGGTATCAGTTAACACAACACAATTCCTCATAGGAAACTTAGCAGTACTTACCCAAATTGGCTTTGCCCACCCGAATTCTGCTTCATATAATGAGAACCTGCACCAACTAGTGATGCCCAAATACAATACCTTACCACTTTGTGTGAAAATATGAGAAGACCTAATAGCTAACGTTAGTAGACTTTATTGATATATATAATGAGATGACCTAATAGCTAACGTTGGACTTAGGTTTATTTTGAAGAGTTTATGTTTGAGATTATTAGGCTGCCACTTGTACAAGTAGTAGCCATTGTTGTGCAGATAGGATGTTTGGAGACAAAGGTCAGTCGTTTTATCTAGCTACGCCTACAGTAGGAGTCCTACGCCATAATTGGTTTTATTTCTTTAGTAATTACGAGGGGAAACGTACATTAAAAACACCTTAATTTAGGAAAATTGAACTCAAGTCACTATTTTCAAACTAAATACAAAAACAGCGCCCTCCCCTAATTTTTGTCTAAAATCTCCCAAAAATACCTTCTTAATTTTTTTACTGTTTAGACCTTTTATTTTTTAATCCAGACCTACATGTGAGATCATGTGGTTCATTTGAGGGATGCGGGTGTAGAATGATTGGTTTTCGATCAGCATGTTCAGCTATTGCACGGTCACATTCTGGTTCATTTGAGGGATGCGGCACCTCCATCTTGCCCTTTTGCTCAGTAGAAGAAAGTGAGGCCTATGCCTTTATACTTGGTGTCAAACTAGCTATCCGCCTATTCAACTCTCACACTGCATAATAGAAGGAGATGCGAAAGCTATTGTTGATCCAGGGACAAAAATACCGCATCCCTTGGTGAATTCGTGATTATTTCTAGACATTAATTATTTATCTTCTGATAGGCTTGAAAAACACTACTTAATTATAACTGCAAGTGCACAATATCTATTATGCAGATATCGACAAATACAGGTCGATCCCACGAGGAGTGAAACAACAACACACTAATTAATATTATGAATTAACTAATCAAGAAAGAACTAATTATTTAAGAAAAACTGTATTTTGAAAATAATGAAATCAAACCTAAAGTATGAAAAATAATCAATTAATTAAAGTGTTAAGGATCCAAGAATCCCTTGTAAAATTTACTCTACTTATATTCAATCACAAAATATCTTATTTTTGTGGGTAGTACGATAGTACCTTTGTCTACTACTTTTCCAATGATTTTGCGATAAAGACCCAAAAAGTTACGATCCCAAAAATAATAAGTTTGTTTACAACACAATATTGATTTTCTAATCACTAGATATGTATGACATATTTAGTCAAAGAATAATGCTTAATACAATTAAAATAGGCCACTGAAACAATCATCTAACAATTTAACTATGTAGTATGCATGACATAAAACATGAAAGAAAGAATTAGAAGACAAATCAATTAATGAGAAAACCAAACTTCAATTAACCCCATGATCCAAATATTTTGTTCAAGAACATAAATAAAATTAAACCCTATAAGTTCATCCCTTCACCCTAACAATAAAGTTAGAATACTATGGGTTCAAGTAGCTCCATTAAAATTAATGAGATGAAAAAGAAATATTTGATGTACCAAATTTGTCGACTGCAATAGTATAGACTTGAAGCCGCGCTCCTCTCTATTTCTTTATATCTTTTAACTCTCTCTTTGTTCTGTACTGTTAT
The DNA here is from genome assembly GCA_002174775.1 of Macleaya cordata. Lineage (NCBI taxonomy): Eukaryota > Viridiplantae > Streptophyta > Magnoliopsida > Ranunculales > Papaveraceae > Macleaya > Macleaya cordata. The sequence continues at coordinate 129,568 of MVGT01000735.1, forward strand.
TCGTAATCTACCCCATGTTGCTACCACTTTTTTTTTTTTTCTGTTCTGCTCTTCACCTCCAACTGATCTCTACGTGCTGCCCCCTCTTTATAACCCAATTCCACCGATTTCCCAAGTCCCATATGGTTAGGATTACTAACTTAACATGATGGGCCCACGGAATGAAAGGCTAGAATTTTGGAGAATTAAAATGCGGAATGTCTTGGAGAGAAAGAATATGTAATGGTTGTGGGACCCTCATGACTTCGTCTAAAGTCTCCCTAAACGAAAAAAATCAAGAGAGAAAGAGAGGAGTCACTACTAGAAGAAAAGGTGGTCAACCATGGAAACTCTCAAGTATATAGTATTCCAAGGATAATGCTAACCTTAAAGTAAATTCCTACATAATTTCCTACAGAAAGCTAATCAGATAGTGGAGCATGGGTAGAAAATTCTTTAGGCAAGACAAGCATATGAGTTCGGTATTTGAGGTTTTGGAAGGAATAGAAGATACTAGCCAGTTCGAACCCGGTTGCTCGACTCTTAACCATTTATTCGAGTCCACCTAAATTTGATGTTGAATGTAGTAGTGAGGACAGGGCTAGTATGATGATTTGTGTGGTACTACGACTTCTCATGGACCTATTAGAAAAAGTGCAACCACTCGGGAATCAGATTTCTGTTCGAAGGAAAAAGCATTGAAAAATATCACAAAATTGGATATAAGTTTCAGACGTTTCTCCTTATCATCTTTATTTTGCTTTTTTTTTTTTCTTTCTCATTGACTTCCTAATTAATAAATCAATAATTATGAATAATTAAAATTAATGTAAACAAATGAACAATTTAGGACAATAAATAGAAATTAGGGCTAACATTCTATACAAAGTTGGTGCTAACATACACCTATAGTTGATGACAAATCCATTGATACTTTATTTTTGGACTAAATAGACTCATATTATTTAGTGGACTAAATGGAATGAAATAAACCCATGTCTTTGATGTTCTCCCCTTATTTATTTATTTATTTATTTTTTTCTTGGTATAATTTGGTTTCCTATATTTACTACTATTCCTTGATTGGTAAAATTAATTGACGAAAACTCTCGCTCAAAAAGAAAAATAATTGACGTAAAATTAAGACCTAATTTTTTTTACTGTGTTTCTAATTCAATCAACAACAAAAATTATCAGACACTAGGTGATTCAATTTTAGTAAGTATCTATCTATTATTTTTGGACTTAAAAAGTTTCCTTTTTCTAGTGTTTTATTTTTGTAAGTCTTTTATTGTAGTGTTAGCTAAGTAATTTCTGTTTGGGATTATTAGAATGACTTCTCATTTCTTGCTGTCCAAGCCATTAGGATTTATAAATATGGATTGACCCCCCTCCCCCTCCTTCGAATATGGATTAACCCCCCTCTCTGTTACTAAACCCTAAACCCTAAAAGATTAGTGAATGCATGATTGAGTAGATCCCATCAAAATATTAAATTCGTATGAGAGTAGTATTGTATTCTTTTTAATTTTTCTTTTCAACTCCTTTTTTTTTAATTTATAAAGTTTCTTGGAATAAGTTTAATTAGAAATAAGTATTTCTATTTTCGGTAATGCTACATTTACTGCAAGTTATACTGCAAAGGCTATTTAGGAGGGTATTTGTGTCAATTGAAAAATGACGCAAATCACGAGGGGTGTGATATTATTTGAGAACGGTGGGATGACTTTTGTGGTAAGGTTTGCAGTCGGAAATGCGGTAAGTTTAGTATTTTCCTTCTATTTTGTATTAGGAATTAGCATTTGCCATTAACTCAAATTAATTAGTATTACTTGTAGAACAAGACTCTTTTACACTATATAAAACCCATATTAGGTTTTTTTTTTTTTTTGATTAGGGACTATTGCCCAAATTACAATGACAAGGTGAAGATACACCGGTGCGTACTAGCTATAGGTGTGTGAGAAGCGCAAAACCACCGCCAAGATTACAAAGGAGTCGCTACCATGGACGAAGAGAAACAAAACCATCAATATCCACGAGCATACGTTGCCACAACAGACGAAGAGACGTCGCCACCACGGACGAAGAGAGGGCTCCAATATATTACATGGAAGAAACTTAATGGCAAACCACATCCAAGAAGTTTCGATCCCAAGACCTCCCAGGTCATAGGAGGGGTGCAAAACTACTCGGGCAAAGGCCCATGTGCACAACCACTCGGGCATACCCATATTAGGTCGATCATATAGTAATTGTAAGAAAGATTAACGTAGGAAATTTCAACAACTGTGTAGTCGTTTTACAGTAGACTCATCAAAATTTTCATTCACTGCAATTTTCTTCATCCAAAGAGATGTTGCTCTCACCAATATCACATCTACCTAATTTCTCATGTTCGATCCATTAATTTTCTCTTATCACTTCATCCCTCAACAACTCTCTTTCTCTCTCTCTTCAAACCCTAAAAACTTAGTACAAAAATCTCAGTCTCTTACCCAATAACAAAATTCTTGTTACAAACAGCAGGAAAACTCAAATTTGATTGTGATGCTCGAGATACTTGATTTGATTTTGAAGTTTTTGAAGAGAAAAAAGAGAGTTTTTGACGGATGATGTGACATGAGTAAGTTGATGGATTGAATTTGAGAAATTGTTTAGCGATGATATTGGAGAGAGCATCATCGATTGGATGGGATAAATGGAGTTGTGGAAGGTTGATAGGTCTATTCTAGAGAGAACTTTTGCCCAATTGTTGAAAGCTCGAGTGTCGATTAATGCTTTGATGATGTTTCCGATTTGTTTACACTACACCAAAATATGAAATTTGTAAAATGGACTTTTCTTATTGTATAGTTTTAAATTGAGAATTAGGGTCCGGATAACAAGTTTTTTTTTAGGGAAAATTTGAAAAAAAGTTCATATTTTATAGGGAACCGATGATTTTAATCCTTATTTTTTAGACTATATGATTTTAATCCTTAAAAAATTATAGTGTTATGATTTTAGTCCCTAAAAATTAAAAAAATATGTGAATGATTTTAAAAAAAATACCTAGGATACCCTTTTAACTTTTTCTAACCTTAAATCTCGTATTACCATCTTGTAGGAATAAAAAAGTAGATTTCTAACCCCATTCGGAGCAACATTGGACTTAGTCTATTTCTGTAAAAGTTGTGCGAAATTGAATTTCCTTCGAAAGTAGGTATTATAGAGAAAATTATGAGTTATAAGAAGAAATTTACATGCAAAATACTGTAATAGCATCAACTTAGATTTTAGTTCTAGTTCAAGTTTCTCTCTTCTCTTTCTTGCAATTGCAAGTTTGAACTTGCTAAAATAATTTTGAACTTACAAAAATAAGTTTGAAATTGAATGATAACCAATACCAATAAAACAGAGAATATAAAGTTGACTACGCTTACAAAAATTGCATAAACAAAAGGAATTGTGCGATTATTTCACTCCGGCTTATGCGATTTTTGTAAGCTTAATTAGTTAACTTTTTATTCATCAAATATTATATTTTATTTGTATTAGTGACCATATAATTTTAAACTTACAATTTAAAGTTTTAGAATTGCAATTGCAAGTTCGGACCTGCAATTAAAAGTTTAGACCCGTAATTTCAAGTTCAGAATATTGCAAGATGTCAAACTTGCAATCTTAAGTTTGAAATCTATTTTTTTGAGTTTTAATATAAGTTTGAACTTGCAAATTATGTAGTTTATATTGAAAACTTTTTTTTGCAAGTTTCAACTTGCAAATCATATTAGTTTCGATTGAAATTTATTTTTATGATTTTTAATGTAAGTTTGAACTTGTAAATCATGTATTTTTTATTGAAATCTATTTTTTGGAGTTTTAATGCAAGTTTGGACTTGCAAATCATGTTAATTTGGATTGAAATTTACTTTCGTGATTTTTAATGCAAGCTTAAACTTACAAATGCAAGTTTGAACTTGCATATTATGTATTTTTTATTAAAATCTATTTTTTAGAGTTTTAATGCAAGTTTGAATTTGCAAATCATGTAGTTTGGATTGAAAACGGTTTTTTGCAAGTTTGAACTTGCAAATCATGTTAGTTTGGATTGAAATTTATTTTTGTAATTTTTAATGCAAGTTTGAACTTATAAATGCAAGTTTGAACTTGCAAATCATGTATTTTTATTGAAATATATTTTTTAGAGTTTTAATATAAGTTTGAACTTAGAAATCATGTAATTTGGATTGAAAAGGGTTTTTTACAAGTTTGAACTTGAAAAATAATGTTAGATTTGATTAAAATTTATTTTCGTGATTTTTAATGCAAGTTTAAACTTGCAAATCATGTTTTTTTTATTGAAATCTACTTTTTGCAAGTTTGAACTTTCAAATCATGTAGTTTGGATTAAAAACTACTTTTTGCAAGTTTGAACTTGCAAATCATATTAGCTTAAACTTACTTTAGCAAGTTTATACCTGCAATTGTAAGTTCAAACTTGTTTTTGTAAGTTCAGACTTGCAAGTACAAGTCCAAACCTACTTTAGCAAGTTCAAACCTACTTAAGCAAGTTTAGACCTCCAATTGCAAGTTTAGAATTGCAATTGCATCTTTAAACCTGTCTTTTGCAAGTTCCGACTTGCTACAGCAAGTTCAGACTTACAATTGTAAGTTTAGGGATATGGTTCTCCAACTCGGCCGAGTCACACTTAACTCGAATCGCACTCGGTCACTACCTAACTAACTAAACACTACTAGGCCTAGAACATTATGGATTCGGTGTGACTCGGGGCTAACTAGCCCAACTCCGTAAGTTCGACTCGGTTGACTAAGCTCTATTTCTTTTATGTATTTTAACATTTTTGTGGTTGTTCATTGTCTCAGGTTGACTCGCCTAACTCAAATTGTTTGTTTCTAGTCTTTTTTTTTCTTTGGTTTTTGGCTCGTCATTAACTCAGGATGTCTCGGATTCGGCTCGGACTAGCAAACCATGTATAATATAGTTTTTTTTAATAAATGACACAATTTCTTACCTAAACTTTCTAACAAGAAGAGTATATAGATGTGGAAATCCTAAGGTCAAATCAAAATTTTTATTTTTGTTTTGCTATTAATAAGACTGTTTTGCTAGCATGCACTCATCAAATGAGTTAAAATATGGTTAAAGTATGCATTGTTCCTATTTTTTCTCAGGTATCATTATTTCAATTCGATCAGTTTCGTTAAATTAGATTATGAATTACCAAAAAAATAAATTCAATTTTCATACGAGATATAAACCAATATAAAAATTGTAGATAACTAGCCTATACTTGTCATAGTCCAACAAACATTTAATTAGGTCTTAGGTACGTCCTTAATTAATTTTATTTAATACATGTACATTAAGCAATTATGTGTATATCTTAGATATTTATTGCATCAGTTTAATTTCATTTGAATTTGATTTTGAGTTTGTTTTTACAAATTTGACATCGAAATAAAGTTATGTATTATATACTATCTGACAAATTTAAAGTTTATAAAAAAATAACATTTAACAATGTTTAAAACTCGAGGTAAATGGTATATTAATTTACAACGTTTCAGAAATGTCATTAAAAAATAATAGCTTGCAACATGATATAAACATTGTTAAACATGACTTTTTTACAATGTTTAAAAAACATCATTAAAGATAAATATTTTAACTACATTGGATAAACGTTGTTAAAAATAGATATCTTACAACATGATATAAACGTTGTTAAACATGACTATTTTACAATGTTTATGAAACATGTTAAATATAAATATTTTAACTACATTGGATGAACGTTGTTAAAAATAAATATCTTACAACAATGAAAAAAAGTTGTTAAATGTAGGATTTTACAACATTTGTCACGAAACATTGTAAAAAAAATAGAATTTCTGACATTTTCAAATTAAATGTTAAAAACATCACCAATATTTTACAACGTTTCTGTTACAAAAGTTGTAAAAGACCCAAGTTTTTACAACATTTTCAGAAAACGTAAATTAAAAGTTGTACTAGGGGTTTTTTCTTGTAGTGAATTGAACGTTCAATTGCAAGTTCAAACTTGCTTTAGCAAGTTTAGACTTGTAATTGGAAGTCTAGACCTTATTTAGCAAGTTCAGACCTACAATTGTAAGTTTAGAATTGTAATTGCAAGTTCAGACTTGCAATTGCAAGTCTAGACCAGTTATAGCAAGTTTAGAATTGTAATTGCGAGTTAGGATTTGGTTTAGTAAGTTCAGACCTACAATTAAAAATTTAGAACTGCAATTGCTAATTTATACCTAAATTTATAAGTTCAGACCTGCAATTGCAAGAGAGAGAAGTTGAGCTATAACCTGAATTGATGCTGCTACTGTATTTCGTATATAACTTTCTGCTCGTAACTCAGAATTTTCTCCACTATACCTGCTATTGAAGGAAATTCGATTTCGCACAACTTTTATAGAAATAGACGAAGTCTAATTATCCTTTTCAAGGGTTAAAAATTAACTTTTTATTCTGACGGGATGTTACTACAAGATTCAAAGCTTTGAAATAAAATATTTGTAAAGGTTAGTTATGTCTTTTTAAAACTAGAGACTAAATTCATAAATATTTTATCCATTGGATTAAAAACACAAGGCTTATGAAAATAGAGACTAAATTCACAAAATCCCTTGTTTTCACAATGTGAATAGTAATTGCAAGGTTTTTGTGGGGTATACAGGAGAATTTTATATGAGGATGATCAACATAGGATGATCAACATAGTAATCATCTTCATAACACTAGGTCGTCTCCTTGTAAACCCTATGTACCAACGCCTTGTAACAACATTTATAATTTTTTAAGATGCCAACATAAATGGGGTCTTAGTCAATGGAGGTCATGCAAGTTCGATCACAACTTTTTATTGAATTTTTCATTCTCTTGATAAAAAAAAATTAAAATCAGCCTTTAGGTTTGTGAGATGGCCACTAGTAAATCAGCCCTAATTTTCTACTAAATCGGCACAATTATATGTCGACCATTCTGTATTGCCGAAAGTACAACCATTCTACGTGGTGATTACGCTGGCGATATGGCGAGTTGGTTATGAAAATGTGTTTTTTATGTTTGTGTTTCAAGAGATGGGTATTTATGCGATGTTTAGTAACAAAACCTGTGAAAAACTACATTATAGATTTGCCTGCTAAACTCTTTTTTCTTTTCTTCTCATCATCTTCGTAACATCGAAACGGTAAATAGCGTAGGAGATTTCAACAATTAGGCAATTGTGTTTGTTTACAAGTGACTCATCAAAATTTTCAGGTATTGCAATTTTCTTCATCCCAAGAGATGATGCTCTCACCAATATCATAGCTAATCAATTTCTCTGATTCAATATCCATTAATTTTTGTATCAGCTATCTTTCTCTCTCTTCAAATCATTCAAAATCAGTAAAAATATCTTCACTATCTTACCTAACAACACAATTCTTGACACAATAATAGAGGTTCAAAATTTACTACATTGATCGTGATAAAAATTATTTTGTTTGCTAAGAGAAAATGAGAGTATTTGCGGGATTATGTGATATAGAAAAGTTGATGGATTGAATTGGAGAAATTGATTAACCATGATACTGGAGAGAGCATCATCACTTGGGTTAAATATAGTTGTGGAAGTTTAACTAATAGGTCAGTTATAAAGAGAACTTCTGCCCAATGCTGAAATCTCCAGGTTAATTAATGCTTCAATGATGTTGTTGTTATAAGATTTTTGTGGGGCTCATATGATGGCGATTCAAGAGCTAATTTTCTGTAGTGATGATCACCTTGCTATTTAGATCATTTTACTGAAAATCTTATCATTGTAAGATTCCTAACCCTATCAAAATTTCGTAGATTTATTATTTCTTCATAAACTTTAAACTAAATTTTTATAGAATTAGAAGTTTTAAAACGAGGTAATTTTTTGTAAGGATGATTTACATGGTGTAAAGAACAACTTATACCCTAGGATCATCTCTATATGGTGTGAAGAACAACCTTATATACCCTTGGATTATCTCCACATGCGCCCACAAAATCCTTTTAATCCTTTTTATTTTTAATAATTAAAAAAAGTACATTTCATTAAAAAAAGTAGTTAATTACTATTTGTTAAAATAAATTTTATGCAAGTCTGGTCAACATTCTTTTATTGTTTAATGAAGTTTTCTTTCTTTTTATTATAAAAATTAAATGTTTTCAATGAAAAAGTACATTTGATTATTTTTTCTTAGGCTATGTTTGATAGCATTTGAATTCCATGGAAATGGGTTAGTTCCGTGGAAACAACACAAATTTCGCTGTTTGTTTGCAATTTTAATACCATGGAACTGAGGGTCAATTACTTAAAAGTGTGGCTAATAGTTAGTTTTTAATGTAATTATATGGAATAGGCTTCCTTGCCCCCCCCC
>MVGT01000735.1:138040-165432 GCA_002174775.1 Macleaya cordata
AATTCCGCGAAACTAGTGGAAATAAACTTATTTCCGTCGAACACTCCTTGCTATCAAACAAAATATAAATTTTTTTATTTGACAGTTAGTATAGGGTAAGTTTTGTCGGCCAAGCTGATCTATGGGTTCTACATCTAAGACTTCATTAATTACTTCAAGTTTTGCATATTAATGGTGCCAATGTTGTTCATGAAATTGTCTCTTCTCAATTACTCTATTTTTGGTGGTGGGTTTCTTGAAGTTCATCAAATTCCTAATCAGTCACCACCAGATAAACCATCTGTTGGGAAAAATGTAGGAACGGTAAGTAGGGTTGCACACGGTTCGGTTTGGTTGGATTTTATGTCATACCCATAGCCAAACCATTAATTAATTTAGGAGGACCAAAACCATACCAAACCATGATTTTTTTTTAGAACCAAAACCACACCATCAGTTTTTTGGATTTTTGGATTTTTCAGTTTTTTTCAAATTTCGGATTTTTTTAGGGGTTTTTTATTTTTTTAACGGACAAATCATTCAAAACTAAAGTTTAACTAGATTAAAAAAAATTAACATATGATATTTATCAATTGATCATTTAAACTTTAACTAAAACATGACATAATTAGAGCACTTGCATTATAAAAAATTAGAGTTCGTTCAAACTTAATAAATGAAAAACTGATAATACTCAAATATTTATTTAAATTTAAAACATGAAAAAAAAAGTCCAAGTGTTCAACATCTTAAGTAATTATTAATTCTCTCTCTTTTTGTGAAAATTATTAAATTTAATATGAGAAGATCATTCTTACCAAAAATCATATCAAATAAAAATAATTATAAGGTAATTTATAGGCCATCCATTTTAATTATTACTTTTAAATTAAATTTTGATAGGGTTAAAAATTTTGGTACGATATAATTAGGAACGAAGTCATAAATTTTTTTAAGGAGAAAACTACAAAGCACAACAAATTTCTTTAACCTAAAAGCTTGTGGGGTACGTGTTAAGAAATGAGTTGGTCAAATTCTAATTTTACAAAAACCTAAGGCATAATATACTAAAATCTTAATAATTGGTGGGGCACTCAATTTCCTCATAGGTATTAGATGCTGGAGTTATAAATTTTTTTGGTGAGGCACTCCCCAACAACGTGCAAGATAGCTCGTCCCCGAATATGATTTTTTTTTATGAAGATACATGGTAAAGTCTGTGAAGAGTTCATCTTTATATCTTAGATATCTCTATATGGATCCCAACATATTTTCCATAGCAACATAGTGGCAATTATAATCATGGTATATCCACAATTAAATTGTTTCACAATAAAAATAATAATTATACAAAATAATATATATTATAAATAAATTAATAAATATGTATAAATTTGAGAACACACATCACACATATGTATTGCCTCATATAGGATACAAATTGACATAGATACATTGACTTATGAAATTGTGATTATATTAAGAGTCAGGCTCCTTAATTCATATTTTCATAAGTTAGCATGTGACATAGGTATATGTGCGGGTTTTTTTTCAGGTTTTTTTGGTTTGGTCTTTCGGTTCGGTGTTTTTGGTACGGTTTCGATTTTTTTAGTTTTTTGAAAATATGAAACCAAAACCAGACCATAAATATCAGTTTTTGCAGTTTTTTGGTTTTTCGAGTTTTGGGTTTTTTTGTTTTACGGTTTATCAATATTTTTTCGGTTCGGACTGGATTTAAAACTGTACCATTTGCAGCCCTAACAGTACGAGAAAATAAGAACGGTTTAAAGAACTCCAAGGCACGTAAACGCTGTCTTTCAAACAATATTTCACCCCTATAATTGCACCAGGGTATACGAAATATGTTTTCAGGATACAATGGAGTCTAACCGTTCGATTTGTGAGTTTGAATGTGCAAGATTCGATCACAACTCAAGAACACTCTTTTTTATCTTTGATAATGCCAAAATACTCTAACTTTGCTTTGGTTTACTTAGGAATTCGAAGTGTGTTGAGAATATCCAAGAAACTATGTATTTATAGCCTTGGAAGCACCATTTCAGAGCAAAAATAGTGATTGTTCTGAACTAGTGCGAGTGGGTGTGACTTCAGTTCACTTTAGTATCGATAACAGTATGAGTGGTATCGATACTGGCGTGATCTGAACACTACCAGTCAGTCCTTACCAGTAGGTATCGATATCGACTTAGTTAGTATCGATACTGACCTCTACTATTGGCTTCCATTTAGCTGGTATTGGTATCGATATTACAGTGACCCCATTTCTTTTTTGAAAAAGATTAACGCTCCAATAGCTCCTAGCGATGTTGCGCACGTGCAAAGTGCAAAGTGCGCCACCAAAGCGCCCAATGACCCTAAACGCCCAATTGCCCTTTTGCACACACACGTGCGTGTGTGCGGTGGTGCTTTGCACCACCTTATCAATTCCAATGAGGACCCAACACTTAAAAGATAAACTCTAATAAGTGTAGTCACTTATAAACCTCAACATTCTATATCTCCCAAGCAATGTGGGACTAACCCAAAGAAGAGTTAAAGCTACAAACTCATCCAAAGCTATTTTAGAAATTTTACAATAATCTCCCACCATTTTCAAAATAAATATAAGATTTAAAAAATAATATATAATATATATAAGGAATAGCTGCATCACATAAACTGATTACCTACGTACCCAAATGGGATCAAGCCTACGTAGTTCTTATAACGATAGAGAATACTGAAGAGATCAAAATTTTGGCATTATCGTGAAACTCATACATAAATGATAAGTGTCTTCAGGACTTGAACTTTCACTTAGTGTAAATAATTTAAAGCTTTATCCAAGCGCTGTGGTGAACGGATCTTGAACCAAGCGCTCTTAAGGATAAGCCATAACTGTCGCATATACTTATTTCATTAGTAGAGTGTTCTTATTACCCTGCACATTAATGGCCATGCGCATATATCTTGAGTTCATAAGTGTTTTAGAGAGTGTCAAGTTCTCATAGAAATGGCCTGATTTCTTCACTTATATAGGTAAGTCCATATGAAGTGATCCTGTGAGTCACTACTTAAGAGTTTAGATTTATTAAGGATATGTATCCATCCTCTATCATAAAGGAACCAACACTAGAATTTTAGAATATGAAAATTATAATTCTTAGTGTTTTCCATAATCACTCATTGACTTGTTTATACCCATTGAACCTTGACTTTTTCAAGACATAGGTTAGGTTCCCATCAAGGGTAATTGATTTAACTCTGTAGACATAAGTCCCATTCCTTTGGAAGTTTTAGAGATCATCTCTCTAGATAAACCTTTTGTTAATAGATCCGTTAGGTTCTTGTTTGACTCCACGTAGTCAACCGTAATTACTCAATTCTTAAGTAATTACCTTAGATATTGGTGTCTTAGACTTATATGTCTTGACTTACCATTATAAATCTTGTTGGCTACCCTATACAAAGTTGCTTGGCTATCACAACTAAGCATGATTGCTGGAGTAAACTTCTTCCAAAGTGGTATATCCACTAGAAGGTTCCTTAATCATTCTGCTTCTTTGCAAGCATCAGCCAAAGCTATCATTTCTACCAACATAGTTGAGTCAGAAATGCAAATCTGTTTCTTAGATCCCTAAGATACAACAGCTCCGCCTAAAGTGAAAATCCATCCTATTGTGGATTTAGATTTGGACTCAATGTTGTTCCAACTTGCATCGCTATATCCTTCTAATACAGCGGGATAACTTTGGTAATATAAACCATAGTTTATAGTACCTTTTATATATCTGAGAATTTTAGAGATAACATTCCAGTGTTCTCTCCTTGGGTTACTTGTGAAACGACACATCAAAGCCACAACATATGCTATATTTGGTCTTGTGCAATGCATTGCATACATAAGACTCCCAATGACACTAGCATATTTAAGATGATCAAAACACCTCCCAGAGTTCTTTTCTAATTTAACATTTGGGTCTACTGGAGTAGAGACTGATTTTTCTTCTCAATACTTATACTTGTTAAGTATCTTTTCTATGTAGTGATTTTGAGTCAAAACATAGCCATTCTCTCTTCTAAGAATTTTAATTCCTAGGATCACATCAGCTTCTCCAAGTCTTTCATGTCAAAACTAGAAGCTAGAAACTTTTTAGTTTTCTCTACACAAACTAGATTAGTCCCAAAGATAAGCATATCATCTACATATAAACATATAATTACACATGCATCATCATCAGTTTTATAGTAAATCCATTTATTGGCATCATTAACTTTAAAACCGGCGGATAACACTATCTTGTCAAATTTCTCATGCCATTGCATAGATGCTTGCTTTAAGCCATAAAGTGACTTAACTAACTTGCACACCTTACGTTCTTACCCTGCAAGGATAAAATCTTCAGGTTGTTCCATATATATTTCTTCTTCCAAATCTCTATTTAGGAAGGCTGTTTTTACATCTGTTTGATGGATAACCAAGTTATTGACCGATGCAAGAGAAATTAAAACTTTAATAGATAAAATCCTAGCTACAGGTGCATATGTGTCAAAGTAGTCAAAACCTTTTCTTTGAGTAAATCCTTTTGCTACAAGTTTCGCTTTGAACTTGTTAATAGAGCCATCTGCATTCGGTTTCTTCTTGAATATCCATTTACAATCTATGGGTTTTGCTCCTGGAGGAAGATCAGAAAGAACCCAAGTCTGGTTGTATATGATGGAATTCATTTCATCGTCGATCACTTCCTTCCAGAAAAGAGCATTACAGGAACTCATAGCTTCATTGAATGTAGATGGTTCATCCTCAATATTCAGAATGTATTCTGTATGTTCCTTCACCATCTTTTAATCTCCTTCTATAAGGTAGATAAGAAATTCTGGTCCAAAGGATTTATCTATCATTTGCCTCTTACTTCTTCTAGGTTCAACCTCTTGAATTGGTTCGGGAACTGGTTCAGGTACATTTATGTTTAAAGGTTCATTTTTAACTTGGGGTTGGTCTGTATGGATCTCTAATTGTTTTAAATTCTCAAAGAACTCTACATCCAAAGATTCAATAATAGTGTTTAATTCTAGATTTAGAAATCTATAACAAACACTATTACTAGAATAACCTATAAAAACACATTTGTCTGTTCGGTCACCTATTTTAAGTCTCTTTGAATCAGTTTTTCTTACATATGCAAGACACTCCTACTCTTTGAGACGACTCAAGTTTAGTTTCCGATTAAACCATAACTCATAAGAAGTAACATTTGATTTCTTTCTAGGAATTCTATTCAGAATGTAACATGCAGATAATATAGCTTCTCCCCATAAATTCAATGGTAGGTCCGAACTCAATAACATAGCATTACACATGTTAACTAAAGTTCTATTCTTACGTTCAGCGATTCTATTCTGTTGAGGTGTATAGGGTACTGTGAACTGATGGATAATACCATTATTTTCACAGAACTTAGTGATTTCAGTAGAATCATATATATTCTCCTTCCCTATCTGATCTTACTGCTTTAATCTTCTTGTTATGTTGATTTTCAACTTCTGCTTTAAAAATTAAGAACTTCCCAAAAGCCTCATATTTCGATTTTATAAGATATACATAAGTATATCTTGAAAATCGTCAATGAATGTAACAAAATATTTGTTACTCCCATGACTTAAAATTTCCTTTAGGTCACATACATCTATATGTATAAAAGAAGTTCAGAAGATCTCTCAGCAGTTTTAAACAATGGTCTATGAAATTTGGATTGTGTACATGCTATACACTTGTTAATATTATCGAAAACACATTTAGGAATTAATCCTAAGTTAGACATGTTCATTATAGAACCATAACTAACACGTCCTAGTCTCCCATGCCACAAAGAAAAAGACTCAACAACATAAGCAGAAGAAACTTCATTGATTAAGTTAAACTGAATTATCCCATTACAAGAATATCATTTTCCTACGAAAACTCCATTCTTAGATAAGACCAGCTTATCCGATTCATACACAAGTTTGAAACCTCTCTTATTAAGGAGATCACCAGAGACTAAGTTCTTAGTCATATCTGGAACATGAAGAACATCTATTAAAGTAAGAGTCTTCCCTGACGTAAACTTGAGATCCACGGAGCCAGTACCAACGACCTTAGTGCGGACATCATTTTCCATTTTGAGTTCACGTCCATCACTGATTTGATCGTAAGTTTTGAACAACTTTCGATCCTTACATATGTGGATGGTTGCTCCTGTATCCAACCACCAACTGAAGTCGTTGCTTACACTATTGGCTTCTGATACTGTTGCAATGAAGTTCCCTTCTTTGGTCATATTTGCTTGGTTCTTCAAGTTTTTCTTATTGATGCGACAATCCTTCGTAAAATGACCGGGTTTGCCACAGTAGTAGCAATCACCTTTATTCTTTTTATTCTTATTCTTGTTCTTAGAATCCTTCTTAAACTTGTTGTCATTCTTTGGTTTAAGACTGGTATTCTTAGATTTGTTATCCTCAACCATATTTGCCTTAGAAAGATCTTCAGATTTTTCTTCACGTTTCCGTGAATCTTCTTCTATACAAAGGTGATACAGTAAGGATTCCAGAGTATACTTATTCTCATCATGTTTGAGTTTCTTCTTGTAGCCATTCCATGACTTTGGAAAACATGCAATGATGACTCCAACCAAGAACTCTACAGGGAGAGTAATTTCGGCTACTTTAAGATTACTGACGATATTAAGAAAACTATGCACTTACGCAAGTATTAACTTATCGTCTGTCATCTTAAAACTTATGAAATTACAGATCAAGAATTTCTGGTTACTCATCTCTTCAATACGGTATTTCTCTTGTAAAGTAGTCCACAACTCTATAGTAGTTTGGATATGAAGATGGGTTGTATAGATGGTGCTAGAAAGTGCATTGAGAATGTGTCCACGACATAAGAATTCTTCTTCTTTCCTCTTCATTCTTCCCATCTTCAATTCTATTGAATCTTCTGGTGTTTCGTCAGGAATAGGTTGAAGATTTTCGCCCAGAATGTAAGACAGCTTCAATGTTGTTAAGAAGAACATCATCTTCTCTTGCCACCTTATAAAGTGTTCTCCATCGAACCTCTCAAGCCTTGTGAAATCCTGGTTCATTACTTGAATGGATTGCGACACTGTTCCCTCCATTGATGAAATATTGTTTGAAAATTATTAGAAAAATGTAGGAACAGTATGAGAAAACAAGAACGGTTTAAAGAACTCTAAGGCACGTAAACGCTGTCTTTCAAACAATATTTCACTCCTATAATTGCACCAGGGTATACGAAATATGTTTTCAGGATACAGTGGAGTCTAACCGTAGGATTTGTGAGCTCAAATGTGGAAGATTTGATCACAACTCAAGAACATTCTTTTTTATCTCTGATAATGCCAAAATACTCTAACTTTGCTTTGGTTTACTTAGGAATTCAAAGTGTGTTGAGAATGGCCAAGAAACTATGTATTTATAGCCTTGGAAGCACCATTTCGGAGCAAAAATGGTGACTGTTCTGAACTGGTGCGAGTGGGTATCGATACCCACTGAATGGGTATCGATACCCACTGAATGGGTATCAATAATCATTCAAAACGTGACTTCAGATCACCTTAGTATCGATACCAGTATGAGTGGTATCGATACTGGCGTGATCTGAACACTTCCAGTTAGTCCTTACCAGTAGGTATTGATACCGACTTAGTTAGTATCGATACTGACCTCAACTATTGGCTTCCATTTGGCCGGTATCAATACCAACCATGTTGGTATCGATACTACAGTGACACCATCTCATTTTTGGAAAAGATTAAGGCTCCAATAGCTCCTAGCGATGATGCGCACGTGTGAAGTGCAAAGTTCGCCACAAAAGCCCCAATCGCCCTTGTGCACACGCATGTGCATGTGCGGTGGTGCTTTGCACCAGCTTATCAACTCTAGTGAGGACCCAACACTTAAAAGATAAACACTAATAAGTGTAGTCACTTATAAACCTCAACATTTCATATCTTCCAAGCAATGTGGGACTAAACAAAAGAAGAGTTAAAGCTACAAACCCATCCAAAGCTATTTTAGAAATTTTACAACACCATCATCTCCCGGAATTAATGATAATGATGATCATAAGAAACCAATAATGGAAAATGAGATTGATCACAACTTGGGTTTTGATAAATCAAATGGTCGATCGTGCAACATGTTGTAACGCCCCAATCTCGAAACTCAAAATCTCTAAGAAATTGAGTCGCATCTCGAGGCGTTAGGCTTACTACACAAGGTGATTAATGAGTACTAAATACTTAAACAAGATTTTATGAACCTACATCAGAATTAAGCTAATCTAATTCGTCAAAACTTTAATCACCTCTAAATATGGTTAGGCCCAACGGAAAAAAATTCGCCAGAGTTTTCCCTGTATTTTCAGGGTCTGAAACCTGTCATAAACCTGTAGAAGAGATGATTCATTCATAAATAGTATTTCTATATCAATTCCATTCATCCATATCATCTCATCATATCCAATCAACCATACTCATCCATATAAAATATCTAATCATCCACTAGGCTGGATCCAAACCATAATTCTAAANGATTTGGGATCATGCGGTGTCCGATTTTTGCGCGTGAGTAGTCAAAATTCGATAACTTTTCGAGATCTATCCATTTGAACGGTTCGATTCTTTAAATTACCCTCCGATCGAAAACTCATTTATTTAATTTTAAGTTTAATTATTTTAATACTAAGCTTAATTATTTTAATAATTAATTAGTTTCACGGTCAAATCGTTGGATTAGACTCTAATTGACTCGGAAAGACATTGACTGGTCAACTAAATTATTTTGGATCGTTACACATGTCGACCCCAGAACGGATTCTGATAAATCGATGTTGCTGCTGCAGCAAATGCAATCCAGAAAAATGTCAGGTTTTTTCAATGTTCTTTAAAATCTTAACATTCTCGGAAGGTAATTGAAGCTAAACTGAAACTTCTTATGAAATACAGAATTTGGGCCACAGTTCTCTTGATTTCTTATCAATTTTTAACACTAATTGATTTCTTATTAATTTCTTATCCCCACACTAGGTTGTACGTACAACCAAAAGTTAGGTCTTGGTCGTGAACTGGTCTAGTTATTTTTTACAAAGAATGGAATGTTGTACAACTTGAAATGGGTCTTTTGCTTTGTTGAGAATCACACCTTAATAGGAATCCCTTATTTTCGTATTGGTGCAACAAAAAAATTGAACTATTTTTCGTACTTATAAAAATGATTACGATCTTAGCAACTTTGTTTCTCTAATATATTGGATTAATTGTTTTCTTCCTTTGTAGAAGGCGGCTAGTTTTATGCATATTCTTGGAATTTTGTCGGTATGAATTTGAAGTAAGACGACTTTGAAGTATTTTGTGGGATGACTTATATATATTTTTTTCAAAACTATCTTTTCAATATATTTACGTGGAATTGTGTCGCAGATATTAATATTTTGTTGAAAACTTGGAAGTTTCATGTGGACAAATTTTATATGAACGTGAAATTGTGATTGTGAATGAAATGAAGGAAATTGTTTTTGTGAATGGTTTAGTAAATTTTAATGCGATATATGTGAAAGATTTGGTAATTAGAATGAATGGACTTTAATTTTAAAAATGAATCCCGGACTTGATACCAGGACCTAAAAGTTGGACAACCATGTTTCCAACGACTCTAAAGTGCATCAATGGATGATGGGGTTATAAGTTTTAGAATTATATGATTTTTTGTGATAATGATTTATATAGTGAAGAAATCATCCTCACAAAAAAAACAACCCTTTAATTCATTTGTAGGTGGGTTCCACAAGCCATGGTAACAGTTATGGCAATATAATGATGTCATGGAACTGCTCTCATATATAAATATATATATAAAAAGGAAGGGATCAGAAGCATGAAATTTGAAACATTAAAAATCACAAGGATGTAGGGGAAATTAGTTAGAAAATAAAAACAAAATTTTAGGAAAAAAAGATTGAGATCGAACGAGATTTGAGATTGAGGAAAATGAAGAAGAGGTTGGAGATGATGAAATTAGTCGCAGATTTAATGGAGTGATGAAGAAGATCAAGTTGCGTACTACTTGCATATTGTTTGCATATTACTTGCATACTACTTGCGTTTTACTTGCACACTGTTTGCATTATTAGTTTTAATGGCAGATCTGAGATCTCGCTGGATTTAATAGAGGATATAAGGATCTTGTCGGATTTAATGGCGGATCTAATATGTTTGTTTCTACAATCTCCTTTGAACCATGAGGAAGTAAAAAAGAATAAATATAGAACCAATAGAAAGTTGTACAAAACTCACTTCTGTAGCTACCAAATACCATTTACTACACAAAATTTTATCTTTTATACAAAAACTCATATTTAAAAATTATATATCCATTTACTTACTTTTTAATATCAAAATATCTAAAAACTCCATTTTGGTCCACTTTTAGTTCCAATTATACCCTTATTTGGTCTTTTTATGTCATTATAAAGGTGTATATAGGTGGAGGAGAGAGAAACTTTGTTATGTTTTTATTTTTAAAACTTTATGTTATTATATCTCTAAAAATCAGATTTTGAAAATTTTTATAAATTTGAAAAGCATTCGTCGAGATCTTCGAGATGAGATCAATCAACAATATTTTTTTGATAAAAAAATTATTACGAATTTTTTGCAAAAATATTTTTGCAAGCAGCTTTTAATATCATATTTCAACAAAATTTATATATTTCGAAAGAACTAGTCGAGATCTTCACTTTTATTTTGATGTTTTTTTTTATTTTTGAAGCATAAAAATTCTAATTTGAATACAAATTAGTTAAAAACGTTCTAAAACATAATTTTCTGTTTACAAAATGCAAAAATATTTTCGCACTTTTTTTTGTCAAAGTAGTAGTATGTTTATTTATGCAAAAATATTTTTGCACCTTTTTTTTTACCAAAGTAGTAGTATATTTATTTGTGCAAAAATGTTTTGCACCTTTTTTTGTCAAAGTAGTAGTATGTTTGTTTGTGCAAAATTATTTTTGCAAATGTAAAAATATTTTTGCATACAGTTTTTAGTAACAGATTTTGACGAAATTCACATATTTAGAAAGTACTATTCGAGATCTTCACTTCTTCTTTTGCTATAGCCTGATTTTGAAGCATAAAAATTTGAATTTGATTCAATTTAGATAAAAAAACTAGATAAAAATATAGTTTTATGCTATGTAAATTTATTTTTTTTTAGAAAAAAATATTGTTGACTGGTCTCATGTCGAAGATCTCAATGAATTTCTTTCCATATATATAAATTTTTTTAACAACTGATTTGTATTTCTAAAATTATAACATATTTTATGTGAAAAATAAAATACAAAAAAGTAGTTAGTTAGAGGGAAGATATATATTTACTCCTTGTTTTGTAGGTTTTGGCTATTTTAGAATGTTTGTGTAGGTTTTGGATCAAAAAATTATCAAAAAGTATTTTTTAATCATTCCCTCTAAATACAACTACTAGGGTATTTTTGACAATAAATTAAAATTATTTTAGCCTCAAAGAGAAATTTGTCGCAGTTGTATATAAGACAAATCAAAATTGAATTTTATTTACAAAATCAAAGTTGAGTGGGTGAGAAGTGAAACCCAAGTTAAAATTGGCGTTAAATCTCAATTAAGTGTTTTTAAAATTGCTTTTCTTATTTTTCATATCTCAAAACTTAAAACCTAAAATTTTATACTTTAGATGTATTAATCCTTGTTGGCCACCCCATGGAGAAGGTCCATTGAGGTGGATCATTCTTGGTTATGGGTAGCTGTTAGGAGATTTTCACCATGACTTTTCCAAAAAAAACTGTGCGCTAAAAAAATTGTTGTAAGCTGTTACCATGCATCTTTTCACCACGGTTTACCAAAAACTGTGGTCTAACGTGATTACACTATTGTTTATTCTAAAACTGTTGTAAGTAGCTGTATTCAGTTTTTACCCCGATTCTCCAGTAAAAAATGTTGTCTAAAAGGGACTCTTATCAAGTTTTTGCCTAAATTGTTGTAAGAAGCTGTGTTATTCATCTTTTTACCATGCTTTTACCTTAATTATGGTTTATTCTTAATCCATTTTTTTGTTTTGGTTGCAGTGATATGTACATTCGGAACGCGTACGTATGGTTTGTAATGACTTGTACGCTTGATCTGATGTTCCACATGTATGTATGACTATCATGTATATATATATAGGAAATATATGAACACGTACAGAATTAGTTGTTCCAAGCATGCAGTTTCAATTTATTACCAAATACATATATATATTGTAAGGAGGTTCTTCAAACTTATGCAAGAACCCATTTAAAAAAAAATGAATTAAAATTACATGTAATTAAATACAGATTATCATCTGCATGGGTTCACAACAAGATTTCTAACTGTGCTCCCATGCAGCAGGGAAAAAAATGAGATTAATTAGTGGCCCGCGCCGTTATCATTTCCATTATTTGTTGCTTGTTAAATATCGAATTATTTACTGTATGGATCGAAAGAATTAAGTTCCATTATTTGTTGCTTTGATCTTGTTGTTGAGTCTTAAATTATTACTCTCATTGACGACGCCCAAGGTGCTACCAGCTGAACCGACAACAATGACATTGGTATGACTTAAGGCTGTGGGTGGTGCATGAACAATGTCAAGGCCGCCAGCAAAATTCATCCCATTTAATGGCGGACATTGACCGCCATTTCCATTTCCAGGAATGGTATGACAGGGAGAAGGAGTACGAGCAGGCGGAACTGGTGCTTTTTGAAGGGACAAAAACCTCTCCGCTCCATGTAATGTCCTCACAGCCTCAACTGGTTGGAAACTACTGCTCATCATCATCAAGACCAAGAAAATGGATACAACAACTTCAAAAACTACTACTCTGAAGAGATTTCTTCTTGCTTTGATGGTGAAACCCATGATTATGTTATTTTTTGTTTTTGATATATATTTGAGTTTCAAATCTCTCTTGGTTTTTTGTTGATCTTTCTTGCTTTTTCTGTTTGACGTACTAAGGGAATAAGAGAAGAATTGAGGGTATAACTCTCTATTAGGGTTTGAGATATATATATATATGGTGAAAGATATATGAGAAATATATGGTGATGATATATGGGATATTAGGAGATGGAGGAGGTGCTTAATTTATATATAAGAGGGTTTGAATTTGTATGTTTTGTTCAAGATTTTAATTTGACGTACGTTCTGATCACTTAGCCAAAGTATAATTTTCTTTGTTGAAGGGGTTGTGTTGACTCGGACTCGGATTTGAAGTTTGAATAATGACTACATACGTACCCCAATGCCAACGGTCTTACAAATTTCAAAGGAGAAATAAAATGTTTCAGAAGGTGTCCCTTAGGGCAAATCTAATGGAAAATGCAAAAATGGATCCCTTAAACCCTTCTAAAGGGATTAAGAGATCCATTTTCTCTAGTGGGAGAAATGAATCTAGTGAGAGAACAAGAGAGAAGAAAAAGAGACAAAAAAAAGGATAAAGAAAGAGAGAAAATTTAGTGTGATTGGAGAGAGTGTAAAAAGTATGTTTATTTTATAGAAAAGGGAGAGCAAGAGTGTAAAAAAAATATAAAAATCAATATTTGAACTTCACCCTCAATGGTTTGTTGGGGTTTAGTGGCTCGATTTGCGCATAGGATGATGATGGTGGAGATAATTGATGATCGGGAAAGGCTGCGGGTAATACTTGGCCGCGGGTAAATCATTGGTCGCGGGGAACTTATTGGCCGCCGGTAAATACATTGGCCGCGGGTAAATCATTGGCCGCGGGTAATACATTGGCCGCGGGGAACATATTGGCCGCGGGGGAAATTTCAGGCCGCTGGCCCATCTAAGCCCGCGGGCCCATCCTAGGCCGCGGGCCCACCAATGGCCGCGGGCCCATTTCGACTGCGGATTGTTCCAGACTTTCCTATGGCAGTTTGGTGAAAATTATTGTGCAAGTTGAAGACCCCAAGTTGTAATAGGTTTCCTATTTAGAAAATACTTAGGTTTCCTAATTTGGTTGGGTTACTAATTTTGTGGGTATTTGCAGTCTATATATACTGCGAAATTAGGCCATTGTTTGTATCCTTAGAAATCCTTGAAAATCCATAGGGATCCATCGAGACCACTCAGTTGCATGTTGAGAGTGTGTCGAGATGTAGGGGTGAGGGGTTAGTCGTTTAATGTTGCTATGTATTTGTACTCTGATCATTGAATAAAGTATTTGATCGTTTCTGCCCGTGGACGTAGGCAATCTTGCCGAACCACGTAAATCTTTGTGTTCTTTGTTTTTACGTTTCCGCTATATTTAAGTTTTTGGATCAGATCTGTGTAGACGATCCTTGGGCTGGTGCACAGAGTCGAATCTGGTGTTCGTGCGCCACATGGTTCAACGTCAAAATCGTCTCCGCTCAACGGATGAGCGCGACCGTTAACCTCTCCACTAAGGATCTCTATTCCAGTAGAAAGGGATCCATTTTTAGATGTTTAGGGATTCCACTGTGGGAGGAAACTTGTTAATCAACAAGCTCAATCCCTCTCACTAGACTTGCCCTTACACTCTCCTTTTGTTTCCGTACCCATATTTAGACGATGCACTACTACTACTACTAGTGGCGATTAAGGACATTTTAAAGGCGCCCCCAAATGTTATTGGTAGTCCCTGTTAGGTTAGACTCCACAATTACTAATGACAGTCTCCAGCTTGATCAAATTCCTTCATCATAAAAAACTTTCTTTCACATTTTATATTAAGTTTTGAAGAAGACATTAGATCTTCCAATCCTCCAAAAGATCATTAATAAGTTTTCTTTTTAGGTATTCAGAGTTCAGACATTATTCCTAGCATATTTTTGAAACTAAAAAGTTCGATTTCGTAACAGTTTTTTTTTATTCTCTAACTACGAATTGGTATTGAATGTTCTATGATGACGAGTAGTTCGACACAATCTAGCAAGGAGCTGCCAATCTTTTGTCCAAATCAGCAGGGAACTGCCAAAATATAAAATCAGCTGTTAGTACTGGCCAAAACCAGAGAAGCGAATCTGCGTCCCACATCCAAAACAATAAAGGTAAATCGGTAATTCAGAGTCGATTACATGCGAAGAAAAAATAAAAAATTCGAACGTAACTCGAACAACTAAGACTTTAACGGATAAAAATGTTAATGTAAGTGATCTTCATGATTAGGTGCCTAAATCTAAATCATAGAAATGGAAATGATCTCCTGCATAGCTTCTTCTCCCTCTCTTGTTCTCCTTCTTCTCCTCCTTTATCTACTTTTTCTCTCTAAACCTGGAGAAAGAAAGTCAAGTGGGTTTAAAGTTTTGGAAGGTTTCTCTAATGGTCAAGTTCATTTGACCAAAATGGGGGGCGCTAGTACAATTAGGGCCTGCCAAAAACAACAAACACAATTTTTGCGAGTGCCCACAACCGGGGCCTGCCAATAAAATTTTGATAGCTAGGCGCTTTTAAATTCTCCCAAAGATGAATGCAGGTCGGATTCCTGGGAGTCCATTCTAATCTTTTCGGGCGGAAGACTAGCCAAACCCAACCCAACAATGCTTAGCTGACCTGACCCTACCCAAACCAAAGATTAGAATAGGTTGGTATTGGGTTTATAAACTTGCTTATATAATATCAACCCAAAGAAGTGAGCCTGACCCGAAATTGAACAAGCTTAGGGAGTTGGGGCTTTAGCAGGTTTGGGGGATTCTGGTAGAGGACTGCATCTAGCAGGAGATAGCTAGGTAGAGAATCTAGAGGTCATAGTTAAGAATTTATTTGAACCCAAAAATTGTACACAAATAGCAGCACTAAGCAACTAACATATAACTCTGGCTTTCCACACAAAAATGGGAAAAAAAAAAAAAAAGAGAGCTCGCTAGATGTGAGATAATGCGCGTAAGAACATGACGTTTATGCGCAATATGGATAATATAAACCTTCTTTGAAAATATTAACAATAGGTAAAATGGATGGTTCAAAATTTTACCCGCATGCAAATAAAGAGGTTAGAAGGTTTAGCTAGAAGGATATAATTTTTAAGAATATATATCAAAGGCCGATTTTGGATCAACTCTAGTTTAGTGCCAGTTTCTCTCCGTGATGGGGTGAACTGCATCTAAACAGGGGTAATTTATATTTTTACGGGGTAGATTTTATTTTTTTTTATTTTAGTTTTTTAGTCATCCTCAATTCACTAACTAAAAGTTTTTTGTTTTCTTATGAATATTTAAATCTCAATTATTGTAAAATTCTTAATGAATTCAAAGAATAAAATAAATAAATAAATAAAAGATAAATGATCAACTTGACAGTTCTTAGCCACTTTGATTACACGAAAAATTTTAGAAATACATTGTTATTAGAATCTAAACAGATCGAATGAACTAATGATTTAGATAAATTATCCATTCGATCAAATTGAATCATGTTGAAGCTATCATGCCAATTAGTATTATTATTTTTTTATTGTAGTTATAACTTTGTAAATAACTAATTAGGATGGAATCTTATATTTAAAGCAATACCACTTTTTAAACTTTTTTATTCTATCTACTAATTAATTATCAATTAAATTGATACTTTGACTAAGTCAAAGTAGTTAAATGATCTAAAATAAAAATTAAACTCTCTTTGTTCCTACGGTCCTTTTTTTTTGGTGCAAGGGACTATTGTCTGATTTACAATGACAAGGCGAAAATAGACCACTAAAATACTAATCACTAGCAATGGGTGTGTAACAAGCGCAGAGACACCGCCAAGATCATCAAAGGAGCAGCCACCACGGACGAAGATAAGTCGTTGCTACGAATGAAGAGAGATCTGCCATCACGATCGAAGAGAAGCTACTGACACTAACATAATTAATTACATGGGCCAAACCTTGTGGCAATACCATGGCCTGCAAGGTTTGTTCCTACGGTCCTTTTTTTTTCTTGGGGTGAACTGCTAATATTACGCCCATCTAATAAGGGCAGTTTCAAAAACTTCTAAAATTTTAAATTGGGATGAGCATACACTAGCCGGGGGTACATCCATAACTACCCATATCAAACTCCTTCCACCAAAAATATCCATAACTACCCATATCAAATTCCTTCCACCAAAAAAAATGTCAGTTTCTAATGAAAATGACCATAATACCCATCTAAAGCGTGTGCTCTTTTAAGTACAGGAACATGAGCAAATCATGTTACTAATATTGGTGATCTTCAAAATTTTACCATGTATATTTTGTTCATGATTTAAAGCAAAAAAGAGGCTGTCATCCCTGTAGAACTAGTAAAAACGGAGGGTTGTTTCAATATATTTGCGAGGGACTAATGGTCTTAAATTCAATGTCTTTTTAGCAAAACACTACTGACACAAAAATTTTATGTCGATTTTGGACAAAATGCATATCTAACGCTGTAAGTAATGTTTTGGTGTCATTTAAATTGTGAAACCTGCGTGAAAATCCACAAAAATAGTACATTCTGTGTTTCACGGACACAAAAAAAAACTGTTATTTATTTTTGTTCGGCGCTAATTGGTTAATTACATATCATCTAATTAACGAGAATGGTGCTATAAGGGTGACGTTCCCGCTCCTCCTCTGAACCACGTTCTGACGCTCCTGCTCAGAAGACATTTTTTAACTTGGGATATTTTTTGATTTTTCGCTCTAATTACACTCCTATACCCGCTTTCGTTCCCACTCCCGGTCCAAGCTCTGATTATTTAGGGTATAAAAGCGTTATCATCTAGTTTAAATGGACAATTTAGAAAGAACGTGGTGTGCTGTGTCACTAAGGTTTTGTAACCAATATTAGAAAAAAGAAAAAAAAAATTGGGGTTCATGTAGTGATCATCATGATCTCATCACAACATAAATCACTCTCAAATTTGTTTTTATGCTTCCAACCCCATCAAATGTTGGTTAACGATTTTTATGGATGGACCACAAATCACCCAACTTTTAAAGGGGTTAGAATTTTTAAAATAATATGATTTTTTGTTAAGATGATCTGTGTAGTGAGGAGAACGTTTTCGCAAAAAACCGTCCCTTAAATCTCTTTGAAGGCCCTAAAAGAAACCTTATCTTAAAATTCACCCAAAACTTTGGTTGCAGAACCTATCTATAGCTTAATTAGGTAGAAAAATGTTGTCAGTTATAATTTAGGTTTGAATTAATAATTTAGAAAGAACTTTCAGCAAATGTCAAGGGCAGAGCACTAGGGGTTAAATTATCAAAATACAAGCGTGTGCAGCTAGTCTACGGGCAAAAGATTCTCAAAATGAAAGGAACAAAAATAAAAAATTCAAAAAAGCAAGAAAAAATGTAAACAAAATTATTATCCACTATAATTATATATTTAAATGTTTAAATTAATAAAAAAATAGAAAACTTGTTAGGATTAATTATGCTTGT
Organism: Macleaya cordata; assembly: GCA_002174775.1. Classification (NCBI taxonomy): domain Eukaryota; kingdom Viridiplantae; phylum Streptophyta; class Magnoliopsida; order Ranunculales; family Papaveraceae; genus Macleaya; species Macleaya cordata. The sequence goes on from MVGT01000735.1 coordinate 156,501, forward strand.
AGGCAATACCCATGACCTGTCCTAAGTTAAAAACTTATCTACACCTTAACATCTGACCATTAACCACTAACATTACAGTAGTGCATGTATATAATGCCAGCTATTAAATGTAGTAAATTAAAATTAGTAGGAGAAGCATGGAAAACGTTTTTTGGATAAGATGGAGGGGATCATGGAGAAATGCTGAACTTTAGAAAAGATTAAATGATAATGACAAAATAAAAGTCTAAATAAAAAATAAGATTTTAAAATAATTATCAATAAATAGATTAAATTTTTTAAGGCATATGGGCCTTGGCCCCAATGGTTGTGTACCCCTCCCATGACTTGGGAGATTACGGGTTCACAACCTCACAACCGTGATGTTGATGTGTAGATTTGGCCCATATAATTAATTAAGTTGGAGTGCACCTTAACGGTGATAGCTTTTTTTCGTTTGTGGTGGCGACTCCTTTGATGATCTTGGCGGTGTCTTCACCTTAACGATGCATTTTCGCCTTGTTATTATAACTCGAAAAATAGCCTCTTCTACTAAAAAAAATATATAATATTTGTAGAGCAAAATAATCATCTTACTTAATCTTAGTTATTTATATTTTTTATCTTCTCCCTGAAATTATTTTTTTATATTATTTTCATGAGTACGGATACTTGATCTCGACTTTAAAAAGCCCCTAAAAAACCTCTGGTCATGTGAGGCACACATGAGAATGATTCATGAACTAATTTTTTGTGATGACGATGTCCTGATCATAATGGAAATCGTCATCACAAAAAATTACGTTGATCTAAAATTTCTAACCTCATCAAAAGTTGGTCGTAAATCAAAGATAATTCAAAAAAAAATTTGAGCATTGTTTTTCAATCAGTTTTTTATATGGTTATAGGTTGAATTGAATGATTTTCTGTAAAGATGATCTTCATGGTGAGAACAATATCATCACGAAAAATCAGTATGTCTAAAAAAAGAAGGAAAAAAATAAGAGAGGAAATTAGAACTGTCTAAAAAAGAGGAAAAAAAGGAGAGAAATTAAGAAGTTATTTTTCAAGGACGATAATGAGTTGATGACATGGCGATAATGCTTTTTAAAGAAATATGGGAGATTACTAATAGCCTGTTTTTTTTTTTGTCACTAATTAGTGGCAGGCCTACACAGAATAGCTTTTATTTTTAACCACTAGTTAGTAGTAGTTAAAAGTAAACCTTTAATTTTGGGCCTTAAACCCATTAAGTGGTTTTTGGGCTAATTTTTCGGAAAGAGAAAACAGAGGTTTTTGGTCTAATTTTAATGATTTGGTCAATTTGATTTGACTCGAAAATTACCGTTATTTTAGTCAAACCATTCATCATGTAGAATACTAGGTATATCTCCGTGCCTCCGGCACGGCTCAAAACCTTGTCCATTCTCTCCACATGCACTTCACGCGCGTGGGTTGAATGTCCAAACGCACTACGTGCGTTGCCCTCATACGCGCACCCACACAGCTGCCTTTGGATCCACTCCACGCGACTCTAAGTGTAAATTAGGTGTAAATAAATAACTATGGCCACGGGACACGCCCGATATTTCGTAAAAGAAAATAAGGTTATTTTGATCATTTATGAAATAATGTTGTTAAATGGTATAAAGGTATTAAAAAATTAAATAAAGTTATTTTGGTCATTTACTACCATGGGACACATTTGGTATTTTAGAATCTTAAGGGCATTTAGGTCTTTAAAAGAAGCATAGGTTGGTGTTGTTATAAGAACGAACCTTATAACCTTCCATAAAAATAATTTATCCGAAGAGGACAGAATCGCCCCCCTCATCTATAATACAATTCAGGACGGAGGTCAATTTTGTCCTTTTTCAACAAATTATTTGTATCAAGCACAACGAGGTTATTTCTTATAATAACAACAATGTATATTTATTTTAAAAACAAAAACGCCCTTAAGCTTCTAAAATACCGGATATATCCCATAGTAGTAAATGACCAAAATAACTTTATTTTATTTTTTAACAACTTTATTACATAAATAACTAAAATAGCCTTATTTTCTTTTACAAAATATCAAACATGTCACATGGCTATAGTTATTTATTTACACCTGATTTATACTTGACGGTAGAGTCGCGCGCGAAATAGGTGTGGAGAGAATGGACAATTAGTTTCCACGAGCTAAATTACTAAAATACCCAAACTCTAAGGTGTGTAGGTGTGCGCGAAGCGCGCGTAGGAGAAACATGCGTAGGAAAAATGTGCGTAGCACATTTGGACATCCAAACCATACGTGCGAAGCGCGTGTGAGAAGGATGGATAAGGTTTTGAGCCGTGCTGGAGGCACGACGACATAACTAGTCATTGTATAAGAGATGTTGACCAACGCTGAAAGAGTTATAACTCGGGAAACGTGGCAGAACATTTAGATGGCATGTGTCTTGTGGGAATGACACGTTGAGTATCTTAAAAAGTGACACCCTAGCTAGCTTGCTAGCTGCTGCTGCTGGTAAAGCTAGTAGCTTTGTTGCGAAATGAAAACAAATTTTCTACTGAAAAATAGTTTGAAAGTTGTGGGAGTCAGTCAATTTAAGGATATAGCTAGGGTTAGGACTGCTAGCTAATTAAATGGAGAATAAGATCAGGGTATTGCTTGGTGACGCAGCAGAAAAATCGATAAAAATTCTAGTTCATCGCTTAGAATTGAAGAACACCAAAATAACTCTCAAATTAAGAGAAAACTCAAATATCTGAATTTAATTCTATATCAATAAATTATCTACTACATCTCTTTATATAATAATAAGGGTTTTCTAAATCTAATAGAATTGTAATTAAAAGAAACTTCTAATCTAACAAGGAAACTGCTAAATAATAAAATAAAAATACCTAAATAATAAAAATTACTAGCTAAAATTTAAAAATTACTAAATTTCTAATTATGCTAAAATTTAGGACGGACCCACGAAATCTCGCTTGGGATTCAGAAAAATCAGAAGAATCAGAAGAATTATAATAAGAAAGGAGGAGGAGGAGGAGGAGGAGAAGGAATGAATATTGAGAAGTACTACAGTCCAAGAAAAAGAGGATTAATCATCAAAGAGCAGATGAATAAAAAGAAGAATAAGAAGTTGTGGAGGAAGGTGGTGGATTATCTGATTTCTGATTCCTACATGTATGCTCCCTTACTGCTTTCTTCTCCTCCTTCATCAACCTCTTCCACAACTACAGGTATACCTTACCCTCTTCTTTTCTTTTTTTTTTATTTAACTACAGGGAGTTGGGGAGAGATGTCCCCAATCAATTTCATTTTTTTTCCCCCTTGTCAAACCAAGTTTGACTAGTTGATATACCCATTTTCTTAAAGCATCTACAACATATCAGTTGAATTTTCCGGCAACAGTGATTAGCCAAATGCATTTATAGTCTGTTGGCAAGAAAGATTAGGCAAATAAAGCCAATCTCTCCCACAATCTATGTACATTTATACATGGTGGCATAAGACATAGATTCCCACTTCCATGGGACTTGGTTTGGAGACACGCTCGAAGATGGGCGCTAGTTGAGGAAAACTCGCCTAATTTAATTGGGCGCCTCTTGAAAACCCGCCCAAAAATAGGCGCCTCTTAAAGTCCAACCTAGATAGGGCGAGACATAAAAACTTGCCCTTCTATGTCTTGGCATGCAATAGGCGAGACACCATGCCTCGCCTCTTGCCCCAGCAATAGACGGGCCTTGATCATGTCTCATTTGAGTGTATTAAAAAGTAGGAATTTACAAATTTAGCCTAAGGTTAGTTGTGGATGCTTTTGATATTTTGGCAAAATTTGGCTAAATTTAACCTATTAATTGTTTGTTCTTTTACTTATTTGAATTTTTAGTTCTAGTTGTTACTATTTACACTCAACTCCCTTGCTGTTGATTTTATATACTATTTTCAGCCCTATTGCCTTGACTTAATTTGCAGGACCTCTAGACTACATCAAAAGAGTCACTGCTGCAATCTCAACAAAAAAAACAACCAAGAAAGACCAACAAACAAGTGATCAGCATCCAGCTAATTCACCAAAAGAGGAAGCCAACAAACCCATCAATGCCCATCCTGAAACAGACTTTGTTGTGCCTAAACAGACTATTAGACAACTTGAAATAGTTAAGCGCACCGTACACCGAACCTCACCTTTGTCCATGCCGGGGCATTGTATTGACAAAATCACTGATTTTGTCACTCCTAAGAGCAAGGAAATTGGTTGTTCTCATTGAGGCACTCTACTTAAAAAAAGGTATCTTTGTTTCCCATATTGTTTTATCTGCTTGTTTAAGGACCTTAGTGTCTGTTTTATGCTAAACAAAACTAATGCCCTTAGTATTCACTAGGAATCGATTTGTCGATTCTTTTGGTTGATTGCTAGGGTACTGTATATTGCTTACTGCTTGGTCTATTAGCTGGAATCTATGTTAAATCATTTGAAGTGCCAAATAGCTTGAACCAATTATTCCCCCTAGTACAGCCCGGCTCAAAGATTCGTGTGGGTGGGCTTGGGTCAGAGTTTCGAAGCATGGACTAGTGAGCCTGTCCCATAGGGAATTCGCAGCAATGTTTCTGATTGTAGAACTCTCGAGTTCGTGTACTGAGGCCGAACTAGTTTTTATTCCCCGCTCTGCTAATGACTGCCCATGCATTAGCTCAGGAAGCTAGCTTTAAGGATCAAAACTTGTTACCCTTGGTCAGCGTATATCCCAAATTGTATTTCCAGCTCTGTTGCTGATGACAGAGCTGCTGCTTTTGATAATTTTCAATAAAATCACCTTGTTGTTATATGACGGTGGGAGTGGTTGTCAACCTGTCATGGGATGATGCATCTACTTGACACAATGTCATGTATGTGTCAAGTAGATGTTAACCCCTCACATGCATATGAGGCTATATATATGCATCCCTTTTGTTTAGTTTGAATCAGTTGAATATAAGTTTGGTTATCTACCGTACTTACTGTTGTACATATACTTTGGAAACTGTACCTTATAGTATAGAAATCATAACACGTTATCAGCACGAGTCTCTGCCAATCTACTACTACAAGAACGAGTCCTCGAGAATTCGCGATCAACCCGAAGTTCTTGATCCACCGAAGTTCTTGGTCACTCCACAAAATTAAAAAGGTATAATCATTGTCTTTGTTTTTCGCTTATGTCGAATCTAACAAAGCTGGAATTTGAAGCTTTAGATATTTCCGGAGACAATTATCTATCCTGGCTTCTCGATGTTGAGATATATCTCCAATCCAAAGACCTCGGAGATACAATAATAAATGGTAACAGCGCGACCCCGCAGAGTCGCGCATCTGCTTTACTTTTTCTCCGTCACCATCTTGGTTCTACTCTGAAATCTGAATATTTAACTGTCAGAGATCCTTTGATCCTTTGGAATGATCTAAATGATAGGTTTGGCCACCTGAAGTTGGTCACCCTCCCTAATGCCCAATACAACTGGCTCAACCTGCGTTTACAGGACTTTAAATCTGTGTCGGAATATAATTCCGCTTTGTTCAAAATCACCTCACAGCTGAAATTGTGTGGTGTGACCGTCACAGATGAGCAGATGCTTGAGAAGACTTATACGACCTTTCATGCCTCGAATGTGCTCCTGCAGCAGCAGTATCGAGAGCGTCGTTTCAAGAGATATTCTAAACTAATCTCTTGTCTTCTTGTAGCAGAACAACATAATGAGTTGTTATTGAGGAACCATGCATCACGACCTACAAGTTCTGCATCACTGCCTGAAGCAAATGCAACGTCCTCCTCTGGACGTAAAAATAGGCGTGGTAAGCGTGGTCGAAATCGCAATAGGGGTGGTTACGGTAATTCCAGGCAAGCCCCGTACCACCGGAAGTGGGAAAATACGGATAATAATAAATCGAACCCCCAGCAGTGGGACGATACAAAATCACACCACCAGAAGTGGGATGATACAGAATCGAACCCCCAGAAGCGGAACGATTCCGAAACGAGGCAGCGAGGTTTGCCGAATAAGCCTCGTAAAACTTATGAAGAAGTCTGCTTTCGTTGTGGTATGCATGGGCAATGGTCGCGTACCTGTCGTACAGCGAGACATCTGGCAGATTTGTACAAGGCTTCACTCAAAAAGCCAGAAGCTAATGCTGAGATGAACTTTAGTTACAACAGTGATCCATTGGCAGATACCCACCTGGAATTACCTGATGCCTTCTATGATCTTGAAGGCGGTGATTTAGATCAACTCTTTTGTGATGGGCATGTCCACACCAAATAGAGTTTTATTACTTTTTGCTTGTAAATATTTGTACTCGCTTTTATACATATATACATATGTGTGTTTTTATCTTACTTCTCTTTTCTTCATAAAAAGGGATATGGATTCCAGCAGTAATCTATCAAATCTCAGGATAAATGGTGAGGATGTATGTCTAGCAGACAGTGCCACAACGCACACAATCCTTCGTGATACTAAATTTTTTACGACCTTAAAAATATTCCAGGCTAATGTGACCACTATCACTGGCACAACCAGTTTGATAGAAGGCTCCGGAAGAGCTAGTATCATATTACCAAGAGGTACAAAACTCCATATCGACGATGCTTTATATTCTTCCAGATCCAGAAGAAATCTGTTGAGTTTTAAAGATATCCGTCGTAATGGATACCACCTTGAGACAATCAGTGAACATACTATGGAGTATCTCTGCATTACTTCACTTGTATCGTGCCAGAAGCACATACTCGAGAAGCTTCCAGCTCTCTCTTCAGGCTTATATCATACAATAATTAGAACGGTGGAATCAAATGTCGTCATGAACCAGAAGTTCAATGACCCAAAAGCATTTATGCTTTGGCATGACCGTCTCGGTCACCCAGGTTCTACCATGATGAGTAGAATAACTCAAAATTCACAAGGACATCCATTACAGAACCAGAAGCTTCTGATGTCTAAAGACTATACATGTACTGCTTGTTCTTTGGGTAAACTCATACTCAAACCATCTCTGACTAAAGTTGTAGTTGAATCACCCGTTTTTCTACAACGGCTTCAGGGAGACATTTGTGGTCCCATCCATCCTCAATGTGGACCCTTTCAGTACTTTATGGTTTTAATAGATGCTTCTACGAGGTGGTCACATGTTTGCCTTCTATCCACTCGTAATGTAGCATTTGCACGTCTTCTCACTCAAATCATTAGATTACGTGCACATTTTCCTGAGTACCCAATCAAGTCTATCCGACTTGATGGTGCTGCTGAATTTACATCCCAAACTTTTGATGCTTATTGCTTATCCGTCGGCATTGATGTAGAACATCCTGTTGCACATGTTCACACTCAAAATGGTCTAGCAGAATCATTTGTTAAACGTCTCCAACTGATTGCTCGACCTATGCTTATGAGAACTAAGCTACCTGTTACTGCATGGGGACATGCCATTTTACATGCTGCTGCATTAGTTCGTTTTCGTCCTACTGCATATCATCAGTACTCTCCTTTACAACTTGTACTAGGACATCAACCAAATATCTCACACCTGAGAATTTTCGGTTGTGCTGTCCACGTCCCAATTGCACCCACACAACGCACAAAGTTTGGCCCTTAGCGCCGCTTAGGGATTTATGTTGGGTTTGATTCACCTTCTATTATTCGATATCTTGAACCTTTAACAGGTGATGTTTTTACAGCACGTTTTCTGGATTGTCACTTTGATGAGACACTTTTCCCGCCTTTAGGGGGAGAGCATCAGCCGCCTGAAGTACGGCGCGAACTTTGTTGGAATACACCAACATTGTCTCATCTCGATCCACGCACTACTCAATCTGAAATTGAAGTGCAGAGGATTATACAGCTCCAGAAGATAGCTAATGAAATGCCTGATGCATTCAATGATGCAGCAAAAGTGACTAAATCACATATACCTGCTGCAAATGCCCCAGCTAGAATTGATATCCCAGCAGGACGTCTTGTCCCAGCAGGACGTGGTGTTCCTGTAGAACAACCCATTTATATTGCAGCCAATGAGTCATCTAGAGCACGCCTGAAGCGTGGACGACCGCTCGGTTCAAAAGATTCTATTCCCCGGAAGCGGAAAAACCAATCAAAATTTATGCGAGATAGCTCTCCAGAAGAGGCTATTGAAAGGTCCACACCCTCTAAAGTAATACCTCCTGAAGAGAAACAATCTCCTGAAGAGATACAAACCCCTGACGAAAGGGATCCTCTTGGAGAGGACCAGGTACCTGTGAATGAGGAAATCTCAATAAATTATGCTTTTACTAAAAGGGTGTGGAATCGCAATAAAACTATTGTTAACGACATATTCTCATTCCAAGTAGCTACTGGAATTATCACAGATGATGATGGTATTGAACCACACTCTGTAGAGGAATGTCGACATAGAATTGATTGGCCAAAATGGAAACAAGCAATCCAAGCTGAATTGGATTCTCTTGCAAAACGTCAAGTTTTTGGACCCGTAGTTCCAACACCCAAAAATGTACACCCTGTAGGTTACAAATGGGTATTTGCAAGAAAACGCAATGAGAAAAATGAAGTCGTTCGCTATAAAGCACGACTCGTAGCACAAGGTTTCTCGCAGAGACCTGGGATTGATTATGAAGCAACATATTCTCCTGTTATGGATGCAATTACTTTCCGATATCTAATCAGTCTGGTAGTCTCTGAAAGACTCGACATGCATCTCATGAATGTGGTTACAGCATATCTGTATGGAAAGCTAGATACAGATATCTATATGAAAGTCCCTGAAGGATTCATATTGCCTGAAGCAGAACCACACCATATGTATTCACTTAAGCTTAAGCGAGCTTTATACGGATTAAAGCAATCTGGGAGAATGTGGTATAATCGCCTTAGTGAATACTTAATCAAGGAAAAATATATTAACAATCCCATTTGTCCATGTGT
>MVGT01000735.1:168725-215699 GCA_002174775.1 Macleaya cordata
ATAGGAGGCATCGCACCTGGTATAACGTTGGTGACGAGGGTTGTATGACTGCGAGGCTCAGCTCCCACCGGAATAGATGGAGAGAGGTCCCTGTTGCTGATGTGAACAGCCGGATTGCCAGCTACAGCATCATATTGCTGGGTGGGTTTCAGAACAGCTGCTAGTGACGTGTCTCGCGTTAGGTGGCGTGGGTCGCTGCCAGCTACAGCAACATACTGCTGGGTGGGTTTCAGAACAGCTGCTGGTGACGTGTCCCGCGTTAGGTGGTGTGGGTCGCTGCTGGTGGGAGACAAGGAGCCAGCGCATGGGAGGCAAGCATGCCTGTCCCCCACCTGGTTCTCGTCCAGCGTGCCTACGGAGGTACCACCCACCTCAATTCTCTTGCACATGACGTCTTCAACATTCTTATTAAACAAATCATCACCACATGTGGACGCCGCAGGTTGCAATTTATTAATAATAATGTCAGGGTGCTCGACATATACCAATGTCGGTTCCACCCATGCCTCAACCGAAAGGCGACTGACATCTAAGTTCGGGGTGGGGCCCACCAGGTCATTTGTGCCACCGCCGACGAGAGGTATCTTACTTCCTACACATTCTTCGGTCACATTCAGGGGGGACTGTCCCCGAGAGATGACAGTATCCGTCCCCATGTTTAAAGCAGCTGGGATATCAGTGAGCGGCTCTCCTGCGCCGGATATAGCAGATTTTTTCCTCCAACGTTTTGTGTTCCTAACAGGTATAAATCCATCAGCATCAGTAACCACCGGCTTATCAGTCTTTGTGCCTGCTTCCGGAACCACTGGCAAGGTTGCGACGTCCATCGGGAGATCAGCCACCTTACCATGATTAGTAGAAGAATTTTCACTGTTCTTGTCTGACCTCCGCTTCCTGCAACTCTCCAGCTTGTGACCCAAGATGGAGCAATTCGTGCAGTACGGAAAATTTGGGTACTCAACAGCTTGCCAATAACCATCTAATTTTGGGGCCTTGATCCAAACCGCATCCGGGAGGGCCTCAGAGATTTCCAACTCCACACAAATACGTGCAGCTTGCGGATGTGTTTGAAAATTAGTACCTTGATCAATACTCAATAAGGTGCCGAGTTGGTCCCCAATGGCTCGCAGGAGTGCAGGGTGATAGAATTCAAGAGGGAGGCTCGGAAGCTCAACCCAAATGGGCGCGAAACATGGGTCCATACTTAAATCGAAGGCTGGAGACCATCTAAAAGTTCTGAACCAAGAACCCTTAATCTGGTTATTGACTCTGGACAGAGCTTTAGTAACTTCAGATTCATTTTCAAATCGCAGCAGAACATGTTTCCTATCAATTGTGCCAAGCGAGAAGTCACCAATAACACCCCAACTCTTGGAGATAGTAGCCCGAATATCAGCCAGTGTGGGTCTGTAGGCGCCGGAGAACTTCAACACAACGACACTCTTCATGTGTTCGATACCGCGATCATAATCCTTTGGGCCGAACTCAATGGCAGGTTTGCCATCCTTCCGAAAGGATCTGTGATCGGTTGGTGAAAGATCCACCATAGGTGGTTTCCTAGCCCCCAGAATCATAGCAAAAGATGGAGGAGTTAGGGAAGAAACATCCGCCGGGGGTCCTCCATCCCCTAGCGGTGTCAGGCCGCCGACCATCAAACAAAAAACGGTTCCTCAAGGGTTTCCTCGATTGATCGGGTTCAAAGGTACTCAGTCCCCCTCAGTTCAGTCGATTAGGCTAGCTCTGTTTTTGGACTTTATTACAGGGAAGAACTGCCTAAGGTATAGCTGCAGCAACTTCTTCTATAGTGACCAGACAACATAAGCTTGGGGTACATTTTTTGTGGTGGATTGGTATTCATGAACCCCAACTGTGAGGTATAAATTGTATGGTGAATGTAAATATTATCCTTTGCGTCTACCGTTTTCGTTCTTTGATGAAGCACTTGTAAAACCCTTTCAACATAATGCATTGCGAACATCGACATTGCAATACATTGCCTATATTAATTCTCTGTTGATAAAATGTTCTAGGGTTTGCTTTCTATGGTTGGGAAACTAATGATAGTACATTTTACATGTTTACGTACATTATACATTGCCGTCCTTATTATTTAGTCCTTGCAGATTTCTACTGATCCCGAGCAGCCGAGCCGAATCCTGTAGATAATTAACCATATGAAAATGTGAGAAAACGAAATCGTTGGATTCGGTAGTGGTGGATAGGTTGCCACGCTTGGCTTTCTCACTTTCATGAACTTCGGGTGTATAGAAACTTCCACCCGAACAGCTAAGGCGTGTCCAAGATTTTTTTGGAGTCATATGAAGATGATGCACGGGTTGATTAATACCTATTAAAGTTTAGTTTGAATTTATTGACAAATTTTTAAAGATTAGAAGTTTGTATACTACTATAAAATTCAAATATTTATTAAAGTTTATTTTGCCAAAACTTCTTAAAATACCTTTATGTGTGTTTTTTTATCAAAGTGTACATATATAGTTGTAAATTATCTCTCAAATAGAGGGTATAGGTGGTACTAAATAAAATACTAGTTTTTTATTATTTTTTGGAAAGAAAAATATTAGCATTAAATAACACTATAACATTAAATGAGTAATATAGCACGTTAATAAACAATTATAATTAATGAACAAATTTAATATAAACGTACACGAAATTTGTGAAATTTGTTAGAAAATCACATGTGATTTTGGATGAGGAAAATTTTTTTCGTAAAAATCAGCGTTGGGCTTACGAAAATTTTGACTAGGTCTTAGCTAAATAAGCTTGGTTGTGATCGTATGAAAGTTCATTCATCTTGAACTAATGCATCTAATTGATCGGATGGACATTTACCAAACTCCAATATCGAAGTTCAGGACCCATATATCATCAAATGACATCTGATTTAATGGGTTTACCAACTAAATCCCATCCATTGACAACACTAATGAGTTGGAATAGTGTGACAACAGCACACGTTCATTTCAATTAACATAATAAAAGGGCTGGGGTACTCCGCTACAACTTGTATATATATGTACCTTGTAAAGTTGTAATCTGCACGTGTGTCCCATTAAAGATCCGAAGTCACGAGAGACAGAGACGTTCACATGTAATCACAACCCTTGCCTCAACCCATTGTAAGCCCTTTCAAAGTCGAAGGGAACTGATATTTCAGCCCACCTGGTTAGTTCTATATGAAATTATTTGTTAGTTGTAGGAGTTACAAACGATTTTATAGAACCAACAATATTTTGTGAAATCTATATTGTTTCGAGGTAATAATTCATGGACCAGATGCATAAATAGGTTGAATTGCCGAACAAAAATGGATCTCAAATCCTACTATTTTTTTTTTTCATTGTAATCTCTGATCCTGCCAAAAAATTATATTTTGGATCATTTCTATAAGAATAGGTGAAAAAAGGTATTGCTATAGAAAAAGTGTGATGGAAGAAGTTTTCCCTCTTTATTTTGGGTCCCTTAGAAGTTGGGGATGTTATATATTTAAGAAGTCATAAAAGCCCTTAGAAGTGGTTAAAAGACACCATATCCATAGGATGATGATGATGATGGAGATGTTGTGATGATCAAAATGGTGGGGGAGCATTGAAGGTCAAGTCACTCTGTCAAAAGGGCAAGGGATATGCGGGCGAAGCTCGCAGGCCCCGTACCCCATAGGGCTTTCTTCATCAAAGTGGTCAGACATCGACGAAGACGACAGACGATGTGAAGCTTGGCAAAAAATATCAAACCAACGACCAATACCCTTTGGTTTGCTGCTGAGTTGTTTTTTGGGCCTTCAATACCATTTTTTGTGTTGATCATGTTTTATAGTCGTCGCCCGCCAAGGTCGTCGGCCTATCTTCAGGTTGGGGGTCCACTTTAGCTAAGGATTGTTCCAAACACTTCTATAGCGATTCGGCAATAATTCCCATACAAGTTGGGTACTTCAGCAAGTAAGGAGGTTTCCTATTCAGTCTAGGGTTAGGTTCCTAATTGGAATAGGTTCTAAATTCATAGGTATTATGCAGTCCATAAATACTATGAATTTAAGTCATTATTTGTATCTAAGTATCAAAGAGAGAGAGAGACTCAAGTTGTGAGGTGCTGAGTTCAGATCGTTTGTGGATGTGGGCAACCAGTCAAACCACGTAAATTTTGTGTTCTACTTTCTACTTTCAGTTTATTTGCTTTTAGTTTATTAGTTTTATTATTCGATGCTGGGGGAGTGCGCAGTTAAATCCGCGTGTTGTGCACTTCACGCACATGCCTAAAGCTCCACGTTGATAAAAGAGAAGAGAAAAGGTCTTCATTCAGCCACTAAAAATAAATTGACTAAGGGCAAGGCCTATGGCCTATAAGGTGGGTCTGAGGTGTAACCTGTTGACAAGGCTAATGAGGGATGATTGGTCGTGATTTTATCACTCAATAATATTTATACCGCAATCGCACGGCTGTCTATTGAGACAACGGCAAGTACGGGTCGATCCACAAGGATTAAGGAATAAGTAAAATTAATTTAATTAAGGTTGAACAGTTATTAATTGATTTTAAGCAAATGAAATAACTAAATAAAAACTTCACAAAAATTAGAAGAACTAGGATTTCAGATTCCACTAATTATATGCAAACCATCAATTTAAACTCTCTCTAATCTCCCTTCAATTATAACTCAAACCCAATACAAATTATGTAATAGATTCGTAAAATATTTTCATTAATATTTAAACTAACCAAAGAAATAATATGATTTTCTTCACTTTTAAAAAATAACAACTCCAATAATTAATTGTCAAAGTTAAGCATATAATATCAAAACAGTAGTTAAGCATATTATATCAAATCTAAGCACAATTAATAGTAAAAGTGTAATAAATAATATTACGAGAAGACAAATCATTTTAGCTAAAAATAATTATTATGGGAGATTAAGATTAAGATTAAATATCATAGCAAGCACATAACTAGCTTCCTCTTTAATCCTAGAAAAAAAATTTAGCTAGATATAACTCTAAAATTAATAACAAAATAAGTATTCATTGATGAAAAATATTAAAGAACTTACAAATAATTATTTGATTACTACACTCCCAAAATATCCTCATTCATACAATTCTCTAACTCTCTACACTTCCCCCCTCTCTTTGCTCTTCTTCATTCTCTCTCATTTTATAGAAATCTTCTCACTTTCCTTCTTTAAGTAAAATAAATAAAACTAACAAGTGGGAGGTATTGGATGGTGGGGGTATTTTCTTTGATAATTAATTTGGTATTGGATGATTTGTAAGGCTTATGTGGTTTTGACATCATGAATTCTATTTATCTACAAAAACATAAAAATCATTAAAAATAATATACAATTGAATACTAGCTAATATAAATTGAGGGATAAATATGTAATAATTATGCACTCAACAAGGGAGGTATCATGTGTCGCAGAGTGCAGAAGTTATATGCGACACCAATTTTTTTATTAACTAAAAATATTTTTTTATTATTTTATTAATTAAAAAAAGGTGTACCGCAGAAAAGTTTTGCGACTCCCTTCTTTTAATTTTTTTAAATTGTTCCATTCAGATAAGTTCTACGATTCTGCGTCGCGAAACATTTCTGCGGCTACCCTTAACCCCTTAAGCCTCCATCAAACTACCGGACCAGGTGAGGGGTTTGGGGTTTAAGGGTGCCTACTAGCCTTAAAAATTTGTTGGGTTTGGGGGTTCAAGGGTGTGCATTGGCCTTACCCTAATGTTAACACTCTTCAAATGAACTATTAAATGGAATCATGTAGGAAGAATATATCCTATGACAAGTACACCGACTAAAAAGAAGAGGCAGATCAATTGCCATGAGGCCCATGACAAACAATGCGATGTTCTTACATACCCAATATATGTTAAGAGATGATTAAATGGATGAGGTTTTTCTGAGAATTTTCTCTTTACTATGTACATTATCATATCTAAGTTCAGATCGTTCTAAAATTTCTATCATCTTCAAATTCCATAAAAATTTTAATCATCTTTCTTATCTTTAATTTTCTATCAACTTCTGATAGGATTTAGAATTTTTAAATATGTTGATTTTCAAGAATGATGATCTAACCACATAGTGAAGAGAATATCCTCGTCAAAAAAAATCCTTGGATCATCTCCATAAGAGCCTGTGTCAAAGGATCCTTCCTGACGTAACCATTTGTATCGTCTTTCAATTAATTAACATGTTAATTTCAAATTTTCGGCTAAGATGACTTCTCACTGTAACATTGAAATCTTTTAACCACGGTATTATAAATAGAGTAGCACTTATTAGTTAGCGGTTGAGTTCTTTGCTTGGTGAATGGGTATTCTTCCTACATTCATTAAAAACGATGTTTTCTGTGTCTTTTTCTTAGGCATTTGTTTGTCCTCCTAATTAAGCATCGTACCTATCATAAAAACAAAATTTAAATGTAGCACTCATTAGTCACGACTCATGAATATATCCACTGTAGAGTCCTTAAGACCACATCATATGTTTCCTTAGATAATAACCACAAAATTAATTAATTAAAAAAATAAAATAAAAATAACCACAAACTTAAGCTTATTGGTTTGACAACAAGGGCCCCCCTTTTGGATCTATTTTATATATAGGTACATTAAGAGGTGATCCTGGTGCCCTCATCATTGAAGCTTATAGGACTGTAAGCCTTTGTCAGGACATAGTAGGGGCCCCATCCATGTGTGCACATGTTTGCTCACAAGTGTCACTCCTCCCACTTAAATGCTAACATATACGTACAAGTGTTTGTGGGTCCCACAAGAATTCCCACAAATTGCTCTCAATCTAGTGGCCCCCACCCCCTAAAATTCAATGTTTGGGTTCATTTCAGTGCAAAGTGTACATATAACATGTAACCTGAAATCACGGATGTTTCAAAGTTCAGACTGTACGAAGTTTCGGTGTTAAACACTTTTTAAGAGTTTTAAGAAAAAACTTAAGTGATCAGATTAACCAAATAATTGTGAGTATTGGTGAAAGATTTTAGCTAAATCAGACTGGCTACTAATTGTCCTTCACTGATAAAGCATAATGTCTATTTTAATTCCTAGCAACTACTCATATTTATTTGTATTCTATTCATTTAATTTATAGAAAGAAGAGAGAGAGAGTCGAGTTGCTGGGAGAGCAAATCGTCTAACCCTATTTACATGTGCCTTTTATGGGACTATGTTGATTTTTTTTGATTGACAGCTAATTGTTTTATAAGATTATTCCCCTAGATAGATCACTTTTGCAAAAAATTATTTATTTTTAAAACTTTTAACCCCATCAGATGTTGATCAGAAAAAAAAATAAAAAATAAAAAAAACAACAATAATGCACGGTTTATTTTTCAACCAACTTTTGATAGCATTAGATGTTTTAGAATAGATTAATTTTTTATAAGAATGATCTATATGGCAAGGAGAATAATTTAAAAAAAAAATCAATTGCTGGTTCGCAACCATACAGTCCCTATAATCCAAAATAAACGTGGACACATGAAGAGCACATGTAAATGGTATTGTGTACTTCTATTTTTGTGATCCACGTGGAAATGAAGGTTTTTTTCACCATATAGCTAGATCATATCATCACATTTGAAATTCGGTTGTCTATCCTAAAACTTCTAACCCCTCAAATCGATGAGCCAAGGACACATTCACTAGGTTGGGTTGGTTTAACATCGACCTAACAAATTTTTATAGAACATACCATTTTTTACTAAACCAGATTTGCAAACAAAATGTTATATATCTTTGGAAGAGATGCTCTTTCAATCATTAAGTACCTTAATTCTAATATTGTATCTTTGGAAGAGATGCTCTCTCAATCACTAAGTACCTTAATTCTAATACTTTCTTGCTACTTCAGTTGGATGTTATATATCTTTTACTAAGCGTATTTCTCATGTCTTTTGATAATAGTTGGAGTGCATCTCAGAAGACTTCAAAATTTCAGCCCAACATTTTACTAGATTGGTCCAATTACTCTTCTGTCGAGTCGACAATGCTAATTTATAAAATTAATAATTATGTTGATTTTATATAATAAACAAACTATTTTATATTGTGGACTTTATAAATCTAACACAACGCTTGTTGAGTTGAATTAGTTAAAATTTGAAATGAAATATCAATTCCTGAAAAAAGAAATACAAAACAACTAGACAAGTGAGAGTAAAAAGAGGGAAAGGGATCCACTTGCAATATTCCTCCCTTCCCCAACTCATTTTTTAAAAAACAACAAATTAAAATAGTGGGTCCAATATTTACAGAGGCCCAGTTTCTCTATAAAGGAAAACCTTACCCACTAATGAACGGCTGTGATTAATTTTGTCAAAATAACTTATTTAATTAACCATATTTTTTTCTAGGAGAAATAAAATAAAAATTATAGAAAAAAAAATGGAAATAAGATTTATGTGACCCAATTATTGGGACAGATCTGTACTTGTGAGCCCAGCAAACTAATCCTTAGGTTTTTAAAACCCCCATGTGGACACCATGTGCTGATTTCTTTTTCTTCTCTCTTCTTCTTTTTACGCTTTAAAATTTTTGTTTATCCCTAAACGCATGTACCATGTTCTTGAAGTTTTCTGGTGGGACCCACCTACCCTTAAAAGCATGCATCAGCATCAGCATGTCTTCCGGATCCAGCCAATCTCCTTCTCTTTTTGTCACTGACCAGTGTTGATGATCTTGTACACACAGGACTTGGTTTGCAAAATCCAAAGTCCTAAGAGTGTGATTTTGATGACTAACTCTTAATGTGAGTCAACAAGACCCATTATGTGATTGGTGGAGACCAATGAAGCACCGACATTTTATTTGGGGTAGTATGTTTGTATCAGATACACTTGGACACCACAGTGGAATACATGTTTTGTGAAATTTTTGTTACAAATATATTCTGAAAAAGGAACGAAACAAGTTCTCCACAAACATGGCACATACATATTTTTTTGCCTCGTTTTCTCTCTTGTTGAAACCTCTTTGTGCAAGAAATTTTCTAGAATTTATTTAGGAATTTCATTTATGAAATAAATTTTTAATATAAATATATATTATTTAATTATATATATTTGTCATGTCTATATCCTACTTTTTAAAGATTTAGTGTCGTCGTATCCGTGTCTGTGTCCTCGTGTCAATATCTATGCTTCTTAGGTGGAGACTTAAAAGCACAGACTTAAACAATGGACTCGAATATTGGCTCTTTTTGACCGTATTATATGTGGGTCAACAAAATCTTCGGTCGGCTTAACAAGTAGCGAGACACTCTTTGTGCTCCATAATAAAATTCAAGTATTGGGTATTTGACACACACAGTCCCATGGGGTCACATAGATACAATCCAAGGAATGATTTTTGGTGAAGATCTTCTCTTAATCATGTAGATCATCCTTATAAAAATTCATCTCAATCTAAAACTTTGAACTCCATCATAAGTGATTGAAAATTAACATCGAGGAATGAAACAATAAGGAAAATAGTCAACTTTTAATAGGGTTAGTAGTTTTAGAATGGGTGAATTTTTTGTGAAGATAATCCACATATTGAAGAGAATATTTTTATCTAAATTTAAACCCTTTGATCATATTCATGTGAAGTACTCTACGAGACTTTGTGTAAAAGTCTTTGGGTACACGTAGCATTAATTACTCATAAAAATCAGCCTCACCTGCTAGCTTAGCTTGATTAGTGACTTTTAGGTGTTGAATTTTGATTTTGCAGCTTCTAATAATTAAAGATTTTCTTTGAAGTTTTAACCATAACCCTACTTTTTATGCCTAATTCGACATGTTTTCAACCTTTTGGAAAATTGCCCTAAATTTAAACATATCTATTGCCCTAAATTTAAACTATTGGTCATAGAAAAAACTAAAAAAAAAATTTGTGAAAAAATTACCTAAATGAAAAGTCTAGATGATCTGACCTTATTAAAATTTGATGTGAGGATTAATCTGATTTTTATTTTAAAATAACATTAATTATGAAATTATGTCTACATTTTTCTTATGATCAACATCATTTGACTAATGCTTAGAAGGTTATAATTACATTAGAAGACATGTATGCAAGTGCCAACGAGCGTAGTTAGTAAAGTCTATTAGTACTGTTCATAGCGCGAATGAGTTCAAATCCTACTTGTATTAAAAAAATCTAGAAGATATTAGAAGATTATTGTGCATATATAATTCAAGAATATTCAAGTACTTTTTATTTCAGTGGTTGATCTTCTTGTGCTACAATTCAAGAATATTCAACACCTTAATTATATCTTACGTTTTAGTTTATGCTTGTAATTAGGTCAATAGTGCATCATCAACAGACATTCAAACTAAAAAAAACCAGACATTCAAACTAAATAAAAAGAAAAAAGTGATTGGAAGGTACGTCTTAAAAGTTCAAACCCTAAAATTTTAACAAAACATTCCAAAGTCAAAACCCTAAAAACGTGACTATTAACTAAACATAACCAAAGCACCATATCAAACATTTGATGTCCTCGAGTCCTTGTGCCCTAAAAAAAACTCACCCACTTCCACACGTGCTAGTGCCTACTGTTGTGCAGCAGTGCGACATCAAAATTAATCACGACACCATCACACCAATACCTCCATACATCATATCATGTTAGCTCATTCAAAAAAATAAAAATGTACCAGTGTTGTTGTGTGTGGATTAAACGTTGAGTGTGATTTTGTTCACCCACTGGGTGACAAACACAATCGTGGGGCATTACACCCTGAGGGTGAACAAAATCACACTTATAAAGTCAAACTTTACGCCACCACTAATGCTGTTTTTGGTTTCGAAGTACAATATATTGACAGAAAATCAGACAGATATTCATGATATCGTGGTACCAAAAGAATGCCACGTGGATTATTGTGATAAGTGAAGTAGCCTCTAAGATATGGAGCAAACTGCAGCCCATTTTTTTTGTATTTATATATGAGAATGGATCCCCTTACAGTTTTATACTAGCCCCTATATCTCGTGCAATGCACAGGGGCTTCTTTTAAAAAATAAAATTTGAATTTTTTTATTAGATAATTAGAAAATTTAGTTGTTTTAAATTGGGTCATATGTTTATAATGTAGGTTTTTTTAACCCACACCTAAGAGAGAAGATTTTGTTAACCCAATAATAGATTGGGACATATGTTTATAATGTATGTTTTTTTAACCCACACCTAAAAGAGAGGGTTTTGTTAACCCAAGGCTTCTCATATATATAATATATTATAATAGATGTACAAGTTATATGTATAGGTTATATGTAAAGGCCTATGTAGGGTCCACATGAAGTTCATCTAAGGCCTGAGTTTTTGTGAGGATGTTGTGGTCACTATGTAGATAATCTTTATCAAAAACCAATTTTTTCTAAAACTTCTAGACCTATTAAAAAATTGATCAGAACTTGATTAAAAATTAACTGTGAAAAATGAACGATGAAAAAAATAGTCAATTTTTTATGAGATTAGAAGTTTTGAAATAGACTAATTTTTAGTGAAGATGATCTACATAACGAGGAGAACAATTTTACGAAAAATTGACAATTAAATCAACCTCATGTAGACTCCACAAAAACTTGTACCCGTAACCTATACATATAAATATAAGACTGTAAACCGACCCGACTCTTTCAATATAGTTTTGGACAGTACAAAAGTTAGGTTTTATAATAACAAAATTAAGGGACTTCAATTCTTAAATTGTTACCATAAAAATCAAATATTTTAGACACTAGGGTTTGGTGGGCCCTTTTCACCATGTGCATGCATGTGATGTGTCCTTCTCTTACTGTCCCACCACCTCCCTACTTTGTGCAACATAAATGGGTTTTTTTTCACGTTCTCATCTCACCTCTCTCCTTTTTCTCTCTCCCTCTCTCTAAACACCTGCATAATATTTTTGATATACTTTGCTGAATCTTTAGAACTACTCTCTCTTTCTCTCTCTTTCTCTCTCTAAATCTACTCTCTTTCTCTCTCTAAAACTTTCTCTCTCTGCAAATTGTCTCAAACTGCATATATACTTGTTACATGAGTTTTCTCTCTTTTTATTTCAATAAATAGACTTCCCATGGAAGAAAGCAGGTACATGTGATATAACCATCTCTTACCATCCAAAAAGAATCAAAAAAGCTTTCCAACTCTGAAGAAAAAATCAAACAAGTCAGTCAGGTTCTTGTATACTATTTTCTGATTATCAAAAACCCATTTCAAAACATCTCCATTACTAATCAAAATTATTAAATTTTTTTCATATATTTATTATAGTAGTATTTTTGAAACTGTGATCACCTCTCACTCTCTCTCTCTCTCTCTCTATCTCTTTTGACATATTTTCTCTCTCTTCATGAACCTGAAATATATAGCAAATATTCATCAACTTGTGAATGTGGTTATTAGATCATCAATTAATACCCATTTCAAAATACTTCTATAATTGATCATCAAAACCCTAGCCTCCTTATAAATTCTTAGTTTTATATCTTCAGAATCCATATTGCTAGTATTTTCTCTTCTTCTTTTTACATTGCTACTACTTCAAAAGTATAGTCATGAGGCCTCCTACTTCATTCAAGCAAGAATTTCTCAAGAAATGGTTAGTGGGTCTGAAAATATGTGGTTCATCAATGAAAAACATGAACTTTTTGCAGAGAAAAAACACTATCAAGTTATCAGCTGATGTTGCCATGGCTTCAGCTAGAGCTGGTAAAACTTCCTGGAGCCGAGCCCTTATTGCTAAAGCTTCGAAACAAGATGAAGATGAAAACAAAATCCTTGTTGAGAAAATGTTGGCTACTAATGATTTTGATTATCAGAAGCTAAGTATTACTACTACAAAGACTTCTAATAGTATTGGATCTCACATTACAAGCAAGAAGATCTTAAGAAGGAGCTGTTCTTTGCGTAGGATAAGAAAATGCGCACCCCATCAGCGAGTTCTAGCAAGCTCCATTGCCAAAAGAATTATGGTAAAGAAAAAGACCCAAGTCCTCAAAAGTCTGGTACCTGGTGGGGAGTCCATGGATGATTTCTCTAATTTGTTAGAAGAAACCCTAGATTATATCTTCGCTCTTCGAGCTCAAGTCGATGTGATGCGACGGGTTGTTAATGCATCATCTCAAGTCTCAAATTGCAAGTAAGGCCATGGAAATTTTAGTTATTTTTATGTTTTTTTATATAGACTAGATGAAGGAGAAAATCAAGAAGCAACATATAATTCAGGCATGTACAGTTGATGAATTACTATAATTTTTAGTAATATTTGAGAGCCTTAATCTTTCTTTTATTAATTTCCTTTTTTTTTCTTCTGTTTTAAGTCTAAATTAATTCAAGCTTACAGGACTGAGATCTTCATGAATTTGCATGAGCTTTAATGTTTTAATTAAAGAGAAGCTAGCTAGCTAATTCAATTCCATATAAAAGCCAGAATTTAAAGATGATAATTAATTAGTTGGTTGAGTATCAAACCAGTAAAGGAAATTAAAATTAAATTATATATAACTAGTATATATTTATATTCATACAAAAAAAAAACCAAAATTCCTTGTATTAATGGTTTGAACCAGAATTTTAATTAATACATTTTTATAGAATGATTTTATATATTCTTTAGCTATTGTTTAATTCTAATATTAAAAAAAACAATTAATATAGGGTTTTCAGCAGATTTATCTCCTTTGATGTTAGATATGACTATATATATCTACATAACAAAATTAGAGTAGCCTCCTTGACCTTATTTGAATTTTGAAAATCTATTTAAAAATGATAAAATTATACTTATTATTCTATTTTGCCTTTTTGTTCTTAATTTTTTTCATACCCATCTCTCAGTTTAATTTGTCATTGGAGGCTAGGGGTAATTTCTTCATTTATGGTCACATTTTGTAAGATATCAAGAGCTAGAGACAACTCAGGCTATATGGTAGGTTTTTTTGAATTTAGGGAGGCAATGCCACATTAATGGAAGTAAGAGAGAGAGAGAGAGAGAGAGAGAGATCTAGAGAGAGAAAGAGAGAGTAGCTAGTTTATATGTCTTCATATATATATGGTATATGCAATTATGTCTTGCCACATTTGAAGCATTCCTTATGGATGGCTATGCTGGTTACTTTATCTGCTAAATTTGGTGAAGAAATGAAGATGGGGCTCTGAATTATGAGAAGTAAAATAGACAAAAAAATTTGGTGTAGTTGAGATCTGTTTGATGACATCAGAGATCATCTTAAGGCCAAAACCTAACTCGACACCCGTGCATACCACCTGTAACTAATTATGATACATATTTGGAGGTTGATGGTGACATGAAGAACATGGGTAGCTACAGAGATGAATATGTTTTATTCAAATGTCCATAAAACTAACCAAATTAATTACATTTCTAATATATATATAGGAGGTAATCAATAAGACCACATCAGTAGTCATAACCATATCCAAAAAAAATGTATATAAACCCTAGCCTCCAAGAACTAGTATTTCAACAAAATAAATTCATTCATTCCTTAATTCGGATAAAAAATAACCTAATAATTAATATGTTCTCCGGAGTGTTGGGAAAAATAAATCCACACACTATTTTTTTTTTTTTTAATTTTATTGATCGACATAAATCCACAAGCGATGTATTGGCGAAAAGATAAGAACATAACACAAACAAACGCAAAGATTTACGTCCATAAATGAAAATACCCTATGGTTTTCTATGTGGAGTTGGAATTAAGGCAACACATGTACTTTTGATTTTCACTTATTTGCACATTGCTTCTCGATTTGCATATAATACTAGTTCTAAATCGTATCATCCAAGGACGAGAATTCTAATCCTAAGAAATTAAATTGACTCAAAATTAATAGCAAAATGGATGCATATATGTACATGCATTATTCTAAATGGTAGAGTCCACTTTTGATAAATTAGAAGGTTTGGACATCATGAAGAATGTTAGCATGGAAGAATACTTGTTCGAGTGATTGGAAACATAGTTGTCCAAATTGTAGGTCTTGGTATTGGAAACACAGTCACTAGCACGCAGTCTGTTAGAAGTACAATAAATTATAATTTTTGTGTTAACACAAAAAGGTAAGAGTAATGTTAGGAAGTTGTGTGTTTAGTTGTGAGTGAATGTCAAAGGTCATAGTAGTTAGAAGTTGTGTAGTTACATATAATGTGTCAAGGGATGAGCTTAGAGTTCGGAAGTTTAATTTAGGAGTTGTAAGTTCATTATATGTCTTAAGCATTAAATACAGTAAATTGTGGCTTTGAAAAGATCAATTATCTAACGAATGCTACTTTTACCGAAGAGATAATTAATTTTATTCCAAAATTAACCATAATTAAAAGTGGCTTTGGAAACCTTAATTTATATTGACTTTCCCATGTCTCTCCTAGCCTTCTTTAATTTTTTCTTTCCCATTGTAGAAGTTTTAGAATTGCCTGAATTTTTATGAGGATGATCGAAATGGCGAGGAGAACATCTTTACTAAATATTAGCCCTTGGATCGTACTCATGTAAGCCCCACAAGTTTTATGTTTAGCCTAAACATAAATAGTATTATGTTCAAGTGGCTTTATTCATGAAAATGTCTCATGGTAAAAAGTCGACCATGTGAGATGGCGACGAAAGTAGAGGTTGTGATGATGTGGTGATAGGGAGGTTGCAGCGGTGGCAAAGTGGTAGTAGTGAGGTGGCAAGAGTGGTGATAAGGTGGTGATGATGTGGCGATAGTGAAAGGTGTTGGTAATGTGGCAGTGGTGGTGAGGTGGTGACGATAAGGTGGTGATGATGGTGATGGTGTTAAGGTGGAGGCCGTGGTGGTGAAAGGGCGGTGTTGGCTGCCGGGTAGAAGAGAAAAAAAATAATAAAAAAACAAAAAAACTAATGACCAGATTGAAGTAACTTATCCCAAAGTCAAAAAAAATTTGCTTTAATTAGGACTTTTTTTTTTTACTACTGAGTGACTGTCTTCGCAGTAATATGTAGTCAACGATCAGATTGGGAGTTGAAGTCAAAGTTGAACTTTAGGACCCAAACCCCAAGTTTGCAAGTTTGGGTGTCAAAACCAATATTTTACCTAAAATAATGCCAAAATCCTTGTCCCTGTTATGGTTTCAAGGCACACAAAATATATATCGAGAGAAGTGGGAAGAGGATATTACTTATTCACTTGATATTTGATTCAATGTACAACTTCTGTTTACTACATGTATCTCTCAACATATAAACGTAACATTGGTTTTTAATGAACTTCACTTTCTTTCTTTTTTTTGATCGGTAAAGGTAGAAATATATTAAAAAAGCACATCAGAAATGTGCAGAGGAACAACATAAATACCCGACCAAAAACCCTAAGAAAAGGAAACACACAAAGCTACAAGGAGTGAGAGAGGTACAAACCAACGCCCCTTCAGCAAGAACCCGCCAAAACATTAACAAAAACAAGCAAACACCCACAGAGAAAAGAACCTAAAAGAAGAGAAACTCCGATAACAGCCTCAACACCCTGAAAACCAGCCAGAGAAGGTTTAATGAATACGAAAGAACCTTTCCCAATAAGAAACCACGTACTCTGCGCTAAGCCCTTTAAAGCATTTCTCACCAGAGACCCAGAAAAAAGCTTGAAGCTTGATCTTAACTTTTGTGTCTTCAACATTGATTGTATCGTTGTTAAAGGCCACATCATTTCTTGTTTTCCAAATGATCCACATGATTGCAGCTGGGAGCACTTTCCAAAGGACCTTACCTTTTTCTGGGATACCATTGATGTTCCAAGAACATAATAAGGTTTCTATTGAACTGGGGCTAATCCATGAAAGATCCACATATGAGCAGAAGTAAAGCCAAATATTCCTTGCGAAATCACAACGAACGAGTAAGTGTAGCGTGTTTTCTTCTTCCCTATTGCAAAGGTAACATCCATTAACCAAGTTCCAACCCCGCTTCTTTAAATTGTCAATGGTAAGGATTCTACCATGATAAGCAAGCCAAAGAAAGAAGCTGACCTTTTGTGGCCATTTCCTCGACCACACCACTTTTGAAGGAAAAGTAGTAGTGTTATCACAATTAGCCAACATGTTGTAGGAGGATGAAACTGAAAAATTACCTTTGCTGTCCGGGGACCACCACAGTTTATCTTCTTCAGATGATAACCTTTGATCTTCCAATAACTGCATTAAGGCTGCTGCTTCTTCGACCTGAACCCTAGAGAGTCTTCTTGATATCTGCAAATTCCAGCTTGTAGAAACTCCATTATTAATAATACAGTCACGAATTGGCCAGTTCTGGCTTTCAGCCACCTTATACAGCTCCGGAAACTTTAGACTTAGAGGTTTATCCCCCAGCCACTTATCCTCCCAAAGTCTGACCGAATCCCCCTTACCTACTTTCAGGGTAGAATTATCCTCAAAATTCTTTAAAGTTTTCCAAATACCACGCCAAATACTATAGCCTATCGGACCCTTAGGGTTTTTGGTAATCCAACCAAAACCTTGAAGGCCATACTTTCCAGCCATCACTCTCCTCCATAAAGCATTTCTCTCCTTACCAAATCTCCACCACCATTTGGAAATCATCGCTCTATTCATATTTTTTAGACCACGAATACCCAATCCGCCAAATTTTTTAGAAGTGCACACTTTCTTCCAGTTCACAAGATGGTATTTCTTTTTATCTTCACCTTCATCCCATAAAAAGTTGCGAAGAATCTTTTCAATCTGCTTAGTGACTGAAGTGGGAGCCACGAACAAAGAAAAATAGTAAATTGGGATACTAGCGAGCACACTATTAATGAGAGTGAGCTTACCTCCCCTTGACAATAGAGATCTTTTCCAAAAAGCCAGCCTATTCTTAACAGTCTCTATAACCTTATCCCAAATGCGAACACTACCCACTTTGCACCCTAAAGGAAGGCCAAGGTAGTTAGAGGGGAAAGCACCACTCTTACACCCTAAAAGACAAGCAAAATCCTCCACCTCCACCTCCAAATCCCCCACCCCAAAGATACAGCTCTTTGAAAAGTTTATACGGAGGCCGGAAATCATTTCGAAGCAAAGCAGCATATAACGTAAATAATCCACCTGCACTTTTTCAGCATCAAGAAAAACTAGTGTGTCATCCGCGAACTGCAAATGACTAATCTTTTCACCGTTATCTCCAAGCTTGAAACCACCAATCCAGCCACGTTGAATTCCTTTTTGAAACATTAAACTCAAAGCTTCAGAAACTATCAGAAACAGAAACGGGGAGAGAGGGTCTCCTTGCCTGAGACCCCTTCCGCTAATGAACCTGCCGTGAGAAGATCCATTAATCAAGACTGAGAAAGGGATTTTGGAAATACAACCTTTAATCCATTTCCTCCACAAATCCCCAAACCCCATTTTTCCTAGCACTTCGTCAACAAAAGCCCAACTTACATGATCATATGCTTTTTCAAAGTCTATCTTACAAATGATGCCAGGGGTACCACTCCTCAAACGAGAGTCCAAACACTCGATGAACTTCACTTTCAAAAGCTAACTACTTATCACATATATATAAGGAGAGGCTGAAGATAAGCTAAACGGCATGCTTGACACATGCAAGGAGGTGTCAACCATGCTTGGTGGACAACCACCAAAAGACACGCCAACAAGCTGCGTGTTATAACACTCCTCCTTGGGTGTCCACTATTCTAAGATAATTGCCTTGTTAAAACCCTTTCCAGGAAAACCCAGAGGGACAAAATCTAAGCTAAGGAAAAGAGTACAAAGACCTAGAAGAGTGTTGGACTCGCATAAGCTGCCTCATTAAAAACTCTGACAAGGAAAACCTAGAGGGACAAAACCTTGACAAAGGAAAAAGAGTACAGCGCGATAAGGTCCAGTCAGACAAAATAGGTAGTAAAAATACTCCCCCTGATTGAGCAGGC
Source organism: Macleaya cordata (assembly GCA_002174775.1). Classification (NCBI taxonomy): domain Eukaryota; kingdom Viridiplantae; phylum Streptophyta; class Magnoliopsida; order Ranunculales; family Papaveraceae; genus Macleaya; species Macleaya cordata. The sequence continues at coordinate 187,683 of MVGT01000735.1, forward strand.
ACTCAAGTCAGTCCGTTTGATGATAAATCTGTTTCATACCAATACCATAAACCAGCATTCTAAACATCGTCATAGGCAGAGACTTGGTGAATAAATCAGCAAAATTTTCACAGGATTGTATCTGTCGGATATCAATCTCACAGTTCTTCTCGAAATGGTGAGAATAAAATAGCTTCGGCGAAATATGCTTGGTTCTATCACCTTTGATGTAGCCTTCTCTGGCTTGTGATATACATGCATCAGTATCTTCAAAAATGACTGTTGGAGCATCAGTGACAGGGAGTAGAGCGCAAGAGCTTCTGATATATCCAATCAGTGATCTGAGCTACACACATTCCCGGCTGGATTCATGCAATGCAATAATCTCCGAATGATTCGAAGAAGTGGCTGGAAGACTTTGCTTGCTGGATCGCCAAGCGAATGTAGTACCTCCACTTGTAAAAATATAACCAGATTGGGAAATAGCTTTGTGGGGATCGGAGAGATATCCGGCATCAGTGTATCCCATTATTTGAGCCATTGGATGGGTTTCTCTGATAGAATAATCCCATGTCTGTAGTCCCGCGGAGATAACAGAGAATCTGCTTGACACCTATCCAATGTCTCCTTGTCGGGGCAGAACTGAATCTGGCTAACAGATTCACAGCAAATGCAATGTCTGGTCTGGTACATTGGACCAAGTACATCAATGCGCCGATTGCACTCAAATATGGTACCTCAGGACCAAGTAGTGCTTCATCTTCTTCCTTTTGTCGGAATGGGTCTTTCTCAATAGCAAGAGATCTCACAACCATAGGAGTACTCAATGGATGTGCTTTTTCCATGTTGAAACGCTTTAGGATCTTCTCAGAATACGCCGTTTGATGGACTAAAACTCCACTTGAGTAATGCTCGATCTGCAAGCCGAGACAAAATTTTGTCTTTCCGAGATCTTTCATCTCGAATTCGTTCTTCAGGTATTCAGCAGCATTACGGAGCTCTTCAGGAGTCTCGATTAAGTTTATATCATCGACATACACATTGATGATAGCAAATTCATATTCTGATTTCTTTATAAAAACGCAGGGGCAAATGGGATCTTTTGTATATCCTTCCTTTATCAGGTATTCACTAAGGCGATTATTCCACATCCGCCCGGATTGTTTCAATCCATACAAAGCTCTTTTGAGCTGAAGTGAATACAAATGGCGTGGTGTTCCCTCAGGTAAAAATAACCCTTCCGGGACTCGCATATAAATATCTGTATCTAACTTCCCGTACAGATACGCAGTGACCACATCCATCAGATGCATGTCGAGTCTTTCTGAGACTACCAGACTGATCAGAGATCTGAAAGTAATTGCATCCATAACAGGAGAATATGTCTCTTCATAATCAATCCCAGGTCTCTGTGAAAAACCTTGTGCCACGAGACGCGCCTTATAGCGGACGACCTCGTTTTTCTCATTGCGTTTTCTTGCAAAGACCCATTTGTTTCCCACCGGGTTCACATTCGTGGGTGTTCGTACAACCGGTCCAAACACCTCACTCTTTGCAAGGGAAGCCAACTCTGCTTGGATAGATTCTCTCTATTTTACCCAATCATTTCTATGTCGACATTCCTCTATGGAGCGTGGCTCAATATCATCGTTCTCTGTGACGATGTCAGTAGCGACTGAGAAGGAAAAAATATCGTCGACAATTATCTCATTGCGATCCCGTATATCTCCGGTATATGCATAATTTATAGAGATTTCCTCATTTCCCTCTCTTGGGGATTGTACCTGTCCCTCTCCTGAGAATTTTCCTTCTTCAAGAGGCATATCATCAGAAAATGTGGATTGTTCAATGATATTCTCTCTGGGAGTATTTACATTTATTGATTGGCATTTCCTCTTCCTGGGAATAGAATCTTTCGAACCAAGGGGTCGCCCACGCTTTTGGCGTGCATTAGACGACTCATTTTCCGCAAGTTGTCCTACTGGGGTCACATGCCCTCTCGGGACATCAGCTCTTACAGCATGTCTCTCTAGTACATCAAGCTTAGCTGGAGCATTTGCAGTAGGTATATATGACTTGGCAACTTTAGTTGCGTCATTAAATGTATCAGGCATTTCATTAGCAATTTCCTGAAGATGAACAATTTTCCGTAACTCAATGTCACAGGCATTGGTACGAGGATCAAGATGAGACATAGATAGTGTGATCCAGGAAATCGCATGTCGTTCTTCTGACGGCGAATCACGTCGTTCTACTGACGATGGATTGTCTCCCCCTAATGACGGGAAGACTATCTCATCAAAATGACAGTCCGTAAAACGGGCGGTAAAGACATCACCTGTCATTGGCTCAAGATAACGAATAATAGAAGGTGAATCAAAGCCAATATATATTCCTAGCCGACGCTGAGGACCAAACTTGGTGCGTCGTGTAGGGGCAATAGGAACTTGCACGGTACAACCAAATACACGCAAGTATGAAATGTTTGGTTGGTGACCCATAACAAGCTGCATAGGAGAATACAAATGATATGCAGTCGGACGAATCCGAACCAATGCAGCTGCATGTAAAATGGCATGTCCCCAGGTGCAACAGGCAGCTTAGTTCTCATAAGCATAGGCCGAGCAATGAGCTGAAGACACTTCACAAATGATTCTGCTAGACCATTTTGTGTATGAACGTGAGCAACAGGATGCTCTACGTCGATGCCAACTGCTTGGCAATAAGTGTCAAAAGCTCGAGACGTAAACTCGGCTGCTCCATCAAGACGGATAGACTTAATGGGAAATTCAGGGAAATGTGCACGTAATCATATAATCTGAGCGAGCAAACGTGCAAAGGTAACATTGCGAGTGGATAATAGGCAAACATGCGACCACCTCGCAGAAGCATCCACCAAGACCATAAAATATCGGAATGGTCTACATTGGGGATGGATAGGCCCATAAATATCTCCCTGAATTCGTTGCAGAAAAGTTAGGGATTCAACAACGACCTTAGTTAAAGATGGTTTAAGCACCAATTTATCCAGGGAACACGCTGCACAAGCATAATCTTTGGACATCAGAATCTTCCTGTTCTGTAATGAATGTCCCTGCGTGTTTTGAATTATTCTACTCATCATGGTAGAACCTGTGTGACCAAGTCGGTCATGCCAAAGCATAAACGCTTTCGGGTTATTGAACTTTTGGTTCAAGACGGCATAAAATTTAACCCTTCTTATTATCGTATGATACAAACCAGAGGAGAGAGTTGGGAGCTTCTCTAATATACGCTTCTGGTGAGAGACAATGGAGGTAATACACAAGTATTCCATATCATGTTCATTCACTGTCTCAAGGTGGTATCCATTACGACGTATGTCTTTAAAGCTCAACAGATCTCTCCTGGATCTAGAGGAATACAAAGCATCGTTAATATAAAGTATTGTACCACCTGGGAGCATAATACTAGCTTTACCAGAGCCCTCAATCAGATTGGTCATACCAGTGATAGTAGTCACGTAAGCCTTGAACATACTCAAGCTCGTGAAAAATTTACTATCACAGAAGATTGTTTGTGTCGTAGCACTGTCTGCTAGACAAACATCCTCGCCATATTGGCTTTGTTTGGATATATCTCTGCTTGGACCAATATCTCGGGATATGCCTCTGCTTGGGTCCATATCCTTTAAAAATAAAGCAAGTATAAGCATATACACAAAACGCTTATATTATATATTAACAAAAGTAGTGTAAGAAAAGTAGTACAATTGGTATGAACAAACTCATTCCCCAATTGTATAGCAAAACTCTAATTGGTGTGAACATGCTCACCCCCCAATTAATTTGCTTACATCCTCTCCTTCTAGATCGAGAAACATATCGGACAACTCTAGGTGGGTATCATCAGTAGGAACACCATTACAAATATAATTTATCTCTACACCAATTTTGGCTTTTTTACATGAAGCCTGATACAAATCGACTAGGTGCTCCGCCGTATAACAAATACGCGTCAGGTGTCCTATCATGCCACAACGATAGCAGGTTACATCTCTAGGGGGTCTATTCTAACCTCTCCCTTTTCCCTGCTTTGTTTTGCCACTATCCCTCTCTTGGGGATCAGTGTTATCCCTCTTCTAGGGATTTTGTGCAGCATGATTTGGATTATTCCACTTTCTGGAATTATTCCGTCGGTAGCGTCTACCGCGCCTACCCTTATAACTAAGTCGTCCACGTCCCTGTCCTGAAGCAGTCGCTGCATAAGCTTCAGGTACATACGTAGAACCAGTGGGACGAGTCTCATGGTTCAATAACAACAACTCGTTATTCTTCTCGGCAACTAGGAGGTAAGAGATTAATTCAGAATATTTTTGAAACCTACGCTCTCTATATTGCTGCTGTAACAGCAGATTAGAGGCGTGGAAAGTGCTGAAGGTTTTCTCCAGCAGCTGCGCATCAGTAACAGTATCACCACACAGCAGTCTCAGTTGCGAGGTTATTCTGAAAAAAGCCGAATTATATTCTGTTACTGATTTGAAGTCCTGCAACAGCAGGTTCCTCCAATCATTCAAAGCACCAGGATGTATGACCATCGACAAGTTGCCAAATTTATCCTTTAAATAGTTCCAGAGGACTAACGGATCTTTCACCGTCAAATATTCAGATTTAAGTCCCTCATGGATGTGGTGCTGAATGAAAATAGTGGCAGCAGCAGCACGACTCTCTATGGTCGGTTGATTTCCTTCCCGAATAGTATCTCCGAGTTGCTTAGACGCAAGATGGAGTTCTATATCCAGGACCCAGGAAAGGTAGTTATTTCCAGTGATATCTAAAGCAACAAACTCAAGCTTCGTTAGATTCGACATTGAAAATAAAACAACACAAGTATACCTTTCTAATTTTGTGAGATGCCCAGAAGCTTCGGGTTGATCACAAAATGTCGAGGTCTCGATCTGAAGAGTGGTAGAGACTCATGCTGATAACGTGTTATGGTTTCAAGGCATACAAAATATATATCGAGAGAAGTGGGAAGAAGATATTACTTATTCACTTGATATTTGATTCAACGTACAACTTCTGTTTACTACATGTATCTCTCAACATATAAACGTAACATTGGTTTTTAATGAACTTCACTTACAAAAGCTAACTACTTATCACATATATATAGGGAGAGGCTGAAGATAAGCTAAACGACATGCTTGACACATGCAAGGAGGTGTCAAGCATGCTTGGTGGACAACCACCAAAAGACACGCCAACAAGCTGAATGTTATAATTGTTTTGCGGATTGAATAGTAGTATTACCTGCTTGATCCATAGGAGTTTAATGGGCTTTAATTGATGTCTCCTCAACCAAATTTAGCTCTCCCTTTTAAACAAGAAGAGAGACCACAATTTCTTGTCATTGCTATTCCTTAAGTTGTATTCACCTGCCTAGAATAGTCTCAAATGAATATGAAAGCCTTACAATTCAATATATAAAGATCTTAAGCTTCTCCACTAATTGGCAATTGATTTTGAATTGAATGCCTACAAATTTAATATGATGTTTTCCCATATTCTCTAAAATTACATTGAGACTACATTGCCTAAAAAATAGTTATGGCGCAACAAAGTATGGTTCATAACTAGGGTTGGAGTTAGAAATTTCTTCTAAGATAGGGCACTCAATGTTTGCTTAGTTGGTTGAGTAGATCTGGGTTAATTGTGCTCTGTTTGGGTTGGGCTAACCAACATACCATGATCCAAGTTTAGGCTTAGTTGGTCGAGTATATTTGGGTTACTTGTGCTCTATTTGGGTTGGGCTCGGTTAACCCTAAAGGCACGGCCAGTGGGTACCTTAAAGCCTCAAAGTTATGAAATTTGCAAGATTAGTGGGTACCCCAAGGCCACAAATTATGGCACTTCATCCACTAGTTTGGTGTGGGGTTAAGGGTACTTGCACAAAACTTAGATGACGCAGAAATGTTACGCAATGTTAGAAGTCACGTAAATGTTCTATAGATATCGCATAACATTTAAGTGATAGACCTAAAAATTATTATTTTATTTATTTCCTTTTTCTTCTTTCTTTTATTAAATAATGAAAAACTAAAAAAAGGTCTCGCATAACATTTATGTGATACACCCAAAAATTATTATTTTATTTATTTTCTCTCTCTTCTTTCTTTCATTAATAATAAAAAAAATTTATAAAAAATTTATTAAAAAAAATGTGTCGCATAAAAGTTATGCGATCGCAATAAATTTTTGCGAGATTTTACCCAACTCCAATTGCCCACTGGCCTTGCCCTTATAGATCCAGCCTATAAAAGTTTCCTCCTTTTTTTTTTGAAGAACAGTACATCGACGGGGCGATGGGAAATTTTATTAAAATGAGGGTGATGAGGGTGATGATGATGAGTTACATAAACAGTAGCCAACCCAATATGAGGGTTATGATGATGAGTTAGGATTGGGGACATGCTTAGTTAGACATGTCAGTGTAAGGATGATCTCCTCATGATTGGTCATGATTTTATCACTCAATAATATTTATACCACAATCGCACAGTTGTCTATTGAGACAACGGCGAGTACAGATCGATCCACAGGGATTAAGGAACAAGTAAAATTAATTAAATTAAGGGTTGAAATAAATTGGGATTCTTGGATGATTTAGAACAAGTAAATTAACTAAATAAAAACTTCATAGATTTAGAGAAACTAGGATATTTGAATCCACCATAACAAATGATAAATTAACTAAATCCATTCCATTAAATTATCCAAACTCGAATTAACAAAAGACTTTATTTATTAATTCGGATGATAAAAATATTAAGCACAAAATAAAATTCAAAATTTCTAATCTTTATCTAATAATTAGTTCTACAATATTTATTAATCTTTATGATAAGCATAAACCATCAAGGGTTTCAATCCAAGCATGATCTATCAAATCCACCAGTGAAAAATAAAGATTGAAGAACACAAATAGAAGATAAAGAAATATTAAGCACTTTAACACAAAATGGATCTGAAATAGATTCACACTCTCCCCTTTCTCTAATCTAATTTTCGTCCATAGTGGAGAGTTAGAACAACATTAAAGATCTCTACAACAAAATCACACTCTCCCCTTTCTCTAATCTAATTTTCGTCCAAAGGCCAAGAGGCCTCGCTAGATTTGTGCGTCCCTCTCTTTCTCCCCATCTATAATCTCCCATTGCTCTCCTTCTCTTTATAAAACTCTAATCTACAATTTAAGGGCACCACACATGCTAGTGGTAGCGTGTTCCCAAGTAGCCATTCTCCTCCTTTTCAGACTTTATGCTCTTATTAAATAAGGAAACCAAGTGAGTGAAATAAGGTCCATTTCCAACCGTGTCTCTCATATGCTCCCAGATTAAAAGAATGAAATGCATTCTTTTAATTTTTTAATCAACAATTATTTAAAGATTTATTTGTCCCAACATTGTCCATCCACTATCTTTACTTGCTTTTTGTTTGATTTGATTCCGTGTAACAAGGTGCAACTTAGCTAACATCCAACATCACTTTCATTGGTCAAAATTTGGGAGCTTGCTTATGGAGTATGAATGGGATCCACGCGATTGTAGCACTTTTGATATATTTAAATCTTTGGTGCGAGTTAACCCCAATATTCCTACAAACAACATAAAAACAATTAAAATGATACAAAAATGAGTACTGATTAATATAAATTGAGGGGTAATTATGTAACAATTATGTGCTCAACATCTCACCGGTTTCCATGTAGATCTTTTTAATATAAAAGTCATCATGTTCTAAAACTTCTAACCCTATCAAATATTGGTTTAAATTAATTTAATTGTAAAAATAGATAGTTCGATTGAGACAGCATTTTAGGTTTTTGGGTTCCATGGCATTTTCTAATTCTTACTTATTTTTTTGGAAACTTTACTTGCACCCTACATTTTATTCTAAGCCTACTTATCAGTGTTTTAAAAATCGAACAGTATGGGTCAACATTAGCCTAGTATTAATTTTCTTAAAAATTGTTATCTTTTGTGTAAACCGGCCAACCCGGCCAGTTGAACCAGCAAACTTGTTGACCCAACCGAGTTTTAAACTGATTTCTTTTTCATTTGGAAATTTTTAGTTTTAGCAAAATGATTCTTTAAAGTTTCAAACCTAGGACCTTTGGGATACAATAAGGTCTTTACCATCTGAGCTACAATTAGATTGTGTTTTAGTATTGTTTTATAACTAGCTTCCATACCCCGTCCAAAGCATTGGATTTTTGTCTTAAAAAAATATTTGAATTTTTTATTAGATAATTAGAAAGTTTAGTTGTTTTAGAATTTTAATTACTATAAATTTTTAAGGAGATGAGTTTTAGAGAGAAAGAGATTTATTATAATTAGAAAGTTTAGTTGCTTTAGGATTATAATTACTATAAATTTTTAAAGAGATAATTTTTAGGGAGAGAGATTTGTTAAATAGTTATAAGTAGATAATTTTAGGAAAGAGTGACACATGACATGATTTAAGGGGAATGCTTAGGAGAGTGACATGTGGCAGAGAAAGTCCTAAATATATTACATGTGTAAAATTTAATGACAAATAGCAAACTGCAACTAAAAAGATTTGAACCTAAGATTCACCTCCCAAGTTATGGGTGTGAAAGATTAACGTATTTCGCAAAAAACACACATTATGGACACAATCTGAATACAAGCCATTTTTCGTAAATGAATTGCACTTTTTATTTTAATGATGGGACTATTGCTCGATTACAAATACAATCAAAGGCAAAAGGGACATATAACGGGTAGAGAAAATAATGGAGAGACAAATTGCCAACCTGCAAATGATAGTGAATACTCGTAATACACTCCTGGTCATTTTCTAACTTATTCGATCCAAGTAGAATTTGAATCCAAGTTTGTATCAACAATAATAGACTTTAATACCTAAGCTACGTAGCACTCGCAATGAATGAAATTTTTTTTTTGAATTAGACTTAAATTAAAGATGAATCCCCTTTGTGGGACTCAAAACCAGAACCTACAATTTGGACAACCATGTTTCCAACCACTCTAACAAGTGGTCTTCCACTCGCAATGAATGAATTACACTTCGACATTGAGTATCTCACTTAGACATATAGTCCCATTTCTAATAAAAGCACACTTTTTAGATTTTGCATCCAGCTTGTCTAAAATACAACCCCTAATAAGTAAAGAGAAGAGAGATATAAACCGCAACCTGCAAGTACCAAATGATCAACTATCGACAATGGGAATACTCCTACACTCCTTGATTATGCACGCCATCCAATTACTTTTTCTTTATTCAATACAATAGAAATTTAAACTTGAGTCTGTTCTATCAACAACAACAACAACAACAACAAACTTTGTCAGCTGAGCTAATCTCCTAATTTGCAGACTATGTAAGTGTTAAATAGCATATAACGAAGTGTTTAAGATGTTGGTTATCACCTTATTCTTCTTTTGATAATCACTCTCACTTAATCAAAATCATCCCTTCTACTTTTAATTTAAACACTCCCTATAGAACCAACTGGGAGATGATCGATATATACAATGATTAATTTTCTGTACTCACGAAAAATTACATCACTCTAAATTTTTACTAGTGAAAAATAAATGGACAATTTTCGTAGTCTTGAGCCTAGGCCTAGCTAGTTGGTTTATTTATCGATGGAGTTTGAGATAGTGGAAAGTAGAGGATGAACAAAAAAATAGCGTTTCCGCTATTTCCAGCGAACCTACTTAGGGTTTTGATGGTCGCAAAATTACACTCAAACGTTTTATTAAGTCAGGAGACCATCCAAATGTCGTTCAATTTTATGTATTTGAAAGCAATAACAATTATAATTATATCGCCTTGGAACGCTGCGAGTGCAGCTTGTAGAAAATGATTGAAATGTACTCTACAAAATTTGTTAATGTTGAGAACACCATAGGCAATAACAAGTTTGTAAAGACGAAAACGAGGTGGGCAGAAGTAGGCGCTTATCCAGATAAGGAGAGTACATTTTTGTGAGTTATGAAATTACAAAGCTAAATAACGTATTCCTATTACTTCTAATTTGTATATTTTTTGTGTCTTACAATTATTATAAAATGACTTACATTAAAATTTTGAATTTTTTTTTTGAAGATATGAGAACTTAAATCAACAAATCTATGTGAATCCACAACTTATTACATTAATTAGGATAAATTAAATTTAATGGTTGATATTGATAAAATTATGTTGATAATGCCTATAATTGCAATTAACGCTATAAAACCTTTCGACTAACTATTAGAGTGTGAGATCATCACCTTTATTAGGTGTGGAGCTTGCATCTTCTGAAGGATTAAGGGGCTGTGAATTCTTATATCTTCTAGAAGAAAAGAGAACTTTAAACTAAAAAATAGTCGAATTCCAAATGAGGTGTCTAGATTTTAAATCGTGCTACCTTTAGGGAATATAAGTTAAGTTCATTGGCAAAGTCGTTAAAAGATTTTAGCTTATTTTTAAATAATCGTATTCCTTCACGACAGCCATTAAAAATCCTCAGGTTAGTATTATGGATTTTTCTTGACTCCTATTGATCTTTATACGTACATTGTCTTTTAGCTGATTAATTTTTGTAGAACTAAGTTTAATAGCACATGTCATTGATTGTTATTTTATTTCTATGATTTAAGGATATTGGTAAATATCAATCATTAATTTTGATTTATCCTAATTACTACAATAAGTTGTGGATTCACATCAGATTTGTTGATATATGTTCTCATATATTTTATAACATTTCAAAACTATTATTTTGTTGATATATGTTCTCATATATTTTATAACATTTCAAAACTATTATTAGTTAAGAAATGCCAGATTTTCATAATAAGTGTGAAATGTTACCAAAGTTATTTTATAACGATTGTAAAACACAATAAACGTACAAAATGGACGTAACATGAATACGTACGTGCACCTTTTATAATGATATGATTCGTTTGAAATAGTGGAACACCTGTTTTTTTAGTCTTCATTTGTAATATCTATTTGGATTCTTCCACCAGCACCTACTTATGCCCACCTCACTCTTGTATTTATAAACGTGTTATTGTCCATGATGGCATTCTCAACAGGAATTGATTTTGGAAAGTACATTTCAATTAGCTCGTACATGTTGCAATCATAGCGCTTCAAGGCGATATAACTATAACTATTATCATTTTTAAGTACATAAAATTGAACGATATTTGGATGGTCGCGCCTGCCTTAATTAGGTTTTGATATTCTTCAAGAGCCCAAACTGTTTGATACTTAACAAAGCGTTTGATGGCAACTTCGCGGCCATCATATCTTCCTTCAAACATAATAGTCCCATCACTTTCTTTACTGATTACAACATTAGTAACTAACATCTTACAGTTTTCCATCACAACCCTCAGTATGTTCGCTGGAATTAGTGGAATCGCTATTTTTTGTCCTCTTCTACTTGCCGCTCTCTCAAACTCCTTCGATAAATAAATCAACCAACTTGGCCTACGCTCGAGACTACCAAACCTGTCGATCGATTATTGAATTTACTCGTTTTCTCGCTGCAAAAGATACACCTCTCACACAACTAGCTCACCATTGACATGATGCACACAATTCCAATGAATCCATTTAATGACATAGCCACCAACAACTTTAATTTCGGATTTTTCATAAACTCTATCTGAAATCGAAGGTGAGTAAAGATTTATTTTTTTGTGTTTTTAAATAATAAGCAAAATGATTGGATATGAAAATGAATGTATTTGTGCTAGAATTAAAGAAGGAAAAAATTATGTCTATTGTGTAAGATAGGGCTGCACATAGTGTAGTTTTAAATCCGGTCCGAACTGGTCCGAACATAAAAAAATACCGACAAATAGTAAAACCAAAAAACCCGAAAAATCGAAAAACCGCAAAAACTGATATTTATGGTCTGGTTTTGGTTTCATGTTTTCAAAAAACCAAAAAAATCGAAACCGGACCAAAAACACCGAACCAAAAGACCAAACCAAAAAAACCAGAAAAAAACCCGCACATATACCTATATAGTATACACATGTATTATTATGTATAAATATGCATGCTAACTTATGAAAATCTGAATTAAGGAGCATGGTTCTTAATATAATCACAATTTCATAAGTCAATGTATCTATGTCAATTTGTATCCTATATGAGGCAATACATATGTGTGATGTACGTTCTCAAATTTATACATATTTATTAATTTATTTATAATATATTTATTATTTTATATAATTATTATTTTTATTGCGAAAAAATTTAATTATGGACATATCATGATTAAAATTGCCACTATGTTGCTATGAAAAATATGTTGGGATCCATATAGAGATATTTAAGATATGAAGATGAACTCTTCACCGACTTCACCATGTATCTTCATAAAAAAAATAAAAATAAATCATATTCGGGGATGAGATATCTTGCACGTTGATAGGGAATGTGCTCCACCAAAAAAAATTTAAACTCCAACATCATACCTATGAAGAAATTGAGTACCCCACCAATTATTAAGATTCTAATATATTGTGCCTTAGTTTTTTTATAAAATTAGAATTTGACTAACTTATTTCTTAACACGTACCCCACAAGCTTTTAGGCATACTAAAGAAATTTGTTGTGCATTGTGGTTTTCTTCTTAAAAAAATTTATGACTTCGTCCCTAATCATATCTACCAAAATTTTTAACCCTATCAAAATTTAATTTAAAAGTAATAATGAAAATGGATGGCCTATAAATTACCTTATAATTATTTTTGATTGATATGATTTTTGGTAAGGATGATCTTCTCATATTAAATTTAATAATTTTCACAAAAAAGAGAGAGAATTAATAATTATTAAGATGGTTGAACACTTGGACATTTTTTTTCTGTTTTAAATTTAAATAAATATTTAGTTATTATCAGTTTTTCATTTTTTTAGTTTGAACGAACTTTAATTTTTTATAATGCAAGTACTCTAATTATGTCATGTTTTAGTTTAAGTTTAAATGATCAATTGATAAATGCCATATGTTAATTTTTTTAATCTAGTTAAACTTTAGTTTTGAATGATTTGTCCGTTAAAAAAACCGAAAACCCCTAAAAAATCCGAATTTTAAAAAAAACTGAAAAACCCAAAAAATCTAAAAAACCGATGGTGTGGTTTTGGTTCTAAAAAAAAACTATCATGGTTTGGTATGGTTTTGGTCTTCCTAAATTAATTAATAGTTTGGCTATGGTTTTGACAAAAAATCCAACCAAATCGAACCGTGTGCAGCCCTAGTGTAAGATGGGCATGGACAAAGTGTATGGCCACGCCAAGGAGATGTATTATTGAAAATAAAAAAGTTGATTTTGGGCATGAGTGGAGAGATGAAGAATCATGTGCTAAAAATTATAATTTTTTGTGCCATTATATATTTTATTGTAAGGCATGGTAAGTAATAATTGTAATTTTTTGGAAACGTTTTATATAAAATTTTCATTCATTAAATGAAAATAAATTAGCATATATATTAGGTTCATATTTGTTAACATTGATTGCAAATTGATTAATTAATTTCAAAAACCGTCGTTTACCTATAATTACTCCCATTTTTGGAAACTCTTACTAAATTATGTTATAAATTAGCATATCATGACAAATGTTAATTTTTGGTATTCTATATGGAAATTAATTAATTTTAAAAATGGTTAATAGTGTTTAGCTATAATTACTCTCATTTAGAAACTTTTGTCATTAAAACTTTGGATGATGCGGGCACTCAAAAAAAATTAGAACGACATGTGGAACTATAGCAAAGCTACGTCAAACGCTTTTGTTATGGTAATATACTATAGATAATAGATATATATTATTTGAGAGTTTTTTTTATACAAGTGATTTTAAATCAACCCACATTTTTCAAACTAGATATCACATTTTAAAAATGAATCCGGATATACTTACAGGCTTAAATGTACAGGCTAGATGTACAGCCTCTTGTGGGCCCACATGAGGTTGATCTAAGGGCTTAAGTTTTGTGAAAATGTTCTCCTCGCCATGTAGATCATCTTCACCAAAAACCAGTTCATTCTAAAACTTCTAGCCCCACTAAAAGTTCTCTTTTTCTCATCGTTCATTTCTCACCGTTAATTTTTTAATCAAATTTTGATCAACTTTTGGTGGGGCTAGAAGTTTTAGAATGGGCTGAGTTTTAGTGAAGATGATCTACATGATGAGAGGAACATTTTCACAAAACGTCGACCCTTAAATTGACCTCATGTAGGCCCCACAAGAGGCTGTACATCTAGCATGTGCATTCAAGCCTGTAAGTATATCCAGACTCTTTAAAAATAATAAATTTTAAAAAGAAAAGAAAGAAAGAGATTTGAAGTATGAGTTCATTATGTGTACATCATTATATGTACATGGATATTCATACCATCTCTGTGGGGGCCTACATCGTGAGGAACTAAGGGTTGATGGTTTAAGAAAATGATCTACATGATAATTAAAATGTCCTTACCAAAAATCATATCATTCTAAAATTTCTTACCCCAATCAAAACACTAATTGAAAAAACTGAACGGCTAATAAAATCACCTAATTTATGATGGATTTGGGAGTTTTAGAATGATATAATTTTTTGTGAGAATGATTTACATAATGAGTAGAACATTCCTGCTAAAAATCAGCCATTAGTTTCTCGCCATGTAGGTCTCACAGAAATCTTGTAAACATAATGTCTATATAACGATGTACACGAATCCAGACTTAAGTATAAGCTAAAAAGTCCCTGTCATATATGTTGAAAACAAAGGAGGGCTGTAAGCCCAATTTTGTGATTATTATTTGGGTCAACCAACCAGTTGAACCAGGTCTGCACCCATCTCCGATTCAAAGACCTGGTTAGGTTTAAAAATTAAAAACAAGGTGGGGTATGCATGTACTCTAAAACAAGCCATAGAATTAAAAATTTCTTATCATATGCTTCCAATGAACTTTCTCAAATCAGAATTCCTAAAAGCATACAAATCATCACCCTAGAACAGTGATAATAAAAGTGATGACCTCACAATTAGAACCACTAAAAAGAGCTACAAATAATTAATTAAACTCATCAACCAACTTTCATGATCATTAATTATAAATTTGTATAAGAAAAAGTAGTATTAATTTAAATCTACATTTGGAAGTTTAATTAAGGAATAATTAATCATGCACGCCTTATGATAAAAGTAAAGAACCAGTTTAGCTTCAATCATACATGTCTAGTACTTTCTCAAAGATAGTCCACAAGTGCATGTTTTAGCCATAATGCTTGACAGTTCCTTATTGATATGATCACTTCCTACCTCCTTCATCTACATCTTTCTTTTAACTTTCTTCTTCATTCTCCTCCTTTTTTTTTTTTTGGTCGATTCATTCTCCTCCTTTTGTCTATAGGGTTTTCAATGCACTGGCCCTCATAAGGGTTGTCAATAATATGGGTACCCGTTTATTCGAGAATCGTCAATGGGTACCTGTTTATACGAGAACCAGGGTGCACGGAGCCTCATTGAGGCTTAGGGGGCCATGGACCCCGAGCCTCTTGACTCCCTCCTTTCTCATTTGTTATAAACTAGGTATATCGTCGTGCCTCCAGCACGGCTCAAAACCTTTGCCATCAGGAGAGAGAGGGGTAGATTAGTTTCTTCTCTTGGTTTTGAAGAGAGAGAGGGGGCAGTGAGAGAGCTTATAAAGCAGGACATAATTTATAAAACAGGACAAATTTACCCCCCGTCCTGAATTGTATAAGAGATTTTTATTAATAAATAAAAAATTATATAAATTAGATAACTGATGTATGGCCCTTGCAAACAAAGTGAATCTGTATATATACTGCATGGAAAATGCTAAAACGTACGCACAATTTGGGGATTCTCTTCCCCAAACCCATCGTAAGGCCCTTATCCCCTCGTGATTTGAATCACATCCTCGAATTTCGTCTTTCCCAAACTTCAAGGCAAGCACCACCATCCACCTCAGGGAGGGATATAAATCCCCCAAAATGTACTGTTTAAAGCAGTAATAGTTTTAAATTTGGAAAGCTCAATCCGTACCATACCCTACTTACTTTTACGCCATGTTTACACCACCTATTGGATCTATATAGTGATGATCCAATGGTTAAATTTATTTGAGGATGATCTTTTCACCATGTAAATCATTCTCACAAAGATTTACTACTTTCTCATATTTCTAACCTCTTCAAAAATTCGTTGAAATTTTATTGGTAAAATAGGTGGTTCAAAAAACTTACAATTTAAATTAACTTTTGGTGGTGATAAAAAAAATTTAGAACCATGTGATTTTTAGGAACCAGAACCAGATTACAAAGTTCATATTAATTAGGAGCGGGTACTTGTGACCCCAGCTATGGATATTGTTTTCAACCAGTGCAATCAAAACGAATACGGGGAGCTATATACTTGGAACCTCAAACATGTATTAGTCTCGTCTCGTCTCGTCTCGATGCTAGCCATAAATTCCAACATTTCAAGCATATATAAGAATTAAGCTTTTCTTAATCCAATCTTACAGTTCCTCAGAAGGGAATTAAGTACTAGCTAGAGAATCAGAACCAACAAGGAACCAACAAGGACTAACCAATTGTCCCAATTCTGGTTCCACCTAAAAACTGACCCATTGATATCCCTAGCCCTAGGACAACCCTAGCTATCAAGTCCCCCACCATATCCTGATCATTCTGTTTAACTTGAATTTATGGCTTGAAACTAAAGGTAACCAAAGACAGGGCCGGGGTTTCTTGCTTGATGATCATCTCTTTTATATATGTTCCATAAAATATATGCTTGAAGATCATGGTTAGCATGTGTTTCAGTCCATCTTTTTGATTCTTTGGGCTCTCATTTCCAATCAAATTCTGATCTATCTATCTATCTATCTAATATGCTTGCTATCATACCTAGATGGTCCCCCTTGTTCCCAATTTCTTAATAGTTTTATTTTATATCTGCAAAGTTGGTCTTGTTTATCCTTGCCAACTGTATCTCATGTTTTTCTTTTTCCTTCTCTTTTGATGAGGATGAATACTAATTGGGTCAGGATGGACAAGAAGAAGATGCCCATGCTCACACTAACAGAAAAAGGGTTTCAAGAATCTGGCCAATACCGAGTTGACTCGGTTGAGTCATACTTAATTTTGACACAGGGCCTTAACTCAGTGATCCCTTAATCCAATAACAAACAGTTGCATGAACTTGTTTTTATTTTTTCAGTTTTTTATTGCCCAGGTTATTCATCCTTGCTTCGACCTAGTAACAGATGCAGTCCCTTGTCCCACCCCTATAGGGTAATTACCAAGAGAGATCCACCCTAGGGGACTTATTTCTTTAGAGATGACCAATAAGGATTAATCCACTAAATCTTAAATAATCGCCTCGGAAAAAATTTAAACTCGAGACCACAATGCCTACAATGTCTTTACACACTCCCTAAGATCCACGGTACCAACCCTTGTTGGTTAACAGTCCAAGTAATTAAAGTCTTAATTATTATACTAATAGCCTGTATGGATGGGGGATTTTAAGTAGGGATTTTGTGGGGACCAAGGATTTGGTGAAAAACTAGTTAGATTTAAAACATAATTTCTAACTAGTTTTTCACTAAATTCCTGGTTCCCACAAAATTCCTACATAAAATTTCCCATCCAAACAAACACTAATAGTCTGTTTGGACAAGGGATTTTAAGGAGAGATTTTGTGGGGACCAGGGATTTTGAAGAAAAATATAACATGATTTTTCTACCAAATCCTTGGTCCCCACAAAATTCCTCCCCCAAATCCCTTGTCCAAATAGACTATAAGAGATATCATAGTTAAAAGAGCGTGAGTTAGAGGTTTTTTAGCTAGGGTCTTTGGTTTTTGAAGTGAATCACAAACTTTTAACCACGGTTTAGGTAACTAGTGGATTAATTTTATTACCGTTAAAAGAGAAACAGTGGTGAAAAGCTAAAGTTATAACCACAGTTATATGAAGGAATTGTGATTCACCACAGTTTAGAACCAAACAGAGGTTAAAATCTTGGCCTTTACCGCTGTTTTTCTTTAAAACAAGTTCAATTTTCACCACGGTTTAAAACATAACCGTGGCATTTATGTTTCATTATCTGTACACATTTTTGTACAGATATTTTTACCAATATATTTTTTGCCAAGCTAAATCTGACTCGGTCAAATTCAGTTTAGCTCTCTCAAACTCGTCTTGACTCGGTTTTAACTTGTGAGTAAACTTATGTTTTGGTTCTGAGTCGTTGGATCCAACCGAGTCAAGACGGCATATATAGGATCCGAACCATCTAGACTCTGATTCCTTCTCTTTTAAACCATGATCCAAGTACCCGGGATGGACCCAATCTTTGCCATGCAAATGAATGAAAATTAAGCAAAATACAGCTTCTTCCTGTCTTCCTAATCTTGCTTTTAAGTACTTAATTAAGCTATAAAATTCAATACTAACCTTTTTCTTTAGCATAATGCATGTGGGTCAACCATCACTAAAAAATTGAAAACAAAACTGATGCAAGTTATATATATATATATATATATTCAATCAGTGTTCTAAAGCTTTACTATATATATATTCTGTTAATTTCATCACTAAATCAAGTTTTTCTTGCTTCTAAGTACAAAAATGGATTCAGATTTCAGGCTAACAGCTCCTCCTCCTCAAGTACCTATAGAACCAATGGATTTTCTTTCTCGCGATTGGTGCAACTCGGCTGCGGTTCAAATCTTCCAACCGCCGGTGCAAGATCGAGCCCTTGTTCTACAAGACCATTCGATAAAAATGTTCGAAAATGACGTCGTTAAAGCTCCATTGCCAGTAAGTCGAATATCGAAATGAAAACAAATTAATTTTTTTTATGTTAAAATTTACAAGTGAGATTTGAAGAACTCTAAATTGTGTATGTCTGTGTTCTTCATGTAGAAGATGGATGATGGAGATCTCAAGTCTTTACCACCATGGAAATCCAATGATGTTAAGGTAATTTCATGCAAATGTACAATTAATTATGTTATAATCAAACTTAATTTGTATTATTAGGTAATTAAGTTCTTATAAATTTGGATTAATTTTCGTTCATTCATTAATCTATATCTTTTCTTGTTTTTTTTTTTTCTAGTCGTGGATATTGCTGCAACAGGCTATGCATCCTGAAGTAAATTATCAGAGTTGTTTCCGAAAGAAATGGGTATGATTTTTTAAGCCTTCTTAATTTGAGTTATTAAGAGAAAATATTTAAGAAAATAATTGATATGCACAACCCTAATTTTGTGACCGTCCGATCGNGGACTTAAATTAAAGATGAATCCCCTTCGTGGGATTCGATACCAAGACCTACACTTTGGACAACCATGTTTCCAACCACTCTAACAAGTGGTCTTCCACAGGATAACCGTATAGTATCGCGCTTGGTTTACAAGCTCGAGATTCGTGTGGAGGCATGGATTGTTTTTCAAGCGATGATATAATTCGATAGGAATCTGGATGTTATTGGATCGATTCTGGAGTCACTGGCCCGCCAGATTTGATCCAAAACTCGATCCATTCAATTGTTGAACGACTAGGTTCTTGTTGATTCCGGCTTTAGGTGAACTGGGATAGGGTAATCAATTTGATTCCTGGGTAAAGGGCTACCAATTGACAGTTTTGTGGACATATTAGAGGTTGACAAATCTACGTGGCACCTCCTTTGTCGCCTAGCCTAACAAGCAAATGCCTTGTCTTGCACATCAAGTAAGGTGACAAATTATGTAGCATCATGTGGTTATGTCAACCCTTGACTTGTCTTTGTCATCGTAGCATTACTCAGTGGTTATTGTGGACCTAAAACAAATCTACATGGCACCTCCTTTGTTGCCTAGCCTGACAAGCAACCTTTGTGTCTTGCACATCAATTGCACATCAAGCAAGGTGACATTATGGAGCGTCACGTGATTGTGTCAACCCTTGACTTGTCTTTGATATTGTAGCATTACTCTCTGGTTATTGTGGACCCAAAACAAATAATTCTATTTTGAACAATTTTGTAGACAAATGACGAGTTGACAAATCCACGTGCGTGGTGCCCCATGATTTGCTTCCTCGCTTTACATGCACGACAAGGCTGCTCAGAGGGCACCATGCGGACTTGTCAACTCCTGATTTATTTTTGTCAAACTTTGATTTGTCTATAAACTTTGTCTCCCAAAAACAAAGAATCCCAAAAATAGACAGAACAACTCATGATCTGTACTCTAACAAAATCAATGGAATTCATTGCAGTTCTCTTGGAAGCTAATGCCGTTTAAGAATCTATCAATCAAGAAATGGGTAAAAGAGATAAAGCAGAAGAGAAAGGAAGATGATAGGTTGCAGAGAGCAGAAGTTCATGCAGCCATATCAGTTGCCGGTGTTGCCGCAGCACTAGCAGCTATCGCCGCAGAAAACACTAAACAAAATCATCAAGTAAACACCGGAAAAGAAGCGGCGGTTGCTTCAGCAGCTGCGTTAGTCGCGGCGCAATGTGCGCAAATGGCAGAAGCCATGGGAGCAAAGCGTGATCAACTCAGTAGTGTCATGGGTTCGGCCATGACTACTGCTAATGCTACAGACATCTTAACACTTACGGCTGCAGCTGCAACATGTAATTTAACCTTCTCCAAATCCTTCCAAACCAAAAAATTTAACCTTCTACATATCCTTGTTAGCAATTAGTCATCGTCTTAATTCGCGTTTAATACATGAATTTTACATCTTTTAAAAATTGGAAGTGAGTTTAGGACCGCTCGATCCTCCATCTAGATGAACCACTCAATGCCTGCTTGTCACATGTATTGCGAAAGAGAGCTGCTGTTTGGCCCGACCAAATGTCCGACCAAATGCCAGATTCTCATGTGGCATGGTGGGTCCTACTGCCACATAAGTTAGAAACCCCCTCATAACACTTTTAGGAGGAGAAAAGTGGTGGGTCCTACCCTGCCACATAAGGATTTGGCATTTGGTCGGTCATTTGGTCGGGCCAAAAAGCTTTATTGATTGCGAAACCTGTTTGTTTTGGTACTTGTGTTTGTTTTACCGAGGCATTGGGTGGTTCATCTAGATGGAAAATGTGACAATCCTAGTAAAACTCTGAAAATTTATATTAAGGTTGGAATAGTTCTGCCCAACATTTTATCCCTTACAACTAATGTTTTATGGGTTAAGTTCTTAGGATACAAGTTTGAGTTTTGCTAGAATAACACCAAAATTTGACACCAGAATATTACATCTGCTTTTTAAAAGTGGTATGAGGGGCTGAAATGGAATTAATGTTATTTCAGCAACTGTTATGATTGGTTTCCAATCAATAAAATAAGCAGATGTAATCTTTGGTGTCAAAATCTGGTGTCCCTATAGTAGTACCCACCGACTTATAGAAGTTTATTTTTAATATAGGAAGTGGTCCTTTTAACTTAGGTAGTCATAAAAATCATCTATCAATATATTATAAACTATTAGATGATTGCATCCAACCGTAAAAAAATCAAAACTCTATGTCATAGCCTTATGTCCTATGAACCTGGCCCATATTTTAAATAGATTGTTGATTTGGAATACTTGACAGTACAATAAAAAAAATGACTTGTCAGATTTCCAAAACAATTTTACTAAATCAGCCCACATTACTAGTTGGTTCTGCAGACCCAACAACACAAAATGGCCTTATCGATTCTTTAGAGCTAACAACACAGTCAGGAAATAGTTGTTTAGTTTATAGAACTAACAGGTCATTCAGTGACACCAAAGATTATATCTGCTTATTTTATTGATTGGAAACCAATCATAACAGTTGCTGAAAAAACAATAATTCTATTTCAGCTCTTCATACCACTTTTAAAAAGCAGATGTAATATTCTGGTGTCAAATTTTGGTGTTATTCTAGCAAAACTCTTTAGTGAAATCTATTTTGTGGGGTTCAAGAACCGATTCGTATGTGGGCTGAAATATCCATGGCCTTTAGTTATTCCTCTAACCACTGTCATGGTGTTCTGTTTTTAGCATTAAGAGGAGCTGCTACACTAAGAGCAAGGCCTGGTCGTACTGAAAGATTAACTCGGAGCAAACCCATACTTCCAATCGACGACAACAAGGACCTTGACTGTGACTTTGACTTTGAGAAGTTCAGATCTGTGCTTGCAAAGGGAGCTGATCTTAGCATTGAATCATCCGACGGTAAGTAAATCATATGTTCATTGCTTAAATTACCACGATCAGGAACACATCGTCCGCCAAACACATTGGATCAGGACCGTCAACCTTGTGCGGACGTCATCGAGATGATCCTGATGAATGAGTTTAGTAGGCCACATCCATGTACTCGATGTAAGGTCATTGAACATGGTAAACCTAAGTTTACAGTATCATTCTGAGGAGTGATTGGGTGAATTTGTCGTTTGATGTTATTGTGAAACAGGGAAGTGCAAGTACAGATCAGTCTCCATCATCCTCAACAGGGAATCCAAGGTCAGATCCTAATTCTCCAAATAAGGGATTTAGGTTTATTAGTTTGACCCGACAACGAAGCCCAAAGTTGACCTAGCTTGGGATTTGGCTCAATTTTGAGATTTAAAACAGAATCGAGGTGACGCTCCTATTTTGAAATTTCACTCCCAGATCGTACTGCCACGGTTTCACTCTCGAGGCTATCCAGAGATTGGGACATTTTTAATTGCCGAGCACTTCTACGCACTTCTACTCCGCACTCTAGGCCGACCCAACAAACATCAGGGTTTGGCGACCCAACAAACATCAGGGTTCGGCGAACACACTCCAACAATAATCCGCTCAAGGCCCAACCCGGCCCAGCCCGTTGCCAACCCTAGTAGTACAACATATAAGATGAGCCACAGTAGTACACTCGTGTGTTCTGATTAGGTTTTCTGTGGCCATGGCAGGTCATTCTCAAAACCAGGAAGGTCAATGTGTTGACTTCAGCCTTCGCAACTACAAAAGAAAGTGAGTCAACTTTCACACAAATCTATGATTTGATACAACATACATACACACAGTTATTTATATTGTCTATCTGTCATGCTTACAGGTGTTGTTCTAGACTTGCATGCTGAGCTATATCAAGAATCGTTGACTGAGGACTGTGAGACCTGCTATTATATTGTGTTGACCACAAGTAAAGGAATGGTGAAGCTAGATATGGAAGATGATGATGACCGTTACAGGATGTGGGCCACCACAATAAATCATATGCTCAGGCTCTCAACTTCATTCACTGGATATGAACTCCAATTCTATAGAAATTGAGAGTTAAAATTTATTATGATCTTGTTGTAATATTCTCTCTCAAACGTTTGTATTTAAATTATTACAAAATTAAAAAAATATTTTTTTCTTTTTTTCCTTATCATTATGTATTAAAATGCTTATGAGAATAAATAAATATATGATCCAAGTTGAGTTTTAACATGAGGTATCCATTTTTTATCAAAAAAGAAACTGCTATTTTAGTAAGGTAAAAAAAATTAAAAAAAAGGAAAAAATTTTGCTCAACAAGAGTTGAGACTAACAGCACCTGTGCCAAATGGAATCCGGGTTAGACAAATCTGGGCTGGAACCGGCTCTATGGGTGAACCTAGAGGAAGAGGGCCTTCAACTTAAGGGTGATTAGAGCTACACAAAGCACTGCAGGTAAGAACTAGAGGGAAGAGAAGAAAAAAAAAACTATTCCAAATTATTGTGTTGGGTAGGTCCTATTTGCAATTTTAAATAATTCTTTGTTTTCATTTATATTATTTCATTGTTACACAAATCAGAAAATGGAACAATGAAAAACATAGGCAGCTGAAGAAATTGCCTTACCTGATGAACCAAACTCATAAATAAGGCCATTGGGAGATTGGTTTCTAGCAGGAGAAGTATACCAAAGTGCATTCTTGAATGGCATCTGGTTCACAAGTTTGAAGGAACTTTCCTTTTAGTATCTTTAGAATCAGAAGCTTCCATTGCGGCTAATGAATATCCAAAGAACATCAAAGCTATTGGTACCAAAGGTAGACAAACCTGTAAATCCAGTCTAATTAATAGGGCAGAGATATATTGTAAACAAAATCTAAGGAAGTTTCTAATGAAAGAACTGTTCCATAAGCATTTTTTCCAACCGGTTGCACGATATAGCAATATAATTAACTGAACCATGAAGTAAATACCTGAATTCTTTGTGACCCATAATCTATAAAGTCCTAAAACCGATGCCATTAGACCGAAAAGCTTCAATTGTTTGGACTGAATGATGCCAGCTAAGGAGAAGAGTAAGAAAGTGAAGACAGAGCATGACTGGAAATCCCTGAGTAAAGTAAGAGTGCCACTTTTGCATGCCATAATAGTCTCCACCAGAAGAAAGAAAATTGAATTTGAGAAAACTAAGTGGCACAAATATCCACGACCCATACATTAACCAATCTAATAGACATGTGAAAGCAAGCACCAACAATCTGGTACCGAAAGGCAGAGCATAAGAGACAAAAAAACAACCATCTACTATGAATAGATATAGAAAAAGTTTGGAGTCTATGAAACAAGCTTTTCTTTCAAACTAAGAATGCAGGATAACCCTTTCTCCCATCCTCGAATCCCTACTATTCGTAAGAAAATGTCTTACCTGATGAATAACTCCTATATCAATTTATCCAAGAAAGAATTTATAACAAACCTTCAAATGAATGTACTAGATGAGGTGATAACATTCAGATTACAATTCAAGTCCCAACCCATCAAATGGCATACCAACATAAATTCAAGAGAAATGAGTAAAGGAAAAATTATCTGGAGCCCATCTGATCCAAGAATTTTAACTTATAAAATTTATAACAGTCAGCAAATGGTTTTCAACGAAACAAAACAATACCTCCATATAAATGACCCTCTATAACAAAATACAACCAGCAAAATTTAACAACTATGTATATTTATATATGCAACTCAAATCTATAGAAAATAGAAGGAGACATACATCATCACCAAAACCATGTAATGGAACAACTTCTTGTATGGAGACATACATGCATTCGCATCAAATACACCATGTACTTCAACTCCCCAACATTCCTAACAACTACGATGAGATGACCAAGACCCATGACAGTCGATCAAAGATTGTGATCATAGTCCAACTCCTCTTCCTCCTTTAAAATGTCATAGAGAAAAAGAAAGTACAAATAATGTATGATGTATCAAATCAAAAACAAAAATAATAGATGTTGTATGAAGGTTTAGCTGATGAACTAGACTTTTCGATTTTTTTTTTTGTACGGAGCCTTCCAGCATCTTCATGAAGGTTTAGCAGATGAACTTGGCGTCTTATTCTTTCTTTGGTGCATTTTAATAAGGAACAAATAGAACTTAACAGTTGCTGAAATATAAGTATCTACTCAAACTAGTACTATTGAAGACATTTCTTAGGGATAGATCCACATAAAGTAAATAAAAAAAAAATTAGAGAAAAAAGTTAAAAAAAGAAAAAAAAAAAGCACTTAAAAGCAAAAACTGAAGGAGGCCTTTTAAATATTAATTGCCCTGAAAGGTCACTTTTAGAAGGTTTTGGCATCGGAAGACAACGGCATTTTAACCAAGGCAATTAATCTCTCCTCTAAATATACAAAGATGATACTTATATAGTTGAGTTTGAAAGACGAAGATACAACTAAAAAAGGTGAAAGAGAAAGGCCTCAGATGATTGTCTGAAAACCCGCTTCCTTTTCTGTTATGGTACAACTATTGAATGTTACAAATTCAGACAAAACAGAGTCTGATGTAACGTAGGATTCCTTGAGTCAGACTCAGATCTGGCAAAGATTCTGATTTATCATCTCTATGAAATCTAAAATAATATATTTACATATTATTACCTTCGTGGTCTACGTATTGTACAACTTGATTGTGGTTGGTGCAACATCCAATCCGATCTGACTCGCATCCGTTTTAGACAACCATGGTATATATCAAGTGCTATGACCCCAACCACATTTAGATCAATTAAAGAAGTTAGACCCAGATATAAAATCCATCAGCCCAACCCGAACCTAATGTCCTAGCAGAAACAAATAAAAAAAGTCCTTGATCATCACATGTTCTAGCTGATTTATAGCTCTGTCCATCTCAAATTACGCTCCAACCCATCCAACAATCTATAAATCTCACCACTCCTTGGATGAAAGTTATCTCCCACAAGAAACTCATGGATTTCACCGTCCACTTCTATCCAACTTAATCCAGACACCTTCGCCAACCCCCTATTCCCTATCACCCTCCTTGTTCTCCCAAAATCCTCCCACCTTCCCGATCTCGCATAAAGATTAGATAGAAGAACATACCCACCACCATAATCAGGAGTTAGCTCAACCAATCTCTTCGCCGCGATCTCTCCAATCTCAATATCTCCATGGTTCCTACATGCAGCAAGTAACGTGCCCCAAATCACTGGTCCAGGTCCCATCCCCATATTGTCAATCACTGTTTTCGCTTCTTTTAGAAAACCAGAACGTCCAAGAAGATCTACCAAGCATCCGTAATGCTGGATGGTAGGTTCTATTTTATATGTTCCTCTCATGAGTTTGAATAGCTTTAAACCTTCTTCAATTAAACCCCCGTGTCTACAAGCACTCAAAACACCTATGAAGGTTACTGAATTAGGCTTCACTCCTGATCTCTGCATTTCTGAGAATAAATGAAGAGAATCCTCAGCAAATCCGTGAACTGCAAATCCAATAATCATCGACGTCCAATGACCCACATTTTTATTCTGGATATCTTTAAAGACTTGCAGGGCATTGTTTATGTTTCCGCATTTCGAGTACATATCAATTAATGCCACACCAAGACCGCCACACATTGAGAATTCACGACGGATTACATACCCATGAACCCGTTTGCCCAAACTAAGAAGACCCAGATCTGAAATCAAAGAAATAATGCTCACCAAAGTGGACTCATCTGGCTTTTCACCAGAAACCTCCTGCAATTCTAAAAATAATTGAAAAGCCTCTTGTGGTAGTAACTGTCTAGCGTATCCAGCAATCATAGAATTCCAAGAAACAACATTTCTATAAGGCATTTCGTCAAAAACTTTACGAGCAGAATCAATGTCCCCTGATGTTACAAAAGCATCAATCATAGAATTCCAAGAAACAACATTCTTGTTCTTAAAAGGAATTTCTTCAAACACCTTACAAGCACTCTCAGTTTTCCCACATTTAGCGTACATGTGAATTAGAGAATTCTGAACATAAAGATCAGATATAAAGTGGGTTTTTAAAATGAAACCATGTACTTGTTCGCCTTCTTCAATGGCAGAGAGTTGGGCACAAGATTTGAGAACAGAAGGGAAGGTAAATTTGTTGGGAAGGTGAATTTGATTAGGGTTATTAGAGTTTTCGTGGAGCATATAGTAGAAGAGTAAGAAAGCTCGTTCAGGTTGATCAACTAAGGTTAGGGTTCTGATGAGGGAATTGTATAGAAAAGAAGAAGAAGAAGAATTCAATGTGGTTAGATGATCAAATAGGGAAAGAGCGTAATTGACGTCATTGATTGAGATTGATTTGGGAGGAGAATGAGAAGAAGATTGGAAAGAAGTGCAACATGATTCGAGAATTCTAGTGAGAGAAAAAGGGTGTTGATTGAAGAGACCTGTTTTAATGGTGGAAGCGTGGAGTTGTTGGATTTCTCTGATGGTTTTGCATTGATAGAGAAGAGAAAGAGGGGAAGATGAGAGAGAAGAGAAAGGAGATGATGTACTGTTCGATATCAGAAATGGTTGCTGCAGTGCGATCATCTCTCAAACTTTCGCTCTCTAGAAATCTTATCTGTTTTTTTCTAAGTGCACGACCGTTATTTACGAATTGGTTGATATGGAGGGAAACCAGCTTTTGAATGATTTGAGGTAGAGTGGCCCCAGGGATCTCAATTGGTCGGTTCCGGTTCGGTTAGTGGACAA
>MVGT01000735.1:222877-328607 GCA_002174775.1 Macleaya cordata
TTGCGGTCATCTGTTAGTCACTTCGGTCATCTGTTGATCGCAGTTCTTGGATCTTCTATCTACTATGGATCTGTAAATTAATGAAAACTTTGATGGATATATAGAGTAAGGGATCTCACTAGTAAGCCTTCAATCCATGGATCCAAGAGATTTAGGGATCCCATTATACTACATACCCTTAGGTTAGTGTTGACCTTACTAGGCTAACCTTGACTTGTTTTAACCCTAGTTCCTTTAAAACACGGAAATCACTA
Organism: Macleaya cordata; assembly: GCA_002174775.1. Lineage (NCBI taxonomy): Eukaryota > Viridiplantae > Streptophyta > Magnoliopsida > Ranunculales > Papaveraceae > Macleaya > Macleaya cordata. The sequence goes on from MVGT01000735.1 coordinate 223,132, forward strand.
TGCTAAAAAGTATAAGAATGGATCAAATAACAAATCTCATAAATGACACATGGATTACTCGTGGTTGTTGGGCACACAAAAAGATGATTTGAAATCAACAATAACAAAAGATACCTACAAATTGCTAATTTTTCAAGGGATGATTTGATGGGGTTAAAAGTTTTAAAACAGACTGATTTTCAGATATGATGATCTACATAATGGGCAGAACTGCATCCCCATAAAAAACTAACTCTTGAACCATCTCAATGTGGTTCTACTGTCAAAGGTAATCAATCTGTGGGTCATTGAGATTGCTTATCTTATCCATTAAAACTACCTAAAATACCCTTATATGTGTTTTTCTATTAGCAAGTTATATATATATAATCAAAAGCGGAACTAGGAATTTGTGTTGAGGAGGCTAGTATGGACTTTTGTTAATCATTAATTATTCGTTTGGTTTGCGTTTAATACACGAATTTTACGATATTTTGAAAAAGATCATATTAAACTAAGATATTTTTCAATGTGATGTAAAATCACAAAAATATAAATATATTATATTATTCAATTTAATACACTAGTTATTCGATAATAATATTGAATTATTTGAAAGATTATTTTTGAGTGATATTTTGCTAAGAAGTAAGCAGAATTTTTGTAAGGCCCACATGGAGAGATCCAAGGGCAGATTTTTAGTAAGGATGTTCTCATTACCACATAGAAAATCTTTGTATAAAATTACACCAATTTAAGACTTCTAACCCTATTAAATGTTGGATTAAAATTAACGATATTTATCGTCAACCAATAAATCGTACAATTTTTTAAGGAGATTAAAAGTTTTAGAATAATTTTATTACAAATTGAAAACACATATGTAGGGCCATTGAATCTACCCGAGCTAAGACCAGGGAAGCTCTACATTACCTCCATCGAACAGGTAACCTCCAATATGTAAAATTTAAAATTAAAAATTCTACCCCTGGCTAGAGTCCCTAGCTTGGGTGTAGTTCCGTCTTGTATAAAATTATAAATTATTTATCAAATAGAGGGCATACTTGGTACTAAATAAAACTCTAGCATTAAATACCTCCACTATAACATTAAATGAGCAACATGACACATCAATAAACAATAACTAAAATTAAGGAACAAGTCCAACTTAAAATACACGTGCAATGCACATGCATGAAGCTTGTATATTATAAACCCGAACCTTAAAAGACACATGTCACTTTATGAAGCTTTCTTTGATGATGTGTCAAATGCTCAATAATATTCAAAATTAATTTTTCAAAATTTAGAAACTCTTTAAAAAATAATTTTCTTTTTCATTTCATAAGTAGTTTCTAAAAATTTATAAACTCAATTTAAGAATTAGAAAGAAATAAAAAATAAAAATAAAATTTAATTAAAAATTTTTTATTACCATATTAGTAATTATTAGATACTAAATTAAACCCCTACTACACGCTACACGCATGGTGGTTGGCTTTCCATCCACCCCACACGCGCGCGCTTCGCGTATGTACTCTTTAACAAACTTACTTTGCCCCCTGTGAGTTGATAAATTATACGACGCGTTATTATTATAGGAATAAGATTGCAAAACATGGGCCTACTTGAGTATTAATCATGAGCTTGTAAGATTTAAACAATCAGGTAATCATCGGCATAAAAAATTAGCCATTGAAGCAACTCCATGTATCACTTATTGTTAGGTGTCTACCGACAACCTCACTTTGCCATAAGAATAAAATGGGTATTATGTGGGCCCACTGGCAACGATGTAGAGTCTGAGGTAATCTATACATTAAGAAAATCATCATCCAAAAAATCAGCCCTTAGATCAACTCTATACGATCCTAGTGGCAAGTGTAAACCAAATGTAAATAAATAAATAATATAATGGGACATAACCCGCATTTGTAAAAAGGTGTGTTTAAAAAGAAAAAAAAGAAAAAAAAACAAATATAAAAGGACAACATACACACAACTTTATATACTGGCTTCACTGAGTCGCGTCCCAACACGGAAAAATGTGTGAATTAGTTTTCTATCTCCCACACACACGCTACACAAGTGTGAGGGGACTATCCATCGATAAACTCACTTTGACCCCACGCGTGTGTGAATTGGTAAATTATGTTCCGCAACATGAGTATTAAGTGACTTATTTGGGGACGGCACGTCAGCTAATGTTGACCTATACGATGGATAGATCATCGTCATAAAAAAACATCATTTGGATTATCTCTATATGGGTACACAAACACATCTTAAATATATGGGAGCACAAACAAATGTAAGTAAAATATAAGAATAATATTGGTATTAAGTAGGCCTGCTTAGTATGATGTATAGACTGATGTGATCCAGACATTGAGGAGGTCATCGTAAAAAAAATTCAGCCATTTGATCGTATTTGAGTGAGTCTTAGAACTGGTGTAAGTAGAGTGTAAATCAAATGTAAATAAATAAAAACATAATAGGACACATTCGGTATTTTAAAGAAGGTTTTAAAAACAATTAAAATAAAAAACAAAAAGTTTTAGTATGCAAAGACACGAACAAACGTGAAAGCTTATACTGTTCATGCACTGTTCGGCCACTGTAGCTTCTAAGAAATAAATAGCACACGTGGCCATCAATCATTACGGCTTCACTAAGCCGTACTATTGGCTCAGTGAAGCCCTATTATATATTTAATATAATAAAAAAAATAAAATATTAAACTTAGACTTTAATTTTTTTTACAAAAAATATATAATTTTTAATATATTAAAGCTAAGAATCGTGGTACCCCATGCTATAATTTTGGGCGAAAGTTTTGAACATAAATTTGGATTGCAGGATGAATAAGTGAGGTGGAGGGAGCCAATTCCTTTTAAAGTGGTAGTTTCATCTTTTTCCTTTTATGAATTACGGGTTGAAACACATACCAAAATTCAAAAGTTATCTCGATTTCTCTTTTTTTCTTATTATGCAGTTATGCAATCAATTATACATCTAATGGGTTATAACAACCCTAACAATAGTCCTACCCGCTTAGTTAGGGCATTTCTAGTGGGAAATCTAAAAATGGATTCCTAAAAATGGTTGAAGGATGATGAGAATGGTTTTTGCTCTAGTGGGGAATTGGGTTTAGAGTGTGGGTGCGACCATTTATTACCCACTTCTCCAACTACCGATCAACACCTACCTATTTATTTCACCCACCCATTCCCAATATCTTCTTCACTCTTCTTCTTCACTTGTTCAGAACGTGAAACAGGTGAATTTTTTTTATTTTAACTGTAATTATTTTGAAATCAATCTTTTGTAATGAAATGTTTAGTTTTTTTAATTTTGTAAGGTAAAATTGGCGGAGCATTTTGTCATTTTCAACAAATCTTCCGTCAATCCAACCACCGGGAAGTTTATTTTGATCAATTTTTAATTTTAATTATAATATTTGATGTTGAAATTAAGATTTTTTAATTGAAGTATATCTTTAACTTAATTCAAAAAATCTGTATGAAGTAATTTTAATAGGACTAGTTTTTGTGCAACAATTTGTTTAGAATTTTTGGTTTGTTTTTTACTTTTTTTTTTGCCTAAACATATCTCCATATTATTTTTTATTTTTCCATTAGTTTTTACTGTTTTTTTTTAGAAATTTGGATGGTTTGCTAAATTAAGTTTAGGATTATTAGATTTAGGTTGAATAATTATTTTTACTAACATGTGTAATTTGGATAGTGTACGGACTATTTTTTATAAATTTTTTATGAGTTTTTACTATCTTTTTTAATCATCTAATTTAGTTAGTATTTATTTTATTTAACATGTGTAATTATGTGTTTACACAAGATATTATATGTTGGACACTATTTACTTTTTTTTGTGTTGTATTTCGAATTTTTTGGATGAATAGTTTATTTAAAATTCAAAACATGTACGGAGTAATTTTGTAATTAAAAATTTTTGGGTATAATATATGTAATTTTGTGTATGGAAAGAACTTTTTGACTTCATTTTGAGATTTGTTTTTAGGAATTTTTTTTCTTAATTAGGATGACATTTTTATTTAAGTTTAGGTTTATTAAAATTAGGTTGAAATTATTGTCACTAATTTTAGGATTATTAAATTGAGGAAGGATATATAACCCCCTTATATAGCCCAATCTTAGCCTCTCCATCCTGACCATTGCTTTATGCTTTTTGAACGGTGGATAAATTCAACACGTGGCGAGTCAAAATAAAAAATTGAGTCTGCTTATCTTATATTGTTGGCTTGGCTAAAAGTACTTTAGCTTTACTCTTCCAAGGAAAAATTATAAATTTCTATTATATACCATTATACACCAAAGCATCACAAAAATATTGTCTTCTTAAGTTGCAGAGATCCCATCAGCCCTACTATCAAAACAAAATCTTTCCTACAAAAACCTAAACTTCTTGCAGCGTTTCCAGTAAGCTTAATACCTAAGCTACTGAGATATTCAAGAACGCACCGTCACCAACACGTTCAACATATTTACCAGCTTTAAGAAATCTAGTGATCCTTTCTACGGGGAATTGAAGACCGGCTCTCTGTTATCTTGAAACAGATTTTGATGATTTTGGATTTCCACGGCCACCTTTGGTTGAAGCTGCATAACTCATTTTTCTTTGGTGTTGTTTAAACATTTTCGTCTGAAATCCTATTCTGTAGAGAAAGAAAATGGAGAGTGAAAGTTTTCACGACCATATCGCCCCTTTTCTTTAAAAAAAAAAATTTCCCTAGAGGAGAAGCTAGATCTGGACAAAACTGTGCTCGCCCGAGGCTGGAATACTTATCGGAGAGTTTTTTTCTCTGTAGAATGCTTAAAAATTTCTAAGAATAAATTTTAAGAATACCAAAATTCCTGATCTTATTTGCATCCCAACATTTTGAATCATTTCATAATAAGAATTAAGGGGTTTTCTTTTGCCTTCAACACCCAATAATTTTAACAGATAACACAAGCATTTGGATTCTCTCCTGCACTTTGAACATAATAATGGCCTAAAGAGAGAAGGAAAGAGAGGAAAAAATAACTCCGGCCTCCAGTGAGCGCCGCTCCGGCCAAATCTCGTTCTCCTCTAGCTAACAATTATTTTGGAGGAATTTTTTTTTCTCTGGAAAAGGGAAGTGATGGAGAGATGAAAAGTAAAATTTTGTACTTTTAGCCGAGTCAGGTAGATAAGCCGGCTCAATTTGTGATTTTGGCTCGCCATGTGTAATACATCCACCATTCAAAAAGCATAAAGTAATGGTCAGGATGGAGGGGCCAAGATTGGGCTATATAAAGAGGGCTATGTAACCTTCCTCTATTAAATTTAGGTTATTTAAAAATATATTAGAGTGGGTATAAATTTAAATTAATGATTATTATTAAAGTAATTAATTTTTGTTTATGTTGATCTAAGTTAAATGTTATGTTGAATTAAAGCATGATTGTAGTGTTCTTTTGGCTAATTTATGAAAAATATGATGAGGAAGCCATCATTCGTTTCGCCTTTTTTTGAGCTTTTATTCCAATTGGCCTGTCCATATGAATTGTTTGAGGAGATTGAGAGGAGATGTTTTGCTGGGAAGCTTGATTCTCTACATTTATATTCAGATTGATGTTACGGGTGTTTTCCATAGGTGTGCTTGAGTTTGAACCGCCGCCTTTTTCTAGATCCATTTCAAATGTATTCATTTGAATTAAGTTCACATTATATTTCGGAATTACCGAAAGAATTTCGTAACATTCATCCAATATAAACTTTTTTTCTTGTGTTTCGTACTCTCTTTTGGCATGACGAATCTACAAAAAAATAATAGTATATAAAATTTATTAAAAAAATAGATTATTAACTTTATGTTTCTAAAATAATATATACTTACCACATCAAGTTTGGACCAACCGCTACCACGATTTCGATGAATTGTTTAAGGATGCCAACATATTTTAGGATTTTCTTATTTATGCTGATGAACCGATTGTTTATCCTGTGTTGAGTACAACCCTCACGATTATCTATCAATGTTATATATTTCTCAAAAATTTGACCCCAAAAAGTATTTTTCTTTTGCCCGGCACTGATATCTCCATCTACACTTATCAAAACGTAAGCATTACAAATTGCCATATCCTCTTCAGTTGTATATTTTGCTCCACGTCTAGAATCTGCCATTATAAGAAAAAAATAGCTAAAACAGTAGACAATTGAGAAAGATAGAATTGGAAGAAATATTAGAATTATTGAGAGAAGAATGATCCAAGTGAGGAAAAGAGGGGGGTTATTTATAGATTTAAAAAAAATAGCCGTTGGGGGAGAGAACTAGTCATTGCTAGTACCGCTGGTGCAACCAGCCGCACGCTTGTGCAACCAGCACGACGTTGGTCAGACCAGCCTACCACTGGTTGCATCTACTCCAGTTTATCGCATGAACGACCCGTCAGTCTAATAACACTCTCCACTATGGATCCCCAAAATAGTGGATTGGGATCCATTTTTAGGGGTTAAGAGTTTCCACTAGAGCATTAAAACTACTTGATCAAGCAGTTTTCATGCTCCCATTAGAAATGCCCTTAATAGGTAGAATTTAGATTGGGATTGGCATGTTTGGTTATATACAAAGATGAATATAATTGTATGGGTTTAGAGCCTCTAAGAGTGTCCACAGAGTGTAGATTATATTTATAGTTTGTAAAAGGTAGGATTTGGCTATGCATAAGGGGTTGCACTATGATGTGATTGACTAAATTTTTAAAAAAAATCAAACGGTGTGGGGGAGGACCGCCTGACCCATCAGGCGGTGTCCCCTAACACCGTCTAACATTTGCTTCTATTTTTATTTTTTAATCTTTAAGGAAATTTTTTTTGTGTAAATTTAAAGTACATGATTTATGTCTAAATAGTACAGGTCCTACATGAAGATGATCTAAGAGTTGATATTTTGAGGAGGATATTAATATTCACCTCAACATTTAAATCTTTCCTCCAAAATATCAGTCTATTATAAAATTCCTAACACGCACCATAAAAATTTTGGTTGAAAAATTTTCAACGGTTTATTATTCAATAAGGATGATATCTTCACGTTGATTTAAAACCAACTTTTAATAAAGTTTAAAAGTTTAAGAATAGTCTGAATTTTGTAGGGATGATTTAAATGGCGAGTTGAATCGTGTGTTGCACGTATTTACATTATGATTGTTCCTTAATTATAGTTGTTGTTTATTAATGTGTATGTTGCTCATTTAATGTTGTTGTTGAGTTATTTAATGCTAAAATTTTATTTAGTACCAACTATGCCCTCTATTTAATAAATAATTTACAATTATATATATATAATTTGCTACTAGAAAAACACATATATTTTAGAAAGTTTTGGCAAAATAGGCTTCACTCAAGTATTTGCATTATATAGTAGTATATATACAACCAATTTTTCCTTAAGAGTTTAAAAAATATATATATAAGGGACGACGTCTCAGGAGACCGTTCTGGGTTGGGTGGTGTGCAGGCTAACCGCTTGGGCCTAAATGCATTTTCCCTCTAATCTTGGCCAAATTTGATCGGTTGCTCACCCTCGTAGACCAATTTGCATTTTTCTACTCTACTATTCAATATTTTCTATAAATTTATACAAAAAACCCACCACTGTGGATGCTCTAAGAGCCTCTCCAATGCAAAAGTGGTTTGCTCAAAAGTATTGTCTCACGTAAGAAATACATCCAATGTATCTTTAAAACCATCTCCAATGCAAATGTGTTAAGCCAATGTGAAGATGATGTGTCGTGTGGATGGAAAGACATCCTCTTATTCTAGATAGATTCACCAAGAGGATATATTCCCATCTTAGTTAGCAAATCTCATTAAAGATATTATTATCTCCCCCTTTTTTTTAGCAAATCTCATTAAAGATCTCATTTTTTTCTTTCTTTTTTCACGATTAAAAAAAAGCACATTTAATTAATTAAGTGTCATATAGGCAAAGTAATTAAACAAGCTGACCACATTTGCATTGCAGATGCCTTTTTTCTCTTCAACATAAATTGTAGAAATTTTTCGCCACGTAGGAAGTCTCAAAAGAATGTCTTGAGAGCCACGCCACATTGGAAGCAGATCACATTTGCATTGGAGATGCTATAAGGCCATGTTCGTTTTACGGATGGCGAAATGTGATTCCTTGTAATTATATTACCATGTTTTAGTGTTCAGTTAAACCAATAGAAATCCTACTACATTCTTATTCTAATTATTAGTTCACATTAAAAAGGATTTTCAAATAATGTCATTTTTTTCCTCACATTCGTATCCTTGCCAATGTAAGCTAATAAAGGCAGTAACACAAAAAATCAATTGAAAAACTGATAAAACCCTCTAAATAAAACGTTGTCAAAACTTGTATTAAAAAGAGGAGTAAGATGAACAATGCTAATAAAATCAGTTTAGTTTCTATCAAAGCTGCCAAGTTTTAATTCACGCGTAGTATTAAATTAATAACAAAATGGATAGTTTGATCATTTGATGTATTATTGAAGGGTAAAATTATCAAACAAAAACTTTATAAAGGATTCTAGGGGAATGATCGAGGATAAAAAAACTACCTCCCCCTTAGGTTTACTACTCCCCATTTTGGAGGAAAAAATGTGATTTCAGGTTCAAAACTCGATCGAACACCAGCGTGGAATGTGATTCCTAAGAACCACATTCTATTCCCATGATACGAACAAATCTATCTGAATATGAAGATCAACTTACAAAAATTCGTATCACATCACGTCATTAAGAAACATCTAATCCAATAAAATTGGTTGAAAATCAAATTAGTATTTATTTTTGAGAAGGGATCAAATACCCCTATTCAAGAAGACTCAATTTGTACCCCATTACATAGAGGAGGATGATTTACAAATTAATTTTTGGTGACATTAATCTCCTCACTACATAGATCATCATATCCAAAAATTATTCAGTTCTAAAACTTCTAGCTCCCTCATATCATTTCATCAAAATCTTAAAATTTTATGTTTTTTAAAGATTCAATTTTAATACAAATTTGCAACTAACTTTTGATGATGTTAAAAATTTTAGAATTAGATGGTTTTGGGATATAATGAAGTACAAAGTGAGGAGAACATTCTTACAAAAATTTAGCCTTTAAAACCTCTCTATGTGCACCCCACGTGAATGGGGTTTAGTGGGGGGTATTGTGGGTAGGGCATTTGATCCTTATCTTTATTTTTATGGTTGATTTTCAACTAACTTTTAATAGGATTAGAAATTTTTGAATAGACTGTTTTTGGAAAAATCATCTCCAATAGCTAGAGGTGTCAATGGGTACCAAAATATCCAGAACTGAACTGGTACCGGAACCGTTTATTGTGGTTCTGAGACCACATTTTGTGGATCTGGGTAATTTCGGATCCATTTCGGATCTACCCGTTTTGGATCCGTTTAATTTCGGATCCATCCACCGGGTACATATAATTTTTATAATTTTATAGTTTAATCTATTATTATACAATAATTTTTTAATTTTTTTGACTTTTTTTAATTAAAAAAATAAATAAAAGAAACCAATGACTATTATACAACAAATTTTGTAATAAAACTAATTTTATAATTGAATAAAATACGAAAATATAAAATGCAAATACTTTTCAGGTAAAAAAAAGTTAAAAATAAAAAATAAAAAATGGGTATCGGGTACCTGCAGATCTTAGCGGTACCGGACCCGAAACCATCAATTGAGGTTCCGGAATCGGAACTGGTAGGATTCGGAACCGCCTTCATATTAACGAGACCGGATATGAAACTTCTAGGATCTGATCCGGAACCGTTCTGTTGACACCCCTACATGCAGCCCCAAAAGACCAGTGATATCCCCCATCCTCAAACACACTGGGGGATATCCTACACTAGGGGATATCCCTATTTTGTTAAAATGCACTTAGGGGCATCCCCTCAATAAACTAGGGGATAACCCAACCCCTTTTCAATAAAAAATTTATTTTATTAAATTTTAAAAAATTATTAAATAATTCATCTTCTTCCCCATCACCGCCTCTACCATCGCCACCACAGCCTCCACCTCCACCTCCACAACCTTGCCACCACCACTTTCAAAAGAGATAGAGAAGAGAGAGATAAGGAGATAGAGAAAAACAAATCGAATGAGAGAGAAAGAGGAGATCTGTCTCAATCTCAGATCTATCTCGATCTCGCATCTTTATCTCTCACATTCGATCTCTATTCCTCCTCCTATCTCTCTCTCTCTCTCACTCGATCTCTCTTTGATTCAAATTTTTTTTTATTTTTAGTTTGAAAATCGAGTTGGCCATCGGACTGAAGTTTCTGACTACACAGTCCTGAAATGAAGCTAATTTACGGTTTTCATAGCCCGAACCAAATTTAAAAACTAGTCAAGAAAAGCTTTTTATAGGTTTCAGACTATGAAACAGAAACTTCTTATAGTTTGCGGACTATAAAAACAAAAACTTCTTACGGGTTTCAGACTATCAGAATAGAAACTTCATATAAGTTTCGGTTTTCATGGTCCGAAACCCATTTAAAAATAGTTAGACGAAGGATTTTTTCTGATTAGTTTTCTAAATGGGTTTTGGACCATGGAAACCGAAACTACATATATATTTCGGACTATAGAAATCGTGATAGTGATTTAGTATTGGACCATGGGAACCGAAATAATTTTTCATTGTGGGTCGTAAATGTTCGAAATACATTGCGAAACTTGCGACTACTTTCGCATTTTTTTTAAAAAAAATCTTAAAAAAATGATAAAGGGTTGTAAGATTATCTCCACATAATGTGATTCGGTATATTTTATAATATCGTGGTGTATTGGTGGTGGTGATAATGTTGGTGGCGTGGTGTTGGTGGTGGTGGTGGTACTGGTGGGGAAGATGAAGATGAAGATAGTGGGGTGTATTTTAAGTTGTGGGGTAGAAATAAAAAAAAATTTCAACATATTTTATTATAAATGGGAGGATACCCCCAAGAACATAATAATTTAAATTTTGGTCAAACTTTGTTTGACTTAAAAAAAAGAGACCTAGGATAGCCTCCAGTGTAATTGAGGATGGGGGATATCACTGGTCCCCCAAAAAGCAGTGTACAAAATGACTGATGATATTGAGAATCCTAGGATTCTCTACGAGCCATCCTGCACTGTGAGCCATCCTAATTTTTTTAAAATCAACTATGTGGCATTCCAGGATCATACTATGAGCCATCTTCATTTATAATAATAAAATAATAAGATTTTATATTTTTTAAAACTACCTTTATTTTTATTTTAAAATAAAACCTCATAAAATTTTATATTTTCAAAATAATTCTTTCTCTCTCTGTTTAGATCCCTATGATTTTTTTATTTTCAACTAGGTATTAGTATAGGATGGTTCATAGTGAATAATGGTCAAAATTGATTTTGACCAACATGAATTTCACCTAGGATGGCTCATAGAGAATCCTAGGATTCTCACTATCATCAGTCGTACAAAATTCTCCTAAAAAAAAGGTTACTGTTATTGGGGCTCCCGAGTAAGGATGAGGGGCTCGCTCAATTAGGGGGCACCTCCAAATTTTACAAATTGGTTAGGAGGCAGGGTTTGTTTTACTTGGGGGGAGGCTTTCTCATTTTAGTTAAAACTTAAATTTGACCGCAACCTATCGAATTTGTTACATAGTTTTGCCAACAATCTATTGATTATGTTACATATTTTTGCCAACAATCTGTCGATTTTGATTATTATTTTTGACAAGTTCATGTAGTTTTTCAATTGATTGGTGGACCAGTTTCAATTTTTAAATTTAACAACAACTTGTCGAAAATATTAATTAAATTCGAGAGGTTTATGTCGAAAAAGTTCTTCGTCTTCAACATGATTTGATCGAATTTCAGTGCGCTGGTTTTTTCGGATTTCATTTTTAGGAGAAAATGAAATAAAAAAGGTTGTTAGAAAGATGTATTACTTCGAATGTTGTTGATTTTGAGTCTTGAACGGGATTTGAGGATCCAATACCCTCATTGAAGTTATTTTTTTTATAGTTGTTCCTTCATTAATGGAGTTTCTTTGACAACTTCCTTCTCCATATTTTTGACATATTTGTGTGTTTAAATAACGAGCAGACACTCGTAATTTTTTTTCGAACACTGATTGTCGAAAACTTGAGTTGTTATTACCATTGGGTATAATTCATCAACGCCAGAATCTTGAATGTGGTAACCATGAAGTAGGAGACTTAAGATAAAAACCTAAATTTTTTTTTATTAGGGTTTAGTTTTCTTTAGCGAGGGGAGTCACCCCTAAGAAAAATCAAAAGAGGAGAATGTTCAAATTTGGGCTTTAAGGCCCAACTTTTGAGCATGCCCCCAACTGAAAAGGGAGCTTCAATAACAGCACTAAAAAAAAAAAAGCGGTGTACAAAATCATGTTAAAAAAATCAGTGTATGGCAATCTACCGCAATCACTAGTATTTCTACTTTTTTTTTTTTTTGATGAGGTAGTTACTTTTGGCACCCACAGGGCCACAAGATTGAATTTTTGTCCATTTTACATTTTTCCCGTCACAAACGAAACATTTGTTTGTCCGTAGAAACCGTTTTTTAACTACGAATCGATCTTTCGCGTGGATTAACCGATGCCCTAGAATTTTAGTTAGTCCCAAATTTTAAACGCGTCCAATACACGCGCCAATGCCAAAAATAAACCCTCCCAAAACCTTTCTACCCTCACTCTCTTCTGTCTCTGTCACTCTCTCTCTCTTCGCTCACTCATCACACAACTTTCCATCTCTCTCTCTCTCTCTACCCTGAAACTCTCTTCTCGCGTCTTTCATCTTCCCCACCATCTTACCTGGTTTGCTCTCGGATTTAGGGTTTCATGCCCTTAAATCCGAACTTCTCATCTTTTTTGATTTTTAAGCTTTGGAGCTATTCTAGGGTTTGCTTCTAATCTCATAAGAAGAAGAAGAGAAGAAAGTAAGAACAATGTCGTGGGAAGACGAGATTGTTGTCCGTGATGTGACGAATGCTGGTGTTGTTATTAGCGATCGTATTGTCCGTGATGTCGCGGCTCAGGTCGATCTCGAAGATGCCCTAGAAGCTTCTAGATACGCCAGTCATCCCTATACATCTCATCCCAAGGAGGTACAATTTTACACATTTTTTTGCAGTTCTTAACTTTTGTTTCTCTCTCGCTCTAGATGAATGGTTTATTTAAGCGTATTTTGAGGCGATTTTGATTTGTATCTGTTTGTGCATTGAAGAGAAATTCAAATACATTGTTTTTTGAAAAACGTGAGCAGATGATATACTTGTCTGTTTTGAACTGCCCATCAGATTCACTCTAGAATCATAAATTGGTATAAAATAAAGGTGTAATTATCTAATTGTTGAGATTATCCAATTTTTACATGATTTCAAGGCTCCGGCCAGAGTACAATAATTCGAACCATTATATGTTTAATGTATGAAACAGTATGGTACCCAGCAGTCATTGTCATATGAATTGAAGATGCGGTTCGAATGCATGAAAACATGGCTGTGAACGGCCAAGCAGACTCACTTTAGAATCATAAGGTCTAAAATAAAAGTGCATATTTATTGGATTGTTGAGATTATCCAAGTTAGATGATTTCAAGGCTCGGGTGGAGTACAATAATTTGAAACAATATGGAACTAGAGGTCATAATAATATGAATTGGTTTTGTGTTGTCTTATTATGACTCTTATCCTTCTCAGACTTTGATAGCTTTTGCAAGTTGTGGAACATGTATTTCAGAAATTGTGCAGAACTTTTGGGTATCTGTTTCTTGAGCATGTTTGAATATATTTTGGATATTTTTTTTTGATGAAGAATTTATTTAGGAGTTTAATGTTTGGTTGGTATATTAGTTTGAAAGCATACTATTTGATTTTTAAATCTGATTCTACGTTTGCAGGTAGACCATCTTATCTCGTGCTGCATTTTAGTTTTTTCCTGGAAAGTGAGGAGTATTGAGACGAATTGATGATTTTTATGTCATTTAGCACTTTATTTTGTAAAATTTGCTTTCTCGGATATCTTTTCATACCCATGTGTCAGACACTTTACAAAGAAATCTTCAATTGATTCAAATATTCTGTTTTTCAGTTATTATTTACATATTCATTTTTTTATAGATTATGTTTATCAGCTTATCTAAATGCATTCTTTCATTATTTTATTCTTGACATGAACTGTATAGCTTTGTCAGCATATTGACCATGTGATTTTGACACTTTCTATGCATGTGGAACATAAAGAGACATATCCATGTCTTTGTTACATAGACCTCAATCACTTGCTATAGATTTTTTTTTTTTTGGTTGTATTTATCATGTTTAATTCTCAAAAAATATTGTGTTCTTTTGTTTCTTAATCTGGTTAGTTGGTACTTGGTGGGGTATAGCTTTTCTTTATTTCTTTCTTGTGGTAAACATTTTAATGCTCAATTAGCAACTCTTCATCACATATTTTTCTTGTTAATTTGATTCTTATCCCATTGTAGTGGCCTCCGTTGGTTGAAGTTGTGGATACACGGGAGTTGCCGTCTGTACTCGTTGAAAGATATAATGCTTCTGGTGGTGAGGGAAATGCTTTATGTGGAATATTTCCTGAGATACGCAGAGCATGGGCTACAGTGGATAACTCTTTATTCCTTTGGCGTTTTGATAAGTGGTGAGATATTGAACTGTAACCCGTTGAACTGTTCATTTGGCATTGGTTCATAACTCTTCCATGTGTGATACTCGTGTAGATCACATGTACATTAGCTATTAGCATGTTTTAAAATTTTGAATGTTTTAGAAGTTTTTGAATGTTGCCTTTCAGCTTTAGCAGTTGGTACTTGATGTTGATCCTGTATTGCTTTCTCTTTTGAGTGTTCTGTTTCTGTTTTTTGACGTACAACAGAAAGGTGATTTTCCCCCCTATTTAGGCCTTACTTAGTTTAATGCCTCATAAGTAGTGGTAGTGCACTCTATCTGTAACTTCTACACTTGCTCTTTTTTTTTTTTTTTTTCCTAGTTGCTAGAGAAGCTCTTTGAGCTGCAGTTTATTTTGGAACTTTTTCACTCAAGTCACATTCTACTTAGTTGACATGGTTGCTTCAAAATCTCATGTTTTAAAATTTTCTGTTATCTAAGAGTGAGGCTGCGAGGGTGAGCTTGCCACTTTTGCCAGTTTGGTAGTTGGTGGGAATATTTTTCGTATCTCCTGCTTGTCCAGGGGCCAATCACATATCTGTTCATTGACAAATAAAATAAAATAATCAAGCAGATTTGACATCTTATCTTATTTGAACTATAAAGCATGCCTGGGATTCTTTTCCCTCAAGTCTTGTCAGATGTGCAATTTGAAGTATGCCTTAAAGATCTACTTAATTTATTTTAGTGTTTGTGATGATTTTAAAGCTTTGGTAATGAACAGTAGATATTTCATTCAAGCTAGGCCATAGTTGTGAATGTGTCACAGAAAATTTGCCTAGTTTAAACTTGTTTCTTGACATTCCTTGGTTCTTATATACGTACCTCATAATTTGGAACTGTTAGCAACATAATTATGATGTCAACTACAGTATGAAATTGTCAAATTGATTGTTTCCAAGAGCTTGAATGAACAGAAACATGGCCTTCACTTCTCACATAGGAGTTCTGCTGGGGCCTGCGGTGACTTTTTCCGTAGCACGCCCACTCACGTATGTTGGGGAAAATGAAAGCATGCTCTGCCAAAGACAGTTTCAAAACAAATGAGTAATTTTGAGATTCCGTCTATAGAGTTATTGACTAGATCATCTTGAATACAGCGAAGATGTCATTGAGACTCCATCTCAATGAAAATTTCGAAGGACTTACTAAGAGCTGGTGCATGAGTTACATTTCATGCATCTTTAGTAGCAAGAAATGACTTCCTTTTAGCATCATTAGTTATATCCCTTCCTTGTGGGAGTCAGGTTCCACCATTAACAATTAACTTCTAGAGAATCTAAACACCACTGGGAGGAGAGCTCTATTAAAAGTTAACTTCTAAGGGATATCACATTTAATACCTAGAAGAGACTCAAAGTGCTACTGCTGATGCACATGTTTCATTTGACGTTGCAAATTTTGAGAGACTAGAAATATCTTCCTGTTGGTATAATAATAGTTACTCCATTCGAGTGGGGATCTGTATCAATGTTATGCTTCTATAGTGTTAAAACCATTTAGAGGAGAATCTACCAGTATAACCTTTGCTTTTTCATAACCGATATTGAATCATCATCCATTTGATTTCGCCATTTTGAAGAGTCTTCAGGATCTGGGACTTTTTATCTTTTTATCCTTTGTTTTCCAATATAGACTTTCACATAACATGTGCTACTGTGATAATTGATACCAAGGATGTTAGAATTTGAGTTTCTGTTTATCCCCAATGTGAATGCATAATGACAAACCCTACTTCTAACAAATGACGACATGATGGAGGATGGAGGCACTGTTGCTCACTCACGTCACGTCAGATGTCTGAAAAAAGTTCAATTATATTTCTCAATAAAAAACAGAAGCCAGTATTTCTTAAATTCGGATAATATGCAGCAATTTATGATTTTATTATGACTCTATTTTCACATAAAGAATAACTACATGATTTCATATTCACTAACTATGTTATATTTTTAATGTTCACTATTTCTATAGGGATGGTCAGTGTCCTGAATACAGTGGTGAGGAACAAGCTATTTGTGCTGTTGGCCTGGCCAAGTCAAAGCCGGGCATTTTCATTGAAGCTATCAAATATATTCTAGTCATAGCAACTCCGCTTGAGGTTCTCCTTTTTTCCCAATTTGCTTTATTCGTTGTCTTGTTTTCTGGTTTGTATATGTTGGTAGAGGTTTGCAGCTAACTAAATTATTTAGATGTAGACAACGTGCTAGTTTTGATTCCTGAACAAGTATACATATTTGGAGAGTTGAAAGTAGTTGACATTAAACTTCCAATCTCCCTGTCGTCATATGTTGACTTTTTTTTTTAATCAAAGTGTCTGCGTCACAGTTGTACTGGCCTCACGACTCAGACGACCTAGCTTTTTTTTTTCCACAAATATCTTTTCGTTTTTTTCTTTATTATTTGGGTAAAAGCTTGAAGTTATAGATCTTTGAGAAGCTCTAATGATTTAAGATTTTGTACCATCTTTAGGGAGATTTTTAAGTAAAATATTAAAAGAAAAGGTTAGTATCGAATATAGCATAACATGTACATGAAGTGGTAGTTGTGGATTTTGTTTATTTCTTTAGTTGTTCATATAGGTCACTAGGTGTACTTTATATTTTAGACTTATTGCATGTTTGTAGTATAGATTATATTAATTTTGATAAAAAGTAGTACTGTAGAAGAAGAGTGGGTGCATAGCTATACTACTGCAATATCACTTCTTCCCATTCTACGTCTTCCTCTGAATCCAGTTTCAAGTTATAAAAGGGAGTGGCTTTGTTAAATTTACTTCTTTCCTGGACAGCTCCCTATTTCTTCTTAAAACACTTAATTTTACATTTTGGTGGGGGTGTAGACGACTCCATTTTTCTGTGCTTGCAGTGTATTTCCATTCCAATGCCAGATAGAGGAGGCTTGCATAGGTTGCAGCATGGGAAACTTTTACCATATCTTTCCACATGGTCTGTGATTCTTGAATGGCTAAATAGGATTCGTGTTGCCTCTTAAATTATTTGGGATAAGGAAATCCCAATGTTGATGATGGTGATAGTGGTGTTAATGGAGAGAATTCAACTAGATATTTTTTTTTTCAATGTTTCATTGCTAGAATGCATGGATAACAAATTTGTTTTCGGTATCTGGTGATGGAATCCTTACAGTTAGTAACTTTGTTTAGTTGATAAACACTATAATTCTGACAACTTCAGGTCTCTCTAGAATCCCACTATAAGCTCCTCATTACATCTGACACTAGCCATTTATCAGAAAACCCTGTCAGGCCAAAGGAGTAAATATGCAAGAGATGTCAAATATAAATTTGTCACTTTCGTTTCACTGAATTGTTCTCTCTATATATGCTCTTCTTTATATCTCTGCCAGCTTCTTTTGAAAGAAATTTGTTTTTGTTTTTCCAAGTGCAGAAATTGTTCTTCATCGTTATGTAAAGTTTGTGTGCTTATTTCCCTTAAGCTCCACAGATATGGCCTTAGGATGTATTTTTCTCATTATAAAAAATGTGTTGTTTTTATGATAATGATTTTGGCCATTACTTAAAATTTCTTTTATTGTCTTTAGTTGATCCTTGTAGGAGTTTGCTGCTCTGGGGGAGGAGATGGAACAGATCCATATGCTGAGATTTCATTACTGCCCTTGCCAGATTACACAATACCATCTGACGAAGTGACCATGACTTGTATTACATGTACAAAGAAAGGCGATATCTTCTTGGCTGGTCGTGATGGACATGTGTATGAGATGCAATATACAACTGGCTCAGGTTGGAATAAGCGGTGTCGTAAAGTTTGCCTTACTGCAGGTTTAGCAAGTCTTGTTTCAAGGTATGCAATATTATTGTATTCTTTGGAGTTACTGTATTGTTATTTTTTTCCTAAGCTTGGATATGTGTTTTTGTGCAGATGGGTTGTACCAAATGTATTTAAATTCGGAGCTGTTGATCCAATTGTTGAGATGATTGTAGATGATGAGAGGAACGTTCTTTATGCACGGACTGAAGAGATGAAACTACAGGTTTTTGATTTGGGAGCTGATGGTGGTGGCCCACTAAAGAAAGTGGCAGAAGAAAGGAATTTAATCAATCAGAAAGATGCACAACATAGACAGTCTGCGGGATCAAGAAATGCTACTCGGGCACCAAAACCATCTATAGTTGCTCTAGCACCCTTATCTACTGTTGAGTCGAAGTGGTTACACCTTGTTGCTATTTTATCAGATGGTAGAAGAATGTACCTTTCCACCAGTCCATCTGGTGGAAATAGTGGAACTGTTGGAGGCTTGGGTGGGATGAGTACCACTCATCAGAGGCCATGCTGTTTAAAGGTTGTAACAACCAGGCCTCCGCCTCCTTTGGGAGCCAGTAGTGGGGTTACTTCTGGAGCTATATCTCTTGCTGGTAGATCACAGACTGAGGATCACTCTTTAAAGGTAGAGACAGCATATTATTCTTCTGGAACTCTTATCCTTTCTGATTCCTGTCCCCCAACCATGTCCTCACTTCTCATGGTGACCCGAGATGCAAGCACACAATTAGCAGGTGGTTTTGGGATGGGTGGGTCAAGTGGGAGGAGCTTTGGCGCACTACGTGAATCTATATCCTCCCTCCCTGTTGAGGGACGAATGCTTTCTGTGGCTGATTTTTTACTCTTGCCAGATACAGCAGCTACTGTGCAGTCACTGTATTCCGACACAGTATCCTGTGGATTTGAAGGCTTAGGAGAATCATGTGAAAGGGCATCTGGAAAACTCTGGGCTAGGGGTGAACTAATGATTCAACATATCTTACCACGGAGAAGGGTTGTTGTATTTAGCAGCATGGGAATGATGGAAGTAGTTTTCAACAGGCCAGTGGACCTTCTGCAGAGGTTTCTTGATTCCAATGCACCAAGATCAATGTTGGAGAGTTTCTTCAACCGTTTTGGAGCTGGAGAAGCTGCTGCGATGTGTTTAATGCTGGCTTCAAAGATAGTACATACTGAAAACCCAATAAGCAATGCTGTTTCTGAGAGGGCTGCAGAAGCATTTGAGGACCCAAGAGTGGTTGGAATGCCACAACTTGGAGGTAGTAGTGCACTGACTAATGGCGGAACATCCCCTGGGGGGTTCAGCATGGGGCAGGTTGTTCAAGAGGCTGAGCCTGTGTTTTCTGGTGCCCATGAAGGGCTCTGTTTGTGTTCTTCAAGGTTGCTTTTTCCCATATGGGAACTTCCTGTTATGATTCTCAAAAGGGGTACAGGTTCTTCTGATGCTGGATTTGAAAATGGGGTCATTGTTTGTAGACTCTCTGTTGAGGCAATGCAAGTTCTTGAAAACAAGATTCGTTCTTTAGAGCAATTTCTAAGATCTAGAAGAAACCAGAGGAGGGGTCTCTATGGTTGTGTTGCTGGTCTAGGTGATGTAACCGGTTCCATTTTGTATGGAACCAGTTCAGATATTGGAGTTGGTGAGAGAAGCATGGTGAGGAACTTGTTTGGGGCTTACGCACCAAATTTTGATTCAAGTAATGGCTGGACATCTAGTAAAAGGCAGAGACTTCCTTATAGTCCCGCAGAACTGGCTGCCATGGAGGTAACTTGATATTATTGCTTGGGCTTTTTGCGGTTCTGGAGGAGTCTTTGTTCGTTTTTTCCCTTAATATTTTCTGGTTCTCTTACAGGTGAGAGCAATGGAGTGCATCAGGCAATTGCTTCTTAGATCTGGCGAAGCACTCTTCTTACTCCAGCTTCTGTCCCAGCATCATGTGACTCGCTTGACTCAGGGTTTTGATGGGAGTCCACGGGAAACATTACTTAAGTTGACGTTCCGTCAGCTGGTCTGTTCTGAAGAGGGTGACCAGCTTGCAACGATGCTTATATCTGCGCTTATGAAGGTAAACTATGGTTCATCTATACTGCAAGGAACCCTTGGGAGAAAGTCACACTGAGAATCATATTGTGGCCTTCGGATTGCATCCACAGTTCATACCCTGTATACTATTTTCTAGTTCATACCGTGTATACTATTTTCTTATCAGTGTATCTGTAACCTATCTATTCATTATGAAATCTATAGTTGAAATTGGCATCCCTCTTTTCAGCTTAAAATGCTGTCATTAAATTTTTTTTTTTTTTTGCTCAGTATTATACAGGTACAGATGGCAGGGGGACAGTAGAAGATATCAGTGGGAGACTGCGAGTGGGTTGTCCTAGCTATTACAAGGAATCCGACTACAAATTTTACCTAGCAGTGGAGTGTCTTGAGAGAGCTGCAGGCACTGTGGACCCTGAGGAGAAGGAGAATCTTGCTAGAGAGGCTTTCAGTTTCTTGACTAAAATTCCAGAGTCTGCAGACCTGAGCACCATTTGCAAACGGTTTGAAGACTTAAGGTCCGCTTTCTGATAACACGAATGACTATAGATATTTGATCTAGTCCTCCATTCTTTCCTTCAGATGCTTGAATTGCTAAATCTTTGAAACATATCTTGTTTCTGCGTTTTGCAGATTTTATGAAGCTGTGGTTCGGTTGCCACTACAAAAGGCACAGGCACTTGACCCTGTAGGTGATGCTTTCAATGAACAAATTGATGCAGGCATTCGAGTAAAGGCCCTCGCTCAACGAAAGCAGTGCTATGAGATAATTACTAGTGCTTTGCGTTCTCTCAAGGGTGAAACTGCACATAGGCCATCAGTTGCTCGACCAGTCCTTGATCCGGCCTCTCGCAACAGATATATTCGCCAAATTGTTCAGCTTGGTGTCCAGTCCCCTGACAAAGCATTTCACGAACACTTGTATAGGACAATGATTGATTTGGGTCTTGAAACTGAGTTATTGGAGTATGGAGGTCCTGATTTGGTGCCTTTTCTACAGAGTGCTGGTCATCAACTTACACAAGAGGTTTTGACTGCTTTTTCATTGATCCAAAGCATTAAATTCTTGTTGGATGCATTTTCATTGCTTTTGGTATAAACTTCTATAGTTGCTCTTGCAAATGAAATGTCGTCAGACCAGCAAAACATGTTTTTCTTTTTCCATAATGTCAAATTGAAGAAGGGAAAGCTAGGAAATAAATGTAAAATGAGGAGCTCTATCGAGAATCGCTAGCTCACTTGCTAGCGTGTTCCCTAGCATTTCTCATGTAAGATTTGAGAGGAATAGGGCTTTCCTGCTATTGCATAAGCTGTCCTTGGTTGTTTAATTCAAAAGTTACACCTCTCTTCAATTTTCCATTCCTCAAGAAGTTGGAATCATATTTCACTATTGATTTTTCGATAACCCTAATATTTATTATTTATCTTTCTATTGCTTTAGCAGGTTCGTGCTGCTTCTGCAGTCACATCGGAGGTTTCTCCTGGAGGTCATTTGGGGACACCTAGTCCTTCTACTGAAGTCAAGTACTCTGACCTTCTAGCACGGTACTATGTCTTGAAACGGCAGCACGTCCTTGCAGCTCATATATTGTTAAGACTCGCAGAAAGGCGCCCCACTGATGCAGGGGATGTCCCTACTCTAGAACAGAGGTTTTACACAATCATAACTCTATGTTTAATATTCTTGATTTTTATTTTTCTCAAAATTGAGTATTT
The DNA here is from genome assembly GCA_002174775.1 of Macleaya cordata. Classification (NCBI taxonomy): domain Eukaryota; kingdom Viridiplantae; phylum Streptophyta; class Magnoliopsida; order Ranunculales; family Papaveraceae; genus Macleaya; species Macleaya cordata. The sequence continues at coordinate 245,435 of MVGT01000735.1, forward strand.
GAAAGTAGCTGTTCTCTTCGTTTTTTTTTTTGGCTTTTCTTTAATTAAACGCACAGTTTCTAGTCGACCGTGTGAAGTTCTAACCAGAAGTACTTGTGGTCTGCCCTAACATACTGTCTTCTTGGAACCAGGCGTCAATACCTCAGTAATGCAGTTCTGCAGGCAAAGAACTCAAGCAACAGTGAGGGTTTAGTTGGTTCCACTCATGGTAGTTTTGACAATGGGCTCCTGGATTTGCTTGAAGGGAAGCTTGCTGTTCTTCGATTTCAAATGAAGATAAAAGAGGAACTAGAGGCAATAGCGTCAAGGTTGGAAGATTCACCCGGCACACCTCAGTCTGCTCCTAATGAACCCTCTCCTCAGAGGAACCTCATTGCGAATGACAGTCTTGCAAACCATGCACGAGAAAAGGCCAAAGAGATATCATTGGATTTGAAGAGTATCACTCAATTGTACAATGAATACGCTGTTCCATTTGAGCTTTGGGAGGTATGCACTACTCTATCACTCTGAAGAGAATCAGTGTCTAGCAATGTACCTCTGAAAAACAAAGTCATAATATTCATCTTTCGTTTCACATAATTAGGATTTTACTACTTGACCTCGCATGCTTCATAGCTGTATCAGACTATTCGTGCTACCCCATTTTTAGGTTGTACTCGTGTCAGGCGCATACAGACTGATAGGATACAGAGACACCTGGATAATCCTCCACGCTCTTTTGCGTCTGCATTTATTATTTTCTGCAGGAGTGACTTCTGAAAGAGAATGTGTAATCCATCCTCCATTAAGTTCCGCATGTTGAGTTGTAATTTGTAACTCTTGCTAACTAGCTAAAATTTAAAAGTTTGATTAGAAGAAAGTAAAAGAATTAGTATTACTCATCTGCTTGTTTTGTATGCCTTGGTATTTCATTAAGATTTCAGATACCAAAAATTTTAAAATAAGAAATAGTTTATCAGTTTTAATAATGATGCACAACCTGTTTGAGATACCTCATGGAAGTGGAACTATGAATAGGTAGTTTGGAACTAGACTTTTGATGTAAGTAGGGCCAAGACAGTAATATCGTGCAACTGTTGTAAGTATACATGAAGGATGAGCTCCTATTTAAGATATATAGTCTTGGATAGCAGCCATTTCCATTCGCTAGGTCTGATTATCCATAAAATGGTGATGGATTATGCTCACTGAACTGGAGTTAGGTGTCTAAAGTGTGTACACACTGCACATTTCTGTTTGGCTGTATAACTTTGATTAAAGTAAAGGCGAGCTTTGCTTTCAGAGAGGAATGTTGGCCAAGTAACATAATTTTAGAATTACTGTTGCACAGATGAGAATATGGAGATGGATGAGTGGAAAGACGAAAGAGGGTTGGGGCCTCTACCTCTAGCATTGCGAGAAAGTCTATTGAGATAGTCTGGTTTGTAGATTAGAGAGCAAGGACCACCTGATTGAGGTGCAGCACTTTAGTGTAGGTTGAAGGCTCTAAATGTGAGAGAGAAAGGCTGAAAGTGATGTGAATTGAGCTAGATGGAACTTAATGGAGAAGGAATTTATGTTGTCAAATCCTATTCATGTGAAGACTTGTTGATGATGATGATGATATTTCTTCTCATTCTTCTTATTTGTTTGTCTTCTTGTGCTTGTGATGGTACATTTGTCTTCATTTTATAGTACTTTCTTCTCATGTTGCCTTGTTTATGTATTTGTTGGTTGATTCATATTAGTTTCCAGGGTTTGGCTGCAATGTAGTTATGGAAATTTTCTGGTGAACATTTGGTTCATTTTGTACACTTTGACATAATTCTTGCACTTGCCATTCTTTGCTTTCAGATATGCTTGGAAATGCTCTACTTTGCTAACTATTCTGGGGATGCGGATAGTAGTATTGTTCGAGAAACCTGGGCTAGACTGATTGATCAAGCTCTTTCAAGGGGTGGCATTGCTGAAGCCTGTTCTGTCTTGAAGAGGGCTGGATCAAATGTGTATCCTGGAGATGGAGCTGGCTTGCCTTTAGATACACTATGTCTCCACCTCGAGAAGGCTGCTATGGTACTGTGTAACTTTGGTTGGATTGGTTTCATCTAATTGAGTTTGCTGTTGTGATAGGATTTTAACGAGTCTCTGCTAATAGCATACATTGGTTAATGTTATGCTTTCTGTTTAGCTTTTATGATTGTCTCTATTTTGCAGGAGAGGTCAGTTTCAGGAGCTGAGCTTGTTGGAGATGAAGATGTTGCAAGGGCTCTTCTAGCAGCTTGTAGGGGTGCAGCTGAGCCCGTAATGAATACCTATGACCAGTTGCTCTCCAATGGAGCTATCCTACCATCACCGAGACTCAGGTTGCGTCTTCTCCGATCAGTGCTTGTGGTCCTCCGCGAGTGGGCTATGTCGGTACTTGCACAAAGAATGGGCACAAGTCCGACTGGGGCTTCCCTGATTCTAAGTGGAGCATTCTTCCACGAACAAACAGCTGTTCTTAACCAAGGGGTCAGAGATAAAATCACAAGTGCTGCAAACAGGTCAATTTCTTTCCACGTTCCTTTTATTTTCGTGGAAATGTTCAATAATATGTGCTTTTTTAGGATAAAAACCAACTTGCCATTTATTTTCATGGAACCATCAAAGCGGCTGAATTTCCATTCATTCTTATTTCCTCCACATTTTTGTTGCAGTTGGAGTTAGATATTGCAAAATTGGAGATTTGGGGTCAAACCAAGTTAATCTTTGTTATTACTTTTGCCCAGTAGGCCAGTACCATAGCTTGCATTCCTGCTAAATTATTAGGTGTAAATCCAGTTATCTTTAGCTGCACAAACTATCACCGCACACCTTCAGTAATAACTTTCTTCCGTGATGCAACGGTAGTATTGCAAATTTTCAGAACAAAGGTTCATGTTTGTCAGGTTTTACCAGAACTATTGGATTTTGTCAGTTCTATCCATTTTCTTGGTTTTTGAATTCTAATCACCTGCTCTGGTGGTTAAAGATTAAATTGGCTGTGCATCCAATTTATGCTGAACCAACTCCCCAAACTTAGTTATTTCCTTCTTTTTTTTTTCTGGTTTAGATGATCAGCAAAAAGGGGCAAAGTACTTTCCATAGTTTTCATTGTGTACTTTGTTTGGTGAGGAAACCTTAACTTACCAACTAGTAAAGTCAGTAATGAAATGGCAAAAGAGAAGAGCTATAACCGTTATACATCTTTTTTTGAAAACTCAATTTTCTGGTTTTATCTTGAAATTTAAATTAGAATTCTGAAGGAAATGTCATCTGGTTAAGATAAAAGAAAAACAAAAGAGAACCAAACTCCATTTTTCCATATCTGAATCTAACGAACAATTAGTCTTGTAGAAAGTACGACAGTCACCTGTCTCTATAACTACGTTCACTATTTCCTTGGTTTTTCATTTTCTACTGTATTTTTTTTTTCATTTATCGAGCTTAATTTGCATTTGTGATGATTATGTGGATGGCAGGTATATGACTGAGGTGAGACGGCTGTCCCTTCCACAGAACCAGACTGAGTCTGTCTATCAAGGCTTTCGGGAACTCGAAGAGTCTTTATTGAATCCCTTTTCATTAGATTAGTTTTGATTTTTCTTTCTTCTTGAAATTCCCCATGTAAATTGATTTTTATATTTCATTCTGTAACGGTAAAAGATCGAAATACATCAAGGTTGATGATATTGATGTTCAAAGATTTCAGGGATCTCAGTGGCCTTCCTGTTGAGTGGTTAGGGTTAAGGTTGTTGTCTGTTTCTTGATGTTGTACAATATTGGCAATGTGTTCCCTTATTGGTAGAAAGTTTTGATAAAGGTGTTAAGGGAAGATTGGAAAGTGTTAGTGTTTTAGAAGAAGAAATGGATCTCTAGATAAAAGAATGTACGATTATTTATTTTTATTTTTTACTTAAATTTAATTTTTTTTATGGGGAGGTTTTGATTTTTTTTGTTTACTGTTGAAACCTGTAGGCATATAATAGAATCAGAAACTTGAGTTCTTAATTCCATGTCAAAAAGGAAAAGGATGGATTTGGGTAAACGATTATTGTAAATGGGAGTATAAGGGTTCAATGCACATGCGTTGTACATGTTCTTAATTTATATCAAAGAAAGGCATGCCTTAGAGGAGCATTATTATAATTTTCTTGTTAGAGGGGCATTATTTTAATTTTCTTTTGATAGATGCAGTTCTGTAATTTTATAAGATGACTCTACTTGATTTTAATCTACATGATAATATCATCTTTGTAAAAATCAGCTGTCGTATTATTTCCATGTGACCCCATAAGGGTCAAGTGTAAGAATAAAGTTACTGGAACATGCATTTGTTGCAGTAGAGCGGCAAATAGACAAATACACATGGTCGCTCATTGCTCAATGTCAATGTGGACTGGAGCCGCATTATAATGCCCTTTTTTTTCTTATTATTTTTTAAAATGTTTTAAAAGGCATGACTATCTCTTGCGCCTAACTCAATGAGGAAGGGCCTGAGGGATCATGTTTTATTTATTTTGCAGCTTGTTATGTTAAGAGTAAAGAGTTACTCTTCTCTTCTTGTGAGGGTGAGGGATAGTGTTTTTAAGGGGTATAATTTCCAAGATCTTATTCTAAATTGGCAAAATATTATTCATTTGTAATTTTTTCTTGTAAATTCTCTATTTTGGCATTAGTGTTTGCTGATGCACGAATAAGATTTTACCCTTTCCCTAAAAAAATTGAATGAAGAGGGCTTGAGACACATTTTAATTGAATGCTCCAGCGTTCCTATTCACACTTGCTCCCGCTTCATGCTCTAGTTACTTAGATGGAGATGATCCAAAGACTTATTGTAGTCATAAGGTCACTTCTTTTTTTAACCAGGTGACTAGATCATCATCACCAGAAATTAGCTTTTGAATCATCTCAATGTGAACCCCATAAAAATAGTGGTTCAATGTCGCAAATTTTTCAATTCTGTCGACAGATGAAAGTTTTTTTGTTTGGATGGGGGATTCTAGGGTAGGGATTCAGTGGGGACTAAGCATTCTGGTTTCCCTGGTCTGTTTGGCTGCCAAGAATCCCTAGAAACTTGTTTCCCAGGAAAACATGTTTTCCAGCAAATCTCTCATTCTGAGTCCCACCTTCCCCCCTAAAATTTCCAAGGGTTCATATTTCCAGGGATTCCTTTATGGTTGCCAAACAAACCAAGGGATTCATGTTTTCTAGAATTCATGTTTCCAAGGACTCATTAATCCCTTGGAAAACATAAATTCTGTATCCAAACACACTAAGGGTGAATCTGCAAATTCAAGAGCTTACAAATTTATCAGGTAACAGGATTCCCATTTGGGTGTATCTTAGGAACCCTTTCAAATTTCAAATACTCGGACAACAACAAAAAATGATGCATAAGAAACCTGATCATCCAGTGTCTTNTTCCCTGGTCTGTTTGGCTGCCAAGAATCCCTGGAAACTTGTTTCCAAGGGAAACATACTTTCCACCAAATCCCTCATCCTGAGTCCCACCTTCCCCACTAAAATTTGCAAGGATTCATATTTCTAGGGATTCCTTTATGGTTGCCAAACAAACCAAGAGATTCATGTTTTCTAGAATTCATGTTTCCAAGGACTCATTAATCCTTTGGAAAACATAAATTCTGTATCCAAACACACTAAGCGTGAATCTGCAAATTCAAAAGCTTACAAATTTATCAGGTAACAGGTTTCCCATTTGGGTGTATCTTAGGAACCCTTTAAAATTTCAAGTAATCAGAAAACAACAAAAAATGATGCATAAGAAACCTGATCATCCAGTGTCTTTTTTCCTTTTTTTTTTCCCATTCTAGCTCTATGAAAATGCGGAGACCCGAACTATCTAAAGTTAGCTGATAAGTTTGGTGATGAACAGACTAAACCTTCTTCTCATTCCTTAAAAGTCTCTCAAAACGAATCTAGTACAATTACATGTGGAAAAGAGTAAAATAGCTACTGAATAAATCACATTCCTGTTAGTGTCATATGTTTTTAAGGATAAAGTTACTCAGCAGTTCGTTCGGGGTTCAAACTAAAAAATCAAGTAAAAGAGAAAGAATGAAACTTCTTGAAGTTGCAATTGAAGGGTAAAATTGTGGTGATTAGCGAGGAACGAATACATAGCTGACTTACTGGCCTGTCAAAGCGTATACAACAACTGAAGCTTGAAGATCCCGGTCAACCTTGAAGTGAGCATGGAAAAATCTTTTTATCTGCATATAACTACCAAGATTAGAGTAAAAGAAGAAGAAAATGACTGGTATGAATTCAGATCAACTTCACTTTACCTCTCTAAAAGAATGGGAGGTCAGAAAATCCTTCAGTTGTTTTTCTTCGGAATCATATAATACTATGTGACTAGGTAAAGACCAATCCTTCACCATATCAGATACAAATCCAACTGGGTCCATCATGAACCGGTCTGACTCATCAGGGATTCCCCTATTTTCACTGAAAATAAAAGCCAAAGGCATATCAAAGATAAGTGAAACACGCCTAGAATTAATAAGATTGCATTCATAAATGAAAAATAAAATAAAAAGGTAGTTACCTAGGAGAGCAATCTAGAAAGTGCATGGGCAAGTTGCGGTGCAGGGTGGAATAGTACGGAGTGGCATGGCAGGGCATCAAGAAAAGGATACTCTTAACTTTACCATCAAGGGCCTCTTTTGATAAAAAATTCATAGCATCTTCGCTTCCTCTCTGTCTGGCATGCTTGCAGGTAAGGATCGAAGGAAACAAAAAAAAAGGGTCCTCTTTGCAATCTTAAATAATTCTTTGCTTTTCAAATTTTTTTTTTTGCACAAAATCAGAAAATGAATAAAACATTTTAAATATCTTTCAGAGCATGTTAAGCAGTTGATTAACTGAAAAATGAAACACAATAGGCCGCTGAAGAAATTGCCTTACCTGATGAACTAAACTCATATATAAGGCCATTGGGAGATTGGTTGCAAGCAGGAAAAATATACCAAATTGCATTCTTGAAGGACATCTGGTTCGCAAGTTTGAAGGTACTTTCCTTTTGTTATCTTTAGAATCAGGAGCTTCCATTGCGGCTAATGAATATCCAGAGAACATCAAAGCTATTGGTAGCACAGGCAAGACAAACCTGTAAATCTCCTCTAATTAATAGGCCAGAAGGCCCAGAAATAATATATTATAAATAAAATCTAAGGAAGTTTCTAATGAAAGAAGTGGTCTCGGCTCCAGAAGCATTTTTTTTTCCAGCCGGAGAAACAATAAGGCAATAATTAGCTGAACCTTGTAGTAGGTACCTGAATTCTTTGTGACCAAGCACACTATAAAGTCCTAAAACCCATGCCATCAGACCGAAAAGCTTCCACTGTTTGGACTGAAAGATGCCAGCCATGGAGAAGGGTATGAAAGTAAAGAGCATGACCGGAAATCCCTGAGTGAAGTACCAGTGCCACTTGTGTGTGCCATAATAGTCTCCTCCAGAAGAAAGAAAATTGAATTTGAGAAAATTAAGAGGCACAAATATCCACGATCCGTACATAAACCAATCCAATAGACATGTGAATGCAAGCACCAGGAATCTAATATAAAAAGGCAGAGTATAAGAGACAACAAAACAATCATGGAAATTGAGCAGATATAGAAAATGTTTGGAGTTTAAGAAACAACCTATTCTGTCAAACTAATAATGCAGGGTAACATATCATAAAGTTTTTTTTTTGAATAAGCAGATATCATTAACTTTTTCCCTTCTATTCATTGCCATATAACAACTTCCACTTTATAAAAATGTTACATAGAGATGTGCATAATAACATAGCCAGATCAATGCCCATGCATGCACATGAACAAATAAAGGATTACTTTGTTTTTTGGAGATACAAAGTGACCACACTTTAACTTGTTTCTGTTATAGTATTGGTTCCATCTGTCTTGGTTTTTGAGCAACCAACGCATCATTTTCAACAAATGAAAATAAAATAATAAGTAGTAAATAAATAAAAAATGAAGATAAAAATAATATTGAAAGATCACCTCTATGTCAGGAAAAGAATGAATTTGATAAAAAAGAAAGAAATACTCTCATTTCAATATACATAACAAGCTCTTTGTGTAAAGGTTTATGTTACAATCCCACTACTTTATTTTCACATTTTCATTGTTATTGCTAATGTCATTATGAGATGACTTCCAAATTGAAATGTATCTGACAAAAATATAATGTGAATTGTTAATTACTCTACATGCTTGCACTTGTTAAAATATGCCAGTCCTCAGGAACCTGATTCAGTCAGTCAGTTGTGTCTCCCTACTAAGGGTATGACTCCATGGGTGAGCTATGCCTACATTTTGCCCATCTTCCTAGCGATACAGATAGTCCAAGCAAGATATATGAAACTGGGTGAGCGACGATGCTGTTCAGTACTGTCGGAATTAACGAAAACCCACATGGGCATAATCAACCTAGAACTGATTTAAGGTTCTAAACAATAAACATGAAATAGAATAGGAATCACTGAAAACCTATGTCTAATCGGCTCAGGTTACAAGACCTGATCCATTGTCACACTTATGGATTGTTCTTCGACTTATTCTCACACTTGGTACATGATCTTGAATTTTTTCTTCAAATAGCGGGTTCCACAAAAACTAATGGCCAAAATTCAAACCCCAAGGATGAGTTTAAATTTTGCAATCAAACTATTAAGATTCTCTAGTTGTAAAAAGGAAACATCTTACAATTGATTGATGAAAACAAAATAAAAAAACCTTCCTGTTTTGTCATGAGTTGATATTTTCATTTTTGATAAGCCATGAGTTGATGATTTCAAACATCCTGAGGCACAAATAAATGCAAAAACCACTGTGCTCTAAGAAAGAAAGCATTTTATCAAAACCAATATAGGATAGGAGATTCAATATAGCGAATTTTACCTACCCAATAGGCGCTACCTCAAGAAAAATGAATTTCATTCTATCATGTGTCTCAAACAGCTCCAAGAGACCAACATACAACCATGTGATGGCACTTGTTGGTCGAACAGCACAGGCTAGTGCTGCTACAACCAAACCCCACTTTCTGGATACCACAGAAAAATGTCTAGAAGAGTCTCTGAAAGAGGGCCAGTAGTATAAGCTTATGAGAGTCAGAACTGTCTCGAGGTTATTTGATAATGTTCGAGTGAAACAGAAGAATGTAAACCAGTTTGTCAACTGAGAAAAAAGCTGAAAGAGGATTAAGGACATAGCATACCAGACAAAAGAGATGGATCAATACTTTACGTTGCTCAAAAATAAATATTAAAAGGATACTGTCCATTGAGCAACATGCTCACCAAACATGCGATGAGCGAGTTTGTACAAGTAGAAATCACCAACTGACGAAAGCACGGACTGCAGAAGCCGGGGAGCCCTCATCTAAAAAGCAGGAAAAGAACTACATAAAAGAGGCATCTACATTTTAGAACAATAATCCAAACCAGCTGATGCAACAGCTTCAAAAAGATTCATGCGTTTCAACACTTCAGTATATCACGTGACAACTTCCAGCCTAAATGGAACTATGCCATGTGGTGTAAGAGAGGCATACTTCATTTTCCTTCTCACATAAAAATTCAATGGCTAATTCATAGGTGAAAGTTCAATATGAGAAGAGGCTTACACAAAACATGGATAATAACTTCCATGAGACAATCCAGAGGGTCAGATAGTCTAGATTGGGATCATTAACAAGTCACATGACTAGGGAAACCTGCCAATGAAAAGACATCGATATAACTATCCAAAAACCTTTGAACATTCACAGTCTGAATCTTTTTTTTTTTTTTGATAAGGGCAAAATTTTATTAATAGACCCCAAAGGGGCGAGTAAATATACAAGTAATAGCCTGAAACGGCCCCCCTATACAGTAAACGACAACTCCTTGTAAGAGGAGCTACACCCCAACTCCATAAATACCCCCCACAGTCTGAACCTTATAATCTATAATTAAACATAAATACCCCACACACAAAAGACAGATCACATTAATGGGTTTTTAGACCCATAAGCTTAGTCCTGGGCAGTGATAGTTTGAATATCAACTTGACACTCGTCATTTCAATACTGGAGACTTCTCAGTAGTGTAATGTGCATTCCATCTTGAAAGAAAAAGTGAAAGACCGTAAGAACCCTTACCATGAACCAGGGAGTATCAAGACCAAAGAACGCGAGAATTTTATATAGAAAAACGAACACCATAGGATGCAAGTAACTGCGGATCCCCTTTGCCCATTCCCATGTTAAGTGCCCATATCTGTTTGTGAAATTGGTTAATCACCAGAACCAGATTATTTATGGATTCAAATATAAATTTATAAAAAAAGAGCTTAGCTGAATTGGGTTAGAGTTTACCCGAAAGCTATGCGATGGGCGACCTCTAGGGCTTGCCAATGTTCATCGGGATTGAAATAAGTTTGCACCAACATTGAATTCGCCATTCGGAAGACCAAGCATAATGCAAAAACTCGCCTTGACGATGAAAATAAATCGGATTTGGAGGTTTCATGTTCTTCCCTCTGAGGCAAATAGGGGTTCTCTTTTTGATCGTCAGTTGTCTGAGATGCTGAATTTGGTTTCCGCTTCATCATTCTCTTTGCAGAGTTAAAAAAACAACTGGAATTTTGAAAATATGAATTAATAGGCTATCGATCAGATTGCAAGTCAGGGTTGGCCATCAACCCCCCATGTAACCCAAAAAACTAGAAGGTAAAGTTTATTATTACAAAACAACCCTCTCCAAATTGGACCATGTAGCACGGGGAATGGGGAACCAACTATTTAGCCTACAGTTCTTTTCGTACAGAGTTTCATTTCTTGGTGAGATAAAATATGATGAAGTGTAAAATAAAATTTTAAATAAAGATGGAAATTCAAATAGCAAGTTAGGCTGGCTGATTTATAAGGGAAACACAGACGTACAAATTTAAAGTTCATATGAGGTTCTTTTTATCTCTAAAAATAAAATTCTTAATTGGGTAAAATTTAAATACTCAAAAAATCTCAAATTAGGCTTTACTTCAACTTTGGGATTATTTTGTCATTTTTTTATATTAATAACCAATGAAAGTTTTTCTATCTATCCAAGTGGATGAATATAACAGACCAGTCCACCACTTTGAACAATTCTATTTCCTATTTGAAAAAGAAAATACAATTCAGATTTCCAAGTTTCAAGCAATACCAAGATACAAACAACAGACTAACTCTTCGTTGTCTCCTTCCTCAGATCAATAATCGTGAACCATTACCTGAAAAATCAAAGGTCATCTAAGCATAAGAAAAACCATGATATATTGGACCAGACTATCCACCAAATTGTATTAAGCTTGTCAAACACAAAAAATTGAAATTAATCATCATTTGAAGAAAGAGAATACCAAACACAGTTCAATAATATTAATGTTCTCAGCAGATCTAGTATTAAAAAAAATAATACAAAGAAGAAATAACAAGAAATTTCAGAAAACACTTGTATCTGTTAACACATCAAGCACTACAAAAAAATAAAGAATCCCAAACGCGGTTGGCACTAAATGAATATTTTAAAGAATCAAGCATTTCAAAGTAAGATGACCCAGTGGTCGATGGTTATCCTTCTGATGATAGTAAGTTATACTGGTGTAAATAATATTGCGGAAGCGTTTCAACTCTCTAAAAAAACACGATTTCTACTAATCATAATATATTCATTATAAAACTTAATTAATTTTCGTACTAGGAGTTCTTTATATAGATAACTCCTCTCCAAAGAGCCCAAAACTTACTAAAAACTTAAAAACTTGCAACTCAAGTAAACTACTAACCTAAGGACACTTTCTAAACATAAAATAACTCAAAAATAGCAATTTAAGACCTCCTAAAATACCTACCAAAAAGCTAATACGAAATTATTAAAAATAGAAACTATTTTTTCTCTCTAGAATATTTTGTACACATCATATACACTTGCTCCTAGTCTAACAACTACATTGTATTTGATCTAGATGTGACTGAAACATGAATTATTCCCAAGCGCTTCTACACTCACCCGGGATTCTCACCCACTAAATTCACCCATTGATGTGTCACCAACGGGTAACTTTAATTGAAACACTACAATGGGTAACTTTAATGGGTAAAATTCACAAGTGAGTATATAATTTTCCATTATTCCCTAAACAAATTAATCCTTCCTCACTAAAGACTTCCTTGAAGTAACTATATACAAAAAAATAATTGAAGAAAAACACAAACTAAAGACACTTCAATCACAATTAATCTAACAGAATCTCTTATACAATTCAGGATGGGGGGCAGATTTGTCCTGTTTATAAATTGTGTCCTGCTTGATAAGCTCCCTGTCTCCCTGCACTCTCTCTCTCGATTTCTCTCTACCTCCCCTCTCCCCTTATTGTTTTTCTCCCGATCTGTGTCGGCTCCTCCTCCCCACCGCCATCGACAGTTCTGCTGAAGTTCTCTCCCTCCTCCGCAAACCCAGGTTTTGAGCCGTGCCGGAGGCACGGCGATATACCTAGTTTAAGACAAATCAAAATGGGGAAAAAATCGAGCTAAATAACTCATTAAGTAAATCACCAAGAATGAAAGATGTGGATCCAATCAAAAGTACAAAGAGAGTGATAACTAGAATACAACACTCATGTTCATGCACAACCCAATCATAGAAAAGCAGAAATTTTTAGCAGGAGAAGAACTATGATCTGAATTAAGAAAAAAACTAAATTAGCTCTGTCATTTTAAGAAAACCTCAAGAACCAAGAAATGACCATTTTCATGAAAATAATCCTATATAACGAGCAAAGCAAAAGAATTTAAGATTATAAACGAAACCCATGACAGTAAACACTGAAAAAAGGTGAAATTTTTTTGAATTGAAGGTTTAATTAATTTTCATTCGATACAGAGAAGAAGAAGAAGAACCCTTGAGACCATGAAATCTTACCTTGGGGTCTCGAATTTCATTGTCGAGAAGAATTTGCAACCATCTCTGAGATGTCGCACTCCAGCAAAAGTTTACTCCGTTTTACTGGGCTACAACCCTGTTAGTTTTGCAGACTTGAGTTTATGGTTAAAAAGGCCAAATCGGCCGATTTAAATCGGAATCAGTCAAAGCCGGTTCAAAATGGGAAATTTGGCCGAGTATACCGATTCACAGTCTAACTCGGCCAAATCTACCGATTTGGTCAGTAACTATCCAAAGGTTGGTAGAGGGTATTAGAGAAGGAAACGATGGAAAGAAGAGAAAGGAAGATGACTTGGTTGATCTGGCAATTAAAGAAGGGAATTTTTGACCTTTTTCTACCGATTTGGTATATTTTTTGCAGTGTTTAGTTTTGCTACGATTTGGCCGAGTTTGACCGTGAATCGGAATACTTGGCCAAATATTCACTGTAGATACTGTGAATCGGTTCTATTCGCATATGAATCAGCATCGTTGATTTTCAAAATCAATTTTTGATGGTGTTAAAAGTTTTAGAATGAGATCTTTTTTAGAGGAGATTTATACAATGAGGAGAACATCCTCATAAAAAAGATCAGCCCTTAGATCGTATTCAAGTGGGTCGGTGTTCCAACTCCCAATAGCACGGTTTTGCTATTTATGCGTTTTGAGCTACATTTACATTCCAAGGGTTTTTTGAGGGGTTAGAAGTTTTAGAAAATGATTATTGGTGTAGAGGATATGTTTTTAATAGAGATCATTTTAGTTGGTGCAATTTAGTATTCATGTTAAAAAATACTTCTCAAAACTATAAATTTTGTTAAAATCGAATTTATATTTTAAAAGTTCTAACAATTTTAAAAGTTCGACTTTTTTATTTTTATTTTTTTTTCCCTCCACCACCAATCAAAACAGCAATCATTTTTTGATCGGTTCAAAACAACAATCATTAACAAGTGGTTTTCTGTCATTTTGTTCCGGAATTCTTGCTATTTTTTTTGGATTTTGTTAACATGTGCCCTTAGGCACATGATAAGCTTTTAGGTTTTGTATTTTGTTTAGTTTCTTAAGGTTGTTCAAATGGGCTGATTTTTGGATATGTATGTTATTTATACTATTTGGATCATATCTAAAAAAATCAGCTCAATCGGAAACCTCTAGCACCCTCTAGCACCACGAACACTTAATTTAGACTTTAATAGTGTGAATGAACGGCTGACATTTCAAGTGATTTGTTTGGAAGGTTAGATATTTCTGATTGAGCTGATTTTTTGTAGACATCTTATAAATAATAATATTATTATGTCTACAAAAATTCGACTGATTTGAAGACCTTTAACTTGCAAAAAAACTCCTTCAAAACTAACCTAGGGCACACGTTAACAGGACCATTTTTTTTTAGCCACCTATCAAAACAACAATCATTAATAAAGGATTTTAGATAATTTTGCTCCAGAATTCTTGCTATTTTTTTAGCCAAGCAAGGTTATATGGCTGTTATTCTAAGTTTTGAAATGTGATACAAAAGTATCAATGCAAGTAGCTATTATTCACAGTTATGATTCATACATCCAAACGAGAAAAGATCTTTTCTTTTATTTATTTTTTTTCTTGAAGTTACAAAAATTCTACATATGACAATCAGGTTCTGAGTATAAATATAATAAGATAGGATCGATCGGTTACAACATTATATTACAAGTTGGGAGTGACAGAGAGATCAGTCCAGAGTAGAATCCGCCTGGGTCGATCAAGAAACCTGGCTTGCCATGCTGGTTCATCATTTTCATATACAAAACCACTTTTTACATACAACTTTCTTGCTGGTTCGTTGTCAACAGCGACATGGACGTAAAGATCAGTTATACCTGAACAAAAACCCAAAATTTAAAGTTCAAAGATGATAATGATTTGAGAGACAAGTAATGAAATATAGGCGACCAAGAGAAAAACCACAAGCAAACATCAAATACAAGAAGCATTATCCAATCAAGGACCCAACTGATTTAGAGAACTAGTTCAAACAACTTAACTGTTTCCTCCAATTTAAAGCTTCAATAATATTCATTCTGCAGATTCGAGCTTTCTCGTGACTCAGTTGGGACGCCATGGAGATTTTTTTTTTTGGTTTGATCGGTACCAATGGGGTTAAGATCCTACAATTATGGGATTAGTCGTGGGCATGTCCTTGAACACCATTCCCTTGCAAGCCAAGTTCTACCCCAGGGTTCATATCAGATGGAGATGTTGATTCAAATATGGAGACACATCATATACCAAACAACAGTTAGCAACTACTCAGCATGGAGAGTGATACTAGCCATTTGGAACAGGTTGCTGGCTAAGTTGAGACTTATCACTGTGGCACTCTGGACAGAATTCCCTCAATCAAAGGGGAAAGAATACCTAAACTTAACTTGATATTCTTCTACTCTTGAGATTTTTTCAGTGTTTTGTTGGCAAATAATTGTTTCTGTCACAATAAATATGGTGAGTCAACCAAACTGTAAACTAGTCAATAAAAACCACAACATTTGGTCCATGAAGAAGGGTCATCTTCCTGGTGAATGCAATATATGGAAGCTGAGGTGCATGAAGAAGTTAGCACATTGTGAAATCAAGAAGGGCTGCAACCCAGTTAGTGCACAAGATAAGTTCAGATCTAGTAAGATGATTTTGAAGATGGAATGCGTATTGATCCTACATTCTATATTTAGGCAGGAATAGTATAACTCAGTGATGGTACAGATTTAGATCGAAATCTAGCTGGATCGATACTGATCCTACCTATTTCATTCCCTGGAAGCACCAACAATGAACAGATTTGATGCCATAATTTAATCCCAAATGACCAGAGAAATGTATATTTTCAGGCCTCAACCTTCACAAGTTAGGTTGTAAGTTGTAACACAGGGATACAAAAGCAGGATATTATCTCGAGGTTTACAATCTCATTTCGACCAAATGCCATTATTTGAAAAACAGAGACATTCCAATTGAAACATATCAATACATTCTAAAAGAGTAAATGCATAGTACCAAAACATACAATTACAAACCGAGACAAACTGGAATGCTTCGTACCTAAACATTCCGAAACCAAAACGAAATATTCAAAATTTTGATCAATGATAATTATCCAGATGGAAAATAATAATTGTAAGCAAAGAGAGCCATAAAGATTTTCATCAATTGATTGATGAAGTGGTTTTGAATTAAAACAACATTACAGGCACATAAAAAGTCTAAAGTGTCTTTATACTCTTTAACAATGATTGTTATCTATCTTTTTTTTTTTTCCGGCTAACACTTGTATATTAATTTCCAAATGAAAATGATAGTTTCAAAAATGATAGAGATTCACAAGTTAGCTTTTCAGATTTTTAAGTGAACATATTATACTCTTCTTTTCTACTTTCACAACTTCAACTTTTCCAACTGACCACATGATTTCAGATTTTTAAATTTCCAATTTTCTCAAAATCACAAAAAATTAAGAAACCACTGCCATTAATATCTCAGAAAGATATGCTGTGGAATCTTTCTTTCCTTTCTTTTATTTTTTTCCTTTTTCTTTTTCGGTCGGTAAAATTTTTAAGCAGATACATAAACCATAAAGCATGGTTAGAATGCATGCATAATTAACAATAAAATGTCAACTTTTGTAACTGCAAGAGATTGTTACCCCATTCTAGAGCAACTTTCTTTGACTTGGCTACCAATAAATAGCCCAGACCATTTCTCTGTAGCTCCTTGGCAACACATACATTGCTCAGATATGCCCTTGAAAAATCAGCTCCAACCCCCTGTTAAAATGTACGAGAGCAAGATCATTCTCAGAATATCATACACTATGAGGCCAATATTAAATAAAT
This sequence comes from Macleaya cordata, assembly GCA_002174775.1. Lineage (NCBI taxonomy): Eukaryota > Viridiplantae > Streptophyta > Magnoliopsida > Ranunculales > Papaveraceae > Macleaya > Macleaya cordata. Next base: position 262,287 of record MVGT01000735.1, read on the forward strand.
GGAAAGTTCAATAACTTAATAATAGCTAGAGATGACTACAAGTTACCCAAAGACAGATCAACAAATCAACATAATTATGAGGTTGAATATGTAACCTACACATTTAGATATGAGGAGTGACTTATATTTGGTCTATCTTACGTAAAAAGGGTGCAACTTTGGCAGGTCCAACTCAAGCCTGATTGCCTCAACCCGACCTTGATAGTTCTGGACTTGGGTTAGTAAGTTGGAAAACCTGAGCTCGAGCTCATACATGTGAATGTGCTTTGACAACATATAAGATAGGTAATTTACAGCTAATTCTTCTGTTCAGAGAAAAAGGTTTAGGGTTCTCTCTTTCTAAGTGTCAATATCAGCATGAGTATGTAAGGTGCACACCTTTAAAATGAGACACTGAGAAAGGTGCAGAAGGCATGAGACAGTTGTATGCATCAAAGCTCTTAACACTTTTCTACTAAGAGCATGGTGCTTTCAACGAGCTTGATTGCAAGGTGAGCCTTTAAGACTCAAATGCCTTTTTACCACTGAGTACAAGTAATGAAGTAAACCCTGGAGCAAAACAAATTTTGCCAATTCAACGAGGTATTGTGAGAGATCTAGTAGTCTAGTAGATTCTTGAATATCCTTAAAGAAGATTTGAAGTTGGATTGCATTTGCTATAGCTCATTTTATGTTTTCCTCGTTTCTTCTCCAATAGGTTAAAGAGATTAAATCCCTTGGTAGCATTATGTACAGGATGATGACTATATAATAATTATACATAATTTTTTAGAGTGATACCTTTTAAATATGAAAATGAACAAACTAGAAGTAAACTCTTTTTTTTGAAGTAAAGTCTTTTTAGAAGTTCATACAAATAGAAACAGCTCTTTGAAGAGATGACATCAAGGCAATGCAGAAACCATTGTGCCTTAGGTGATAAATATAAAAAAAAGCCTTGCCATGTTAATTTAACAGATCCTATTCTTCATATGGAAATCAGTTTTTATTCTTTTTCTTGTGTGGAGAAAACTTATAGTTTTTGACTGAACAAAAAAGAGTAAACCTATGCCTCTTGCTATCAAAATGATTGCAGAAACATATAATTCCCATGATGTAAGAAATGATATTGGGCCCAATACCTCTGGTCTCTTCCCTGTTATTTCATCTGGAAGCCTTAGACACTGGTTAAGATCAAGAGATCCAACAACTACTCTGTCTTCTCCATTTTCAGAACACTACAAAAGTAATCAACAGAAAAGCAGGTTGAATTTCTAAAAAAATGCTAAACAAAGAAGAAACGACTCTTTGTCAGTGATTTCATAGGATGAATGTCATTTTTTGAGAATGAGGAAAGAATATATTATCTGTGACCAAAAGAAAAATTAATACGAAAGTTTTCCAACTGTAATTCTAATTATCTGTACAACGTAGTATTGAGTTTGTCATACCTTACATGCAGAGCATAGGTCATCTGAAAAGTTTGACATTTGTGACATTGGAAGGGTGGCATTTATGCAAGAAACCCTTTTAAATCCGACCCTTTTCCCAGCAATGCGTTCCTTTAACGCTTCAAATTCACGCTCGGCCAAGTACTTTTTGTGATCCTAATAGAACTTGACAAGAAATACATACCTTCAGTATCATAAAAAGATAAATGGAACATATAGTGCACATGTTAAATACCCATGGACTAGAATTCCTTGGACCATATTTAGAATGAAAAGATCACAAAAACAAGTATTATGTACACTAGAGAAAAGAAAAATGGTGCTGCCTAGAACATAGGGTGCAAGTGCTTAAGAGTTAAAACCACTAGGAAGCATGTGCATTTCGCACATGTGCTTACATTTATTTCGGCTGTACTTGAATCACATAGTAGGGGATATATTTGGAACGGAGTTGCATAGAGCCCTCACGTGCATGGTGTCAGAAGAGCTCTATTTTGTGTGATGATCTCTCCACACAAAACTAGGAGTCATCTCAGGTCATCTGAAGAAATGTATATGGGGGGCTCTATGCAACCCCATTCCCATCCTAGATTTTTTCTGAATCACAAACACATGATATTGGGTTTCATGACTCACAAATAACATATTCTTGAGACTATTTTGAATGATTAACACTTGAAATTGGAATTTGTGACTTCACATTAACTATTCTTATAGAAAAAAGTGGGACAATTAGAGAGTAAACGAATGAGGTTTTCACGCTATATTTTGATCAACAGTGCTGCTATTTGGACCGACCGTTTTACAAAATGGATGCCCGACACTTATGTGGCATGGTGGGTCCCACTGCCACATAAGTTGGAAACTCCCTCAAAATACTTTTGGAAGGAGAAAAGTGGTGGGTCCCACCATGCCACATAAGCGTCTCGCATGGGTTTTGTAAAAGCATCGGTCCAAGAAGCTTTCTTGTTTGATGAATATCCTAGTGTTGCACATTATATTTGAATAAATTTCAGAACAAAATACAAAAATACCCCTATTTCTTTTTCTTTTTTTTTTTTGCTGATAATGTCTTATTATTTTATTCAAAAGAACTGAATAAAAAAAAGGCTTTCTACCTTCCCAATGTCGGTCTGTTTTATAATACAAACTTGTAGGAAGGACGTGCATTGTGAAAATGAGTCACAAATTACATTTTTTCGTGTCTCTTCAAATGACTAAACCTAGAAAATAAAAAAAGTTCCCATATTTTAATTAAATTACTCAAAGAAAAATGGATGGTAAAAGACACCAAAAATCAAAATGCCCCTGTTTATATTAAACTATCGAAAGGCAATTTAAATAGTACTCCAAGGGTAGAATAGGAATAAATCATTTGATCTCCTGAAAACTAAAAAGTAGGAAGGTCTCTTCCCAACTCTAGATAGATAGATACAGAGAGATAAGAGTCATTGACAGATGAAACTATAAAACCCAAAAATCACATGGTAAGCAATTCCTAGCTACTAAAATTTAGGGCATTTCTCAGTTTGGTGAAAGAACAGAAATTTCGCAAAGAACAGAGGAAAACAAATTTGGAAGAATCAACTTCATTACTCACTTCGATGCCAAAAGATTGTTGGAAATCGTAGAAGGATCGAACTCGAAGACAAGAAGCAGCCCACAATTCATCCTCAGAGACGGCTACAGAAACATTCAAAGTAGAGGTATCTAAAGTTAGGGTTTCGCGGGTACAGAGTTGACAAGTAATTTTGGATCGGAATCGGACTCGATTTCTCTTATTAGAGAATACAAGTACAGATGATTGGTTTCTAGGGTTACATAAATTAGGGCAAAACAAGCTGAAATTACTACAATTTTTTCTTCTTCTGATCGAATTGGGAAGAAGAGTAGAAGAGGAACTTAAAAGCGCCATTTTTTTTTCTTTTTTTCTTTTTATCCTTTGGTTGTGCCGTCTGAAATTCTCGTCCTCTGAAATTAATTTATAGTTTACTGGTTTGGTACACTTATTTACCAAAATGCCACTTTCACTGTTTATATGATGTAATGGCCGTAAGATTGCTGACGTCGACAGCTAACGTGGGAATTAACGAATGCTATTACGTTCACCCACCCAATTTACCCTCCATCGTCCAGCCATGGAACAGTTTAAGTTGACTGGTATAACACCAAAATACTGGATGATTTACGTATTGTTCACCCACTTTGCAGGTGGGTGTACAAAAATAGGAACCTATGTCAAAATTGATTGCACACTCCTCAAAATCCAACGTGGAAGCTGTAACCCATGATTATTTGATATTTTAACCACTACGAGCCCCACGCTCCGCCACATTTTATGCTCCGCCACATTTTATACGTGTGAGTTGACAAATTATACACCGCTCCATCCTTCATAAGTAGCACTCTTCTCACTCTTCTTTTTTCCTTTTTATCAAGTATTTTTACAAGATGGTAATGAATCATTAGAATTAAGCACTTTGTGATTGTGGCAGCTCTACATTACCATTAAGACATTTTGTATTTTCAGCTGATAAAGATGCTATTGTAGAGAATCACAATGAACCAAAAAAGGGCCCTCGAATTAGGGCAGGGAAAGAATAGACATTAAGCTGATAAAGATGCTGCTGCTAAAGAGTCCATAATTTGGAGAAAACAGAAAAGAAAAGAAGTTAAGCTTAATTATATTGTAGTGTTATGTATTAAGAACCAAATGCATGATAATTTATGAATAATTGTTATACCCAAATGCATGAAAGCATGGTTTTACAGAGACACAAAAACCTTTTCGCACAATTCGCGAACTTGATAACTTAGTTGATGACAAACAATCAAGTAGAAGTTCAATTTTGGCTGTGGAACTTTCACTGCTATTCAAAGTTGCAGATGTTCACTTCACGCTGTATTTACAAACTCGCAACGAGAATAATACCATGCAAATTTCAATCATAAACAATGGAAAGAGATCAAATCATACTTGAAAAAAATGGAGAATAAAAATAATATAAATCCAAGCAATTTTTTTGTTTTTTTATTTTTGATTTTTTTTTTTTCGTCATTCAGCAACCATCAAAGAGGAGAACCAGGACCTTCTGCTCTCACTATGAGAAGCCGATCTTCGTAAACTAGATCTTGAACATCTACCCAAGTGATCTCTCAATCTTCTGTCAGTGGCACAATGAACTAATGAAGGACTAGTGTCTGGAGCTCCCATGCAAAAGGAAGCTGAGTTGAGTTTCATTGATGGGAACCTCTGACAACTGAGATTGCGAAAGGAAGATGAACCTCCGAGAGGGGAGATCCGACTGCACTGGAAGTCGGGTTTGCAGAATGGTGTTAACATTGAAGTACGATCAGACCCTTCACCTGAACAAGCGCAGAGAGTCAAGGACAAGCTCGTCCTTGGAAATTCTTTAGTAATTGGAGTTGTACCGGGGAGTTTAACAAATGAAACTATCCCATGCCGGCAGAGAGGGCATGCAATTGAGCCGGGAGGACTGTGTGGAACAGTTGAGTTGCTGTTAGTGGAACACAGATACAATGCACACTGAGTGCAGAATTCGTGATCACAACCTGCACCATGGAACCAAGTATATCTGATGTAAATAATATTTGCGGAAGCGTTTCAACTCTCAAACTCAACGATTTCTACTAATCAAAAATATATTCATTCTAAAACATAATTAATTTTCGTACTAGGAGCTCTTTATATAGATAACTCCTCACCAAAGAGCCCAAAACTTACTAAAAACCTAAAAACTTGCAACCCAAGTAAACTACTAACCTAAGGACACTTTCTAAACATAAAATAACTCAAAAATAGCAATTTAAGACCTCCTAAAATATCTACCAAAAAGCTAATACGAAATTATTAAAAATAGAAACTATTTTCTCTCTCTAGAATATTTTGTACACATCATACTCCCCGGCTTCGAAAAAGTTCGACCCGAACTTTGAAGAATCTTCCTCATCAGCGTCAGGCGGATCCGGCAGTTCAACGGTTAAGTGCTCTTCGATGTGACCAAACAATTCTTTACCATAAATCCCATGACCAAACAGCCCTTGAATGCTGGAGTTTTCATCAATACGTGGGTCAAAAATCTGATCTGGACAACTTTTCTTCTTCGCAGCAGCAACTGTGTATGGTACACCAGTAAATCCATCGTCATCCTCTTTAACTAAATCTGATTTTCCTTGTCTTTGCAGTTTTATTTCAACATCAATCAAAGGTTGGGGGACCTCTGATTTGGGGGTGAAAACTTTAACAGGTCGGGATGGGGGGATGATTGTCCTGTTAAAGGTAGTGGGATCTTCCTTCTCAATGGTCTTCAATTTCTGTTGTGGAAGGGCAGAACTTGATGTGACTTGTTGAGGAGGGAAAAGGGTTCTAGGGTACGGATCAGTTTCGGCATGGGTTTGGGGGGATTTACTCGAACCAAGCAAGGGAATTACGTTACCTGTTGCTTGCACCATCATCATGGCCTTCACAAGTTCGGACAGCTCCTTCACTCCTTGGGCTGTTGCATCCAACTTTTCTGTGAAATTCGAAACCTTCTTCTCCATCGACTCCACACGCTGATCAAGATTCTCACGCGCTTCTTTCCGTATAAGCGCCACACGATCCATGAAAAACATCTCGTCTCACAATCCAAGAGCGCACGAGGCTCTGATACCAAAATTGATGTAAATAATATTTGCGGAAGCGTTTCAACTCTCAACTCAACGATTTCTACTAATCAAAAATATATTCATTATAAAACTTAATTAATTTTCGTACTAGGAGCTCTTTATATAGATAACTCCTCACCAAAGAGCCCAAAACTTACTAAAAACCTAAAAACTTGCAACCCAAGTAAACTACTAACCTAAGGACACTTTCTAAACATAAAATAACTCAAAAATAGCAATTTAAGACCTCCTAAAATACCTACCAAAAAGCTAATACGAAATTATTAAAAATAGAAACTATTTTCTCTCTCTAGAATATTTTGTACACATCAATATCGTACATTACAACGCTGGCTAGAATGAATCGAACAATATTTTACATTAGCTCCGAACATTTGCTATTCATTTGATGATGTGGAAACCTATATATATATAAATGTTTGGACTGTTTCCTCTTTTCTTTGTTCTTACAAAGATTTCAATAACGGGAAAGAAAAACAGATTAACAACTCGGTGCCCTTAAGTTGTAATACACAAAATGGGTGTAAGTATTTTCCAGACTGTCTTCAGATTAATATTCTTAGCATTTGTGGTGGAATGGAAGAGCTCTCATTTGTACTAACTATGGAAAATGTGAATTGGTTTGAGCAACCAAAAGGAAAATCAGATAGTGTGAAACCTTATAAATTTTTTTATTCATCTCAATTTATATCGTACCGCTTCTACCCATTTTCTTCCAGGTTCCATTGTTCTTAATAGAATGAGAGTAGAGAACAGCAACCCTGTATAATAAATTTGTGAGGGAGGTTACCTTCTGCAGCCACTGAGCATTCTCTCTCCAAACAAACAACACATGGGTCAATGGTCGTGGCCTGCGTATCATTTTTCCTCCATCCACATTCTCTGCCAAAATAACAGAGATTAACAGAAATATAATAAAAACTGCAATAATAATAATAATAATAATAATAATAATAATAATAATAATAATGTAATGTAACTTGGGTCCTGTTAAACTAGATGTGAAAAGATAATACCAACAAATTGAATTTGTAATATCACAGGTGAGCTAATAGTAAAGAGTTAACAGAAAATTTGAACCAAGATTGATGTGCATAATAAGCACTTATTTATGTCAGAACTGCAAATGGCACCTAATTTATATTTCAGCATGTCATTTCCATGGTATATCCCTAAAGCAATTGTAGGTTATTATAAACTCAGCCAGTTATAATTGCCCCTCTAGGAACTCAATCTGAGATAAAATTCTGATGTATGTTAATCGCACCATATCTCTCGCAAAATCAAATACTCCATTTGAATTTTTCTTGGACTAAACAGAATTTCCAATCTCAAACCCTGCCCTATTTTACCAATCAAAGATTCCATAAACATTTTCTAAATTTATTTAGCCCTTATTGCTTTCAAATGTCATAGTTTCCCCCAACCGCATCAGATATGCCAGATCCCAATTTGAAGATAATTGGGAGTCTTTCCAAGAAAAGGAATAAGTAAGAAAAAGCACAAGGCAACTTTGATCAAGGGGTATTTTACACTTCGGATTTTCGATCATTTGGATTCCTCTAAATTCATAGTTTCCATTTGAATTTATGCTGTCAATCTGTGTCGTGTTTCTTAAATGTTCGGAGTTTCTATTTTTGGAATGCAGTTTCTTGTTTTCTTTCTGCGTGTTCACTCGTTCTATCTGGGCACAGGGACAGTTCTGTGCAGGAATCCAACGTAAAAGCTTATTTGCAGAATAGTGTACAGGAAATAGCAAATCCAGCAAGTTCAATCTTAGCAGATACGCATTATTCCTGAAAAGGAGCTGCTTTGGAGTATTTAAGTATAATGAACACATCTATTCCTACACCCAAACACCCCCTCAAGGTTCGAATTTAGCATTTAAGGATCCATCCTAGACTAATTCATCCAATATTTTGATGTAGAAACACTGGATACATGAATATAAGTAACCTATCAAGATAAATAACCCACTCACCTAGCAATTTTGATAATGCTCATAAGGGGGAGAGAGAGATATGGCGAAGGAGGAATTTGCAGTCGGCCTTCTGGCTGTTTACTCAGAAGTTCATCGAGACCCTCTCTATGCCATGAACGAGCAACCATCAAAGGGGTCCATCTTTGAAGGGATTAACATGAAACAATGATAGTAAGAAAATTTTGTTTACTTTAACAAAAAAGAACAAAGCTGTAAATTGCTTAACCAGAGCAAAACTGACATCTCAATAACAAATTCAAGAGTTAGAATACACAACGTCCTAATCATTAGGAAGGACTTTCATCATCAACTTCTTCCTGAACCTTTTATTTCATTACTTGCATGCTCTTTGTTTCTTAGTATAATGGTTGTTAAACATTTTTGGTTTGACAGATATCTAATAATTTTCATTGTTACTTATCTTGCTACTAATACCATCCCAACACTGAAATTACCTGTCACAAGTTTTTGTGTTAAAACGCCATATATTGTTCCTTTAATGATGGATAGAAAATGTCATATCGCTACTGCAGAGTACGTTGATGTGTATTGCCATTTTTCGTAATTTTCAAGCAATCACATGCAAAATATTATCTTTGTTTCATTTCTTTCCTACGTTTCCTTACTCTTCTGACAAGAATATAAGCGATGGATGAAACTTGTGTCTTTCTGAATTATCCTAAGAATCTAAAAACAAAAATGAACATCTCAGAATATATATCCCGGTAAATGGATTAAAGGAATTTTCAGTTGTGATAACATCATCAAGTTGTTCGTTAGACAGAAAACTGAGAAGTTTCTCAATACATTTTAGCTTTCACTGATAAAGTAATTCTATTGCATAAGTGTCAGTCTCTGCTAGTAAACCGGATTGAAACTATCTTAATTCCACTCTGATCACACTGCGTTAGATGATCCTGGAATGCAGTGCCCGTTGAAATCATTCAGGATGTCCTTTTCAGTAAACAATTTCTTTAGGTAAACGTAAATCATCCATATTGCTATTATCTTACTTCATGTTTCTAATCATTTGAAGGGTTAAACAATTATACATTTTTTCTAATCTATGAACCATACAATACTCAGGGATCAAGTTTTGCTGAAATACAGCTGAATGGTTGAAAATAGCCCATTTCAGCCATTTAAGCCAATATTCCGCCAAAAAAAAAAAAACCCTAATTTTCTTTTCTCTTTATACCATTAGTTGTCAGCACGTGCGTTCTGCAGTTGTAGTACATTCATTCGTAGAAATTTATGAGAAAGAACAATCAAAATATTAATTCACCCTTTTAAACATTCAACCATCTGAGGTCATACCATGTATTTTTCCAAAGGTTGTCTACCACAAATGCTTCAGACACGACAAAACCCTACTTTGCCTATAATACTATTCATATTATCTCTTTTCCTTCTCAACAACATAATCTTTTATTTTCAAAAAGTTAAGATTCTGTTATTAGTTTTTTGCTTTTTATTATTATAATCACGGTTCAGAATTTCTAATGCTTCGTTTTGGTCAGTGGTGACAGAAACAAAATCGTTTTTGTTTGCATCAGACTATCAGTATCATTCATGTATTGTTTTAGAGAATTTTATTTGGAATGTCTCAGTTTTCCAATCAACCTAAATATTCAGTCAAATCAAGATTTTACACCTTAACTGTCATTTAAACTGGTGCTGAGAGGCTTTCTGATTAAAGATCCATCAGTTTGATTGGGCGAGCCTATAGTTGGTGCACCTCATAGTCTTTTTTTTTTTTTAATCAGAAGGACCACATAGTCTCTTTGGGAATTCTCACGGCTTGAGACAGAGGGATCCCCTTTCTCCATTTCTTTTCCTTCTGGTTACAGAGGCGTTAAGCAACATGATGCAAGTATGCGGAATCTCTCGATTTCATTCGTGGGTTCATGGTTAAAGAGGGGTTAAAGAAGGAGAAAGGTTATAGTGAATAGTAATCTGCCCAGGGTGCATGGTTAGAAATGCTCAAACACTTCTGCTGATCAGACTGTCCCGTACAAATTAGTTAAACTTAAAACTACATGAAAATGTTCTTTTTTCTTGTGGAAGGGTCTGAGACATAAAAGACTTTCATGGTATTTTATTCTCAACGACGTTTTTCTGTCTTGAATACTAACATTAACTTTGCCACTTATGGCTAATTGTTTTCAACAAGTCAGGAAACAGTATAAGGTTTCAGGATCTGTAACTAGCTTGGGTCCTTCGATGCCAATTTATATGTCATACCAGTAAAGCTTAGTGGCCCAAAGAAACAGAAAATGTACCTAATTTTGATATTGATGATATGAAACTAGAAGCTTTAAGTAGATACGTACCCAGTTGCATTTTCAGCAGTCAGGCTGGCACCTCTTGCAATCAACAGCTGAGTTCCAAATAAGATAAGTCAAGGCTCACTCATCATAATATTTCCAAAGTGTGATTGTAAAGTATCACGAAAATTCAACATACTTGACAACATTGTGCATTTCCACCGCATGCAGCATAATGAAGTGGCGTGCTTCCAGCACCTGCAAATATGTAACAGAAACAGTCTATATGCACTCATGTATAAACATAAAATAAAAAATAAACAATAAAACATACACAAGCACACACACCATTATGATAGAAAGAACCAACTTATATTTGGACCGATTAAAGAGTCTGGGTGTTTTCTTTAAGCAGATCTTAAGTAACGTAAATTGAGCTAGCTTAGTTTTCTTTTGCAAATAAGTACATGGGGGTTGTCTTCACCAAATGATGATAACTTACCCTTTGTTTTACTTTTTTTCATACTATTCTTGTCAATTCAACAAATTCCTACTTCTAACATGAACAATAAAAAGGGAAAAACTTGAACAGAAATGTCAATCAATTTACAATTTAGTCATAGTTGTTTATTTCATATGTTCCTTCTAATGCTGTTTGTGTATTAGTCTGTGGGCTTCTATGTTGTACAAATAATGAGAAAGAATGAAAAACATGAGCTAGCGAAATTTAATTTCCCTTCTTTTTCCAATTGACCATTTCCCTTAATAGAAAAATAACATATGTTTTCCACTAATTGGTATAAAGTAAATGGGAACACCTTTTCATCTTTCAACATCCTTAGGTAAAAAAAATAAAGATGCAAAAGATCACTTTCACAGTTTCACTTTATAACCTCTGCCATAATAACTGAACCTGTGGGATTGAATATGTAAGCAGAACATTGAAGTTCCCTATTAGGGAAGGACGAGATGAATAATAGTAGTTGTGGTTGTTTAACTAAGTTGCTCAGTTCAAACCATAAATTTAACTAAACTTCTCTCTGAACTAAAATTAGATTAAGACTACAGAAGAGTACCACTTTCAAATACGCCATGTAGAATCTAAGAAAAGCACAAGTACTAAGAAGGAAATGGCTACAGAAGAGTACCAAATATGAAGCACTCAAACCAAGTGGGCAACGGTTATCTCCACAGCTACAGTTTGGCCAAATATGAAGAACTTACTATGAATGGTCGCATATGAAGACCTAATGTATAATACCCTAAAAATTCGGATCCTTTGTTTGGGCCAATAGTGTATGTGGACCCACTTCTAGCAGGGACCAATGTGGATTCTGGTGTATGTGTGCAGGAGTGATCATCATGAAGAGTGGAACACGACAAAGTTGTAGTACAAAACTGATTTAAGTTAATACATGTAACTCAGCATGATTCACTTCTAAACCAGTCAAAATGAAAAATGAGTAAAGCATTATGAAGTAGTAGCTCAAGGCCAAATTCAAGTACCATAAAAAGAATAATACCATTTCTCTTAACACTTAAAAAATAGTTATAGATAAAACATGGAAGAAAAAGCGGATTACCAATCAGATCAATCGTGGTCCCATCTTCCACAGTGACCTCAGAAACACAAGCTCCCAAGTCCAACAGTAATTGCACAGTCTCAACATGCCCATTCAGTGCTGCCATATGAAGGGCAGTGATGCCCCCATCGGCCGCTTGATTAATTATTTGAGAAAGAGTACTGGGAAAAACAGGATAAAACAAGAAAACTACACAAAATCAATCCACCCGAAAGATGAAATCATAAAGGAACAGACACAGCTATGAGTTGTTGCTTTACCCTCCATCAAACTCTGTTACAAGTTCTTCTTTATTAGGTTTTTTCCTCATGATACTCCAAAAGTTAGGAATGCTGGGGATGTAATCTGCAAGGAGGAGGCGGATGCATCGAGAATGCCCATTTAATGCAGCAAAATGGAGTGCTGTACCCCCATTCAGATAATCCACTCTATGAATCTAAAATCACATCCCCAAATATCTTTCAGAAATTTACTCCATTATTTCAAACCAATTTACAAATAAGATTCGAACGTAATCAAAATTGGGGAATTAGAAAGAGCATAACGGAAATTTTACATTGGCTCCGAAAAGCATCAGGGTCTGAACAACCTCCCAGTGACCATGTTGACAAGCTTGCATCAAAGCAGTCTGTTCATCTCAATAAATATCAACAATTCAACCAATCACAGAAATTGTTCAATCAATCTCTCAAATTAATTTGGATTTGTAAAACATTCATGAACTTGAAATCTGGGTACCTAGAAATGAAATTCTAGTTAAAGATTAGGATACTTGTTTACCTGACCGCGGTAATTCCTAACATTAATTTCGACCCCGGATTCGAGCAAAAGGTAGACAATCTAAGACACAAAACAATAGACCCATTACAGTAAATGAATTGAAATACCCATGGATTCAATACAACTGAATTGATTTTGACAATCTAAAGACACAAAACAATAGACCCATTGCAGAAAATGTATTCAAATACCCATGAATGCAATCCAATTCAAAATTGAATTTGACAATCTAAAAACAAAAAACATTGACCCATTGCAGTAAATGAATTGAAATAACCCATCAGTTCAATACAACCCAAATTGAATTTGAAATCTACAGACAAAACATTAGACCCATTGCAGAAAATGAATTGTAATACCCATGAACTCAATAAAATTGGAATTGATTTTGACAGAAAAGAAAATTGAAATGGAATATGAGATTACCTCATTATGGCCCTGAGATGCAGAGTAATGAAGCGGAGAATTACGAACACCGAAAGTAGAATACCTAGCAAGCCGGGGATTATATTCTAATAAAGCCTTGGCTTCCAAAATGTCACCATCTCTTGCAGCAGAAACCAGGCGTTCTCCAGACGCCGAGCATCCGAAAGAATTCCCCATTAGGCTTAGAAATCTCATGATCTTCAAAGGTTTCAGCCAAATTTTAAAGAAGCACTGAAACCAAACATCTTTATTTTCTATAAAACTAACAACAATTGACACCAAATTATCCCATATTGTGATGAAAATGAGAAATCTCAGATAAAAGAAAACAATATTAAGAAATCTATCTCTCACCCTCTCTATCTTTCTCTCTCTGCAAAAACAATCTGTTAGTTCTCACCAAAACAACAACAACCCACACCGAAATCTCACATTAAAATTCCAATCCCGCTAAAACGATTAATTTTTCCTTAAAGAATCTAATGAACATCAAAAAATTCAACAGAATATACAAAGATACAATACCACCTTCACAAAAAAAATAAAAAATTACAATTTTTGGGTTTTAACACAAACAAAAAACCCCAGATCAAAAATTCAGGAAAAAATTATCAAAATCTCTAAGACCCATCACAGATTTTTCATTAATTTGAAATTCGGATCAGAACCCATGCCATGTCTGATCGAATTCCTTGATGGGTCTTAGAGATGAGAGGAGATGAGGAGAGAAAGAGAAAGAAAAGGAGAATACAGTAGTTTCAATGGAGGAAAATGACCTCATCGTTAAAAAAAAATTAATTAATTAAATAACAAATAATTATTAAATAAGTTAAATAAAAATTAAGAAAGAAAAAAAAAAACAGAAAAGAATAATGAAGGATTAAGGGAACACTCCACTTGTACTGCAGTCTCCAACCAACATGTCTTCCTGTAAGAACAGAAAAGCCTGTCTCCAACTCTCCATGATTGGACGTTACTTAGTCAAATGGTTTGTTAGGTTTCCTGAACAGTACTGCTCGTCTTTGGGAGTATGTCATCTCGGGATTTTTCTATTGAGAAAGTGAAAAATGGTGCTGGGGGCTTACTTAGATACTAAAAGGCTAATATTTTGTGAAAATGTTTTCCCTAGTGCTAAGCTTATTGAAGACTAGTGATATCCCCATCCTTATATACACTCGGGGATATCCTGGTTTTTTTTAAGTCAAATTAAGTTTGACCAAAAAAAATTTTTGTTTGTTCTTGGGGGTATCCTTTCATTTATAATAAAATATGTATAAATTTTTTTATTTCCACCCCACAAACTAAAATTCACCTTATCATTTTCATCTTCCCACCACCACCACCACGACCATCGCCAACACCACACCACCACCATTATCACCACTACCAGTACACCACACCACGCCACCACCATTATGTACAGATAATCCTACAACCTTTTTTATTTTTTTATGATTTTTTTTTTAGAAAAAATGTGAAGGAAGTCGCAAGTTTCGCTATATATTTCAGACCTTTACGACCTATAACGAAATATTATTTCGGTTCTCGCGGTCCGAAACTAAATCATTATCACGGTTTCTATAGTCCGAAATATATATGTATGTTCGATTTCCATGGTCCAAAACCCATTTAGAAAATTAGTTTGGAAAAAACCTTCGTCTGACAATTTTAAATGGGTTTTGGACTATATAAACCGAAACTTATATTAAGTTTCCATTTTGATAGTCCGAAACATATAAGAAGTTTCCGTTCTCATAGTCCGAAAACTTGAAGAAGTTTCCGTTTTCATAGTCCGAAACCTATAAAAGCTTTTCCTGACTAGTTTTTTAAATTAGTTTCGAACTACAAAAACCGCAAAGCAGTTTTGTTTTAGGATTGTGTAGTCCAACACCTCAGTCTGATGGTCAACTCGATTTTCACACTAAAAATAAAAAATAAAAAAAAAACAGAACCAAAGAGAGAAAGAGGGAGAGAAATAGAGACCGAGTGTGAGAGAGATCGAGAGAGATCTGAGATTGAGACAGATCTATCTCGATCTCTTCTCTTTCTCTCTCATTCGATCTTTTCCTCTTCTTTTCCCTCTCTCTCTTTTTCTCTCTCTTTTTCCTCTCTCTATCTCTCTTGGATGCAGTGGTGGCCGGCAAGATTGTGGTACGGTGGCAGAAGCGGTAGTGGCGGTGGTGGAAAAGATGGGAGAGATTTTAATTATTTTTTAATAATTAAAATTTTTAATTTTTTATTAAAAATGATTTTTTATTAGAAAGAGGCTAGGGTATCCCCTAGTTTATTGAGGGGATGCCCCCAAGTGCATTTTAATAAAATGGGGAGCGTCCCCTAGTGTAGGATATCCCCAGTGTGTTTGAGGATGAGGGATATCACTAGTCTTATTGAAAATCCTACATAATTTTCTATTGAAGACAAAATCTATGATGGATATATACTACTTTGGGATAGACACGAATCACGAGGGTAAGTGAGAAAGTTATGTCGTCAAATTAGTTTTCGATGGAAAATTATGTACGAATCTAAAACGGGAGCTATTTTGTGCACCCATTGTGGGCGTTATCTTCAGTTTTATTGGTTTAAGTGTTTAACGGTGTGAATTGAGCCATGAAATAAGTGCATTAACACTGTAAAACACTTAACAAATAAAAAAGGAGCGAATGTGCACCCTATGTTAAATGAGGGTGCACAAAATAGCACTCTTCTAAAACTTCTTATCCTATCAAAACTTGACTATTTTCCTCACAATTTAATCATCACCATTGATTTCTAATCAACTTTCAATCAATTTTTGATAAGGTTAATTTTTTTAGAAATTATTGTTTTTTTGTAAGGATGATCTACATAATAATAAGACCATCTTAAAAAAAATCGCATTTAGATGGTATCTATGTGGACTCCAAAAGCTTAGTGTTGAAAATCAACACTACTTTTTGGGGTCCCAATAGCAAAGTCTAGGTCCATGCTAGTGGAACCGTTAAGTTATTGAACTATCCCGAAAAAAGACTACTTTATAAGCAGTCCATACTCAAGACTTGGGAGTTAGGACTTGGCTCATCCAAGAGAGCTAGGTTTTGACAAAAAAAAATTTCTAACCAATGACTTAAATTTATCAGGACTTAAAAACTGCTAACAAATAATCCTTATCTTTATATAACAAACTAGAAGGTAGCATAATAAAGAGTTAAAATGCTACACGTACCTAAAGACTTTAACATTGAGTCTCACACATGGTCTCGTGAGGTTCACATACATATAATTCAATTTAGATTATCCTAGCTCACAAAAAAGTGGCTCCTTCTAAAATTTCTTACCCTTCATAAGTTGATTGAAAATTAACTATGAGGAATGAAAGGTGAGAGAAAGAGTCAATTTTTGATGAATTCTAAAATAAATTAATTTTATTAGGATGATCTATATGATAAGAAAAACATCTTCACTAAAAATTTGCTCGTATATGTGTAGACCCCACGAAATTGTGTGTTAAAGACCCATTACTCGATTTTTATTATGGAGCAAAAAGAGTATTGTTTGGATTCTCGTCTAAAGAGTTGGATCCTGGGTGTTGTTTGTATGAGTGATCTTGAAAAAACTTATGATCATATCAATTGCGAGTTCTTCATGGTAACAATAGTGTATGGGTTTGGAAAGAACCGGAGAGATTGGATCGTGGGAGTATTACCAGGGTGCCAACGTCGGTTTTAGTAAATAGTTCATCTCACAGGAAATTTATTAGCGGGGTTTCTCACTGTGACGTTACTCTGATCCAGGCTTTGACTTTGTAACTCCATCAACTAGGTCAAAAGCGTAAACTACTACCTTTGCTGTTGGGTCTGCTCCCGTAGCTACCTTTACCTATGTGACCTTAACCGTAGGGTCCATTGGTTGGTAAATTGCTTGCTCTGTTTGGCCGCATCAAAATTGGAGAAGTTGTATTGGAGTTGGGTTTTCCCTCATCCATACTACAGGTAAACACTCAACCCAATTAGTGAAGCCAATCCGGTGTTGCCCGGATGGTTAAGGCGTCCCCTCACATTAGTGAGGTCTTGAGTTCGAGCCTTGCTAGGGTGCCTAGCAAGGTTCTACTCATGNTATGTTTTGGAGAATCCCATCATCATCCTCCATTTTATCAAAATCCCTCTTTCTTTCTTTTTTCCTGCAAACAATTAATCGTCCATTTCAATTAATACTGGTTCAATACACTAAAAAAACCAATCAAAAGATAAAAATTGTTCAAATCCCTAAATTTGCAGCCTATAAACCAGAAAAATTATGAATAAATAAAAAAAATTCATAATTTAATTTGAGTCGAACAAGACGATAGATGGTGCAATTAGGGTTTTGTTTGAAGTGAAGGATAGTAGCAGAGATAGGATGTGGCTCTAATGGAGTTCAGGAGAGAGTTGACAAGAGAGAGAGAGAGGCAGAACTAAAATGTTACATTAACTGGAAAAAAAGAAAAAAGAAAAAAAAAAGTAGCAGGAGAAAAAAAAAGTTGCAGGAGAGGGGGAAAAGGAAATGAGGAAGAAGAAGAGAAGAAAGTCAGGGGAGAGACTAGAAAGAGACGAAGAAGACGATGAAGGACTGGAGGAGAGAGAAACCTTTTTCCTCCTACTGGGTTTCATGAAAAACAGCTATTTGGTGGGTTTCATTTTTCCCAAGTTTAATAGTACGGAGACCACCTTTGGAGCCAACTTATCCACTTTTACTGTTTATAAGCGGTGAAACAAACAACAATTTGCGGTTTTCTCCATCCGGGTCTGAGATTTCCCACGTCCCAAACAGCACATAAAGGATTAAGACAAAGAGATCGACTCTCTCCTTACTTACTAGTTTCGGAGGTGCTAAGTCTATTGTTTCAAAAAGGGATTAAAAAGAATTGGATTAACGGCTTTTGGGTTAAGGAACTCAAGTGGTTATTAGTCAGTCACCTCCAATTCACCAATAAGACCTTCGTTTTTATGGATGCTAAGGAGGAACCTTAAAAAAATTTAGGCTTTTATTAGTTTGCTTTTAATTTCTCTTGTTCTTTTGTTTTCTGGCATTTGGACTTGGCTACAGGTACACCAGATTTTGACACCAAAGATTATATCTGCTTACTTTATTGATTGGAAACCAATCATAACAGTTGCTGAAAAAATATTAATTCCATTTCAGCCCCTCATATCACTTTTAAAAAGTAAATGTAATATTTTAGTGTTATTCTAGCAAAACTCTTTTCTCTATGGCAGGAGATATTTTGTATTTTTTTTAAAATTTTCTTCTATAAGTATAGGATAATGCTACATTTATAGCAGAATCCTATAGAAAACCTACAAAATAGAAATTCATCGTTTCTATAGATTATGCTGTGGGTTTTTCGGTAACAATAGCACTACCGATAAATATAACCCTTTTTCACCTAAAAAAGAGTTGGAAAATCAGTTTTGGTTCAATCTGGTGCCCAAGTAAATACATATGGAACTGAAATTGAGATAATCAGTTCTACTTCTAGTTGGCTTTGGTGTAGTTCGATTTATTTAATTCTAACACGTAAAAGTAAAAGAATTAAAGAAATTACAAAAGTTCTAAATATTTTAAGGAAAGAAAATCAATATACACAACTTATCAATAAGAAGTGTTCCAAAATTTTCTCATCACATCAGACTTGAGACATAAGTACCTGGAACCGGTTATAACATTGAAGGGTTCCAATTCTGACCGAAATGTGGAAATGGAACCGGGGAAATCGGTTTTCAACATGGGTACACGGTACCCGTTGACAATCTTACTTGGATACTTGATTCTTGACTCTTGAGGGAAGAAACTTTTAACTCCGTGAACCCCAAGTAGGACCTACTCCTTAAGAGGTCTCCAATATAGCCTTTTTGGATTCGAGATCCCGCATTTTAGGGAGTTGGGTAACAACAACTTTTTTTTGACATGGAAAAAGCCATTTGAAAATAAATTTTTATTTATTTATATTTTTTAATGTCTGGGCCAAAGATAAATATTGTGGGGCTCACATGACTACAATCCAATGGTTTATATTTTGTGAATATGTTCATGTAGATATCTCCACAAAAAATCACCTCATTGTAAACTTATAACCTCATCAACAATTTGATGGAAGTCTTCACCGTTTATTTCTCGCCGTTACATCAGCATAACACACTTTTTTCACAGTAGCATTGGAGTTTTTTTTAAGATAATTTCATTTTATCCTATGTGACAGTCTTAATTTAGCACATTCATATTAGCATTGGAGATGTTCTAAGTGGTTGCACAAAATAACACCCTTTTTGACGTGTCATTTTGTTACTGGTCATAATGGAAATAATAATTAATTAATTGGGAAATAACGATTCAGTCTTATTTGAGGGGTAATATGATGATTCATAAGCACCAACTAACTTTTTCATTTTGTTTTTAAAACAAAAAATGATATAACTTTTAAAATACAAATAAGTTTTTCATAAAAATTATATTTTTAGAAATCTTACATTGAGATCTTTAAAATGAGACCAGTCAACAATATTTTTTATTTAAAAAGAATTATATATATTACAAAATATGCAAATTCAAATTTGCATTGCAAAATCTTATTTTCACACGTACTACACTTCTGCCACGACTACGTTACTCCAATTGAACATGTCTAACGCAACTCTACACTCCTGCGTGAACTTTGTTGGAATTAGGGCTGTACATGGTGCCGTTTTAAATCCGGTTCGAACCGGTCCGAACTGAAAAAAATACCGACAAACCGTAAAACTAAAAAACTCAAAATTCGAAAAACTGAAAAACTGCAAAAATCGATATTTATGGTCTGGTTTTGGTTTTATGTTTTCAAAAAACTAAAAAAACTGAAACAGTACCAAAAACACCGAATAGATTGACCAAACCAAAAAAACCAGAAAAAAAACCCATACATATACCTATATAGTATACACATGCATTATTATGTATAAATATGCATGCTAACTTATGAAAATATAAATTAAAGAGCCTGGTTCTTAATATATTCACAATTTTATAAGTCATTGTATCTATGTCAATTTGTATCCTATATGAGGTAATACATATGTGTGATGTACGTTCTCAAATTTATACATTTCTATTAATTTATAATATATTTATTATTTTATATAATTATTATTTTTATTACGAAAAAATTCAATTGTGGACATACCATGATTAAAATTGCCACTATGTTGCTATGGAAAATATGTTGGGATCCATATAGAGATATCTAAGAGATGAAGATGAACTCTTCACAGACTTCACCATGTATCTTCATAAAAAAAATAAAATAAATCATATTCGGGGATGAGCTATCTTGTATGTTGGTGTGCTCCACCAAAAAAAATTTAAACTCCAACATCTAATACCTATAAGGAAATTGAGTGCCCCACCAATTATTAAGATTCTAGTATATTGTGCCTTAGTTTTTTTGTAAAATTAGAATTTGACTAACTCATTTCTTAACACGTACCCCACGAGCTTTTAGGCATACCAAAGAAATTTGTTGTGCATTGTGGTTTTCTCCTTAAAAAAATTTATGACTTCATCCCTAATCATATCGTACCAAAATTTTTAACCCTATCAAAATTTAATTTAAAAGTAATAATTAAAATGGATGACCTATAAATTACCCTATAATTATTTTTAATTGATATGATGTTTAGTAAGGATGATCTTCTCATATTAAATTTAATAATTTTCACGACAAAAGAGAGAGAATTAATAATTACTTAGGATGGTTGAACACTTTGACATTTTTTCATGTTTTAAATTTAAATAAATATTTAGTTATTATCAGTTTTTCATTTTTTAAGTTTGAACGAACTTTAATTTTTTATAATGCAAGTGCTCTAATTATATCATGTTTTAGTTTAAGTTTAAATGATCAATTGATAAATGCCATATGTTAATTTTTTTAATCTAGTTAAACTTTAGTTTTGAATGATTTATCCGTTAAAAAAACTGAAAACTCATAAAAAACTCCGAAATTTAAAAAAAACTAAAAAATCCAAAAAACCGATGGTGTGGTTTTGGTTCTAAAAAAAACCATCATGATTTGGTATGGTTTTGGTCTTCTTAAATTAATTAATGGTTTGGCTATGGGTTTGATAAAAAACTCAACCAAACCGAACCGTGTGCAGCCCTAGTTAGAATGCACCAACTTTGTCTCATCTCGATCTTCGCACCAATCAATCTGAAATTTAAGTGCAGAGGATTGTTCAGCTTTAGAGGATAGCTAATGAAATACATGATGCATTCAATGATGCAGCAAAATGACTAAGTCACATATACCTGTTGCGAATGCTCCAACTCGAATTGATGTCCCAGCAAAACGTGTTGTCCCAGTAGGACATTTTGTTCCAGTAAGACAAGCTTTGAATATTACAACTAACGAGCCGTCTAAAGCACGCCTGAAGCATGGACGACCACTCGATTAAAAAGATTATGTTCATTGACAACGAAAATGTCAATCAAAATTTATGCAAGATAACACTTCAGAAGAGGCTATTAAAAGGTCAATACTCTTTAAAGAAATAACTCTTGAAGAGATATAAACTCCTGAAGATGAACATGTACCTATGAATGAGGAAATATTAATAAATTATCATGTACTAGAGAGGTGTGGGATCGCAATGAAACTATTGTCAACGATATATTCTTATTCTCAGTAGCTATTGTAATTGTTACAGATGATGATGGTATTGAACCACACTCTATAGAAGAATGTTGACATAGAAATGATTGGTCAAAATATAAAGAAGCAATCTAAGTTGAATTAGATTCTCTTACAAAACGTGAAGTATTTGGATCTATAGTTCTAATACCAAAAAATATAAACCATGTAGGTTACAAATGAGTATTTGCAAGAAAACGCAATGCGAAAAATGAATTCGTTTGCTATAAAACACGACTCGTAGCACAAGGTTTCTCGCAGAGACCTGGGATTGATTATGAAGAAACATATTCTCCTGCTATGGATACAATTACTTTCAGATATCTAATAAGTTTGGTAGTCTTAGAAGGACTCGACATGGATCTAATGGATGTGGTTACAACATATTTATATAGAAAATTAGATACATATACCTGTGTGAAAGTCCCTAAAGAATTTAAATTGTCTGAAGCAAAATCACACCATATGTATTCACTTAAACTTAAACAAGATTTATAAGGATTAAAGAAATCCAAGCGAATGTGGTATAATTGCCTTAGTGAATATTTGATTAAAGAAGAATATATCAACAATCTCATTTGCCCATACGTATACATTAAGAAAATATAATTGAGATTTGCTATCATTGCTGTATACGTCAATGATATCAATCTAATTGGGACTCCTGAAGAGCTAAAAAAAGTTGCATAATACTTAAAAAAGTAATTCGAGATGAAATATCTCAGTAAAATATATTATATCAGCCTACAGATCGAGCATAATACACGTGAAATTCTTGTCTATCAAATAACGTATACTGAAAAAGTCCTTAAGCACTTTAATATGGACAAAGCAAATCTACTCAGTACTCCTATAGTTGTAAGATCTCTCAATACCAAGAAAGATCTATTTTGTCTAAAGGAGGAAAATGAAGCACTACTTGGTCCAGAAGTATCATATCTCAGTACAATCATTGCATTAATGTATCTTGTACAATATACTAAATCTGACATTGCTTTCTCAGTAAGTTTGTTAGCAAAGGTTTAGTTCATCACCGACAAATAGACATTGGTGTGTAAAACAGATCCTCCATTATCTCCACGGCATGACAGACATATGATCATTTTATTATAAGAATCCATCCAATGGCTCACAAATAAAGGGCTACACAGATGCTAGATACCTATCTGATCCCCGCAAAGCTATCTCTCAATCTGAATATATTTTTACAAGTGGTGATGCAATATTTTCTTGGTGATCCAACAAGCAAAGTCTTCCAGCCACTTCTTCGAATCATTCGGAGATTATTGCACTGCATGAAGGTAGCAGAGAATGCGTGTGGCTAAGACCACTGATTGGATATATCATAAGCTCTTGTGATCTGCCCTTCATCACTGATATACCAATAATTATCTTTGAAGACAATGTTACTTGCATATCACAAGTCAGAAAAAAGGCTACATCAAAGGTGATAAAATCAAGCACATCTCGTTGAAGCTATTTTATTCTCACTATCTTCAGAAGAGTCATGGCATTGATATCCAGCAGATACATTCTTATGAGAATTATACTGATCTATTCACCAAGTCTCTGCCAACGACGATATTCAAAAGTTAGTTTATGGTACTGGTATGAGACGTATTTATCATCCAGCAGACTGATATGAGGGAATGCTTAATCAGGGAGAGTATTCCCAGTGCTAACATTTGTCTTAGTGGACCTTATCGCGCTGTAAACTTTTCTTTTGTCAAGATTTTGTCCCTTTAGGTTTTCCTTGCCAAAATTTTTAAAGACGCAGCTTATGTGAGTCCAGCATTATTCTAAGTTTCTTGTACACTTTTCCTTAGCTTAGGTTTTGTCTCTCTGGATTTTCTTAGCAATGTTTTTAACGAGGCAATTATCTTAGAATAGTAGAGATCTAAGAGGGAGTATTATAGTAGGAGGTGGCTGTCCACCTCTTTGGGCAGCCACATACCTGTCGTATGTGTCAAGTACATTTGACACATCGACATGCTCGTGTCATGTGAGGGAGTACCCCTTACATGCATCCTATAGTTTGCATTTGTTTGGAACTTTGGTACGAATGAGTTAAGTGAATCAATAAGAAATCTCTCTCTTTCTCACTTCTCTTGTATTTATACATTTATACTTTCGCAAATAGTGCAGTTGATATAACAACCATATAATTTTTGCACTTTTTAGTAAGGACCTTAACTTTAATAGTTTTACTGGTAGTCAAACTGTTTTGACTACAAAGTATTAGTCCTTGCCTAACTTTTGATGGTCAATAACACGGGCCTTTATTTAATTCCAGCGGTATGGAGCATGAGGTTTAGTTGTGTAATAACCACATCCTTCAAAGAAAAAAGTTGTGTAATTGACCACATGAAAAAGACATTATTTTGTGAGATTTGATTGTTTAATTAGTGGTCATATATATTTTTTTCAAACTTACAAAATTGCCGTTGTTATAATTTTTTTAATTACAAGCACAATATATAAATCAAATTGTAATTTCTATCCAAACAATAAAATAAAATTGTAATAACCTTTTTCATGTTGGGATCGCTATAAATTAATTAATCTAATATTATATATGCAGTTTCTCGTTTTTTTGTTTTTTTTTGTTTTTTAAGAAATACTTCGGCCATATTATTTATTTGCCCCGAATATGTCCGGTTGTATGAAGTTCTTTGACTTTTGCCGTTGAGTGTTTTTTTTTTTAAATATACATCCTGTAACATTATTTATTTATTTACATTTGTTTTACACTTGCTAATGGAGTCACATAGAGTAGATCTAAGGGTTGATTTTTTGTGATTATGATCTCTTCAACATCTAGATCAAATCAGTTTATACATCGTCATCAAGTGGGCTTACCTAATATCTATTTTATTCTTAAACTTACATCTATTTGTGCGCTTGTGTAGAGATGATCGAAATGTTGACTTTTTTTTACTGATGATCTTAAGCGATGGTGTACGAAGTGGATTTACTAAATCGCATGCATGTAACATGGGTAAAGGACCAAAGTGAGTTTGTTCGGAGATTTAGAGTAAGTGATGTTGACCAAGAGCCATGGGGAAATGCATGTCTAATTTTTTGAAAACACTCTAGAACACATCACACTAAAACCCTAGAGGTTTGTTCAAAAAACTCTGTTAGACATTATGAATATGGATGTGAAATGAAGGGAATTCAGCAAACTTCAGTAATAAAATCATAACTTTTGTTGGTAGGTAATATGTTTAGACCAACAATGTAAAACATTAATAAAATCATTACTTGTGTTCAGGGGTAATAATAATAATATGTTAAGAACCATCAATTAGTGTGTGTGGGTGTGGGTCCGGCATGGGAGCATTAGGAATCTTCTAACATTTTTGTGATGATTTTCTTAATTTATTCAAAAGTAACCACCAGTGGAGTCCCATTCAACAAATTTTGTATCTTATTAATAAAATAGTTTTGGATCAATTCCTAGGTAAAGGTTAATATTTTATAATTTTTCNAAAAAAAAAAAAAAAAAGATATATCAATGATAGAAACGAGAGTACATATAGAGAGCCCTAGAGAGGCTCAAAAGAAAACATAGAAAAGAGACCACCACAAAGAAGCTGTGGTCAGCATATTATAATGAAACAATGTTCTCTCAACAAGATACAAACTGATAAAGAAAAAAAATCCCTTCAGCATAATTCAAGGGAGAGGACTAGAGAAACAAAGCCGCTTTGATGTCAATAATGGAGAGGAACCATGTTTTCCTCATAAAGTATGTCATTTTATTCAAATATTAAATCGTTCAAAAACTTCTAATTCTATCAAAAATTTATAAAAAATTAAGGGTAAAATAAAAAATATTTAATATACTGAATTTTCTAACGGTTGATTTGAGGGTACCCTACGTCAGTATCTAAAATGTAAACTATCAATAGAAAGAGTCTTGATAACCACAAAATTTGGTGAGGTACCTAGTCATATTAACAATGTTTATTGGAAAGTTAGATTTCCAAAAACAAATCCCAAAGCTTAAAAAAAATATTTCTTTTGTTTATTTATTTATTTTTGTGATGAAACTATTACTTAATTAAAAGTTAAGCAAAGGCATAAGTGAAAAAATGGTCATAATAGGTTGAGAGAAAGGAGAAAAAAGCTACTAACCTGCAGACACCAAAAGATCAACCATCAACAACAAAGATTACTCTTAAACTCCTGGATTATACTCTTTCTAATATTTTCTAATTTATTCAATACAAATAAAATTTAAATTTAAAACTTTACTAGCTAAGCTAACTGACAATTATAAGGTAGATTTTTTTGGCCTTAGTTATAAGGTAGATTTTAGGTCCAACATAAATTGTCGTGTTATTAGCATAGAATTTTTGAGCTTTGAATAATTTGTCTTAAAAGAAATCCTATCATTCTCCAAAGTCCTACCCAAGTAACTTTTTTCGGCTCGATGGGGTTGGGAGCTAATGTGAACCCGAGTCTAAAACAGCCAAACCCGGAGTCTCAAAAGCTAGCCACGTCCCAACACATTTCAACTTCGGCTAAGTAGGCGTGACCCAAGCCCAACCCAAATTTGTCATCTCTATTAGTCTATGCTCAGTTTGACCTGTTGGAAGATTTTAAAAAGACATCCCTAAAGTATGTGGTGGGCTCCAACTGCTTTGACACTGTGACTAAATTCACAGCCTGCCAACTAAATTTTTGGTACGATATAATTTCCCGTATCTTTATAAACTAGGGTTCAAATGACCATTAAGATTTTTCAATGATGGTCGATGTTCTTCTCACTATGTAGATCATCATATTTTAAAAGAGGAAAGGGTAAATAAACCCAAAATCGGCCTTATATTTAGGTTCCACCCTACCCAACTTTAACATTTTAAATAAAGCCTAAAATATAGTAATAGATAATAATACCCTCCCTTAAAATCTAAAAAGAGACAAGAGGGAAGAGAGAGAAAAATGAGAAACGAAGTTAGAGAAGTTGGAATAGAGAAGACGATCTGTGGAAGAAATAGTAACGGAGCAGAAATGAGAGAGAGAGGAACGAAGAACGAGATTAGATCTAGAGTCGTAGTTAGAGAAGAGATCGTTATTTGTTTTTGGATCTAGGTTTTTTTTTCTTTTTCTGAATACTTGGTATGATCTAGGTTATCAATATTGTTTTCAATTCAAGATTTGCTTTCATCAAGATTAGTTGTCGATTTATTTTTCAAACTATATGACACTGTTGCATGACACTGTTGCATAACACTTGCATATTGGAAATGCATATCACTTGCACACAGTTGCATATCACTTGCATAACACTTGCATATCACTTGCGCATCATTTGCATATCACTTGTATGTCACTTGCACGTCACAACCCTTTTTTTAACAGAAAATGAAGAACAAATTGTTAGAAAATATAATCTGAAATTCCTGCAAAACAAAATTAATTAGTGTAAAGGATCGAGGCTAGAATTTAATTCTATGTCCTTAAGACTTAAATCGCCCCACAACGGTGCTTACGGTTTCAGCGGCGGTAGTCTCCCAGGGTACAACGATCGCTTCTTGAGNTTTTTTAGAGATAACTCTCTTAATGCTTTCCATGCAATTACTATGCATATGAGAAATTTATTTCTCAAATCAATACACACCTAAATGGGTATAATACCATCTTAAATATATTAGGTGTAAAATTTATACTATGGAATTTCTTGGGGTATTACACTAGCGAACCTAATATATAATGATCATGGGCCACTCCACTCATTGTCAATTAGTTTTGAGTTAGATGCCCACAAATTTAATATGGTATCAGAACGCATACCCAAACGTGCGTGATAGGCCTAACGATGATTTGCAATAAACACACTTTTTATTAAAGTTTTTTAGTTTTAGGCTTTTAGTGTTTGTTTGTTTTTTTCTTTCTGGAAATAAAAAACTGATGAAAAATTTTAATTAATAATTTTAATTTTAATTTCTTATTTTCAAGTGTTATGCCTTTATGTCCTATTTTATTTTATTTTTGATTCATGAATATATTTTTGTAAAATTAGAAAGTATGTAAATTATCTTCACAAAAAATTAAATTATTTTTAAATTTCTTTTTTATACTAGTCAAATGGATTTGAAACTTCTTAATAATTAACTCTATGTGCAGAGGACGATTTATTTTGGGCCGGACAAGTTTGGTTTTATGAGGGCACGAAGCACTTTAACCTATGCGATGTCGAATGTAAAGCTTATTGCGGAAAGTTGCACCTAGCGGACAAACACAAATGCCTGATTGATAAGTCAGGTACAAAAGGAACTTATTTCTGCTTATGTTGCGCATCTTCCAAGGCAGAGGAGGAGGTTAACTTTGTTACTGGTGGCTTTCATCAATTAGATCTCAAAATTAGGCTCCCTCAAAAAAATTAAGAAATAATAATTACCAATCAAGAAATAAATAAAATTAAGCAGCTAGCGTTCATTGATTGGTGATGGAAGTGTAGGTAGCTATCACTGTTTTATATGAATGTCTTTCTTTGCTATATATTCTTATAAATAATGTAAGGCTTGGTGCCGTTAGGGTAATAATTATGTTAATATTATGCTATTCAAGTTGTGCACTTCACTATATATCTAGTCAAGTATGACGTAGATGTGTACAAAAAAGTATTTAAAAAAAGTATTATGCAAATTGTATCCTACGATCCTTCATAGAATTAAATTCCTCTATTATCAAATCAAGATCGATATTTTCCGCAAGACTTCTTTCAATGTGGAGAATCATGCAATCTCTAAGAAAATCATCTTCTATTTTGTTGCGAAGAGCTATTTTGACAAGCTTCATTACTGAAAATGATCGTTCAGTAGTTGCCGTAGAAACAGGAAGAGTCAATACAAGTCGAATCAATCTATCAATCAAATCATAAATCACTGACTTTCTTGTTTCAACTAAACGTCGGCATACTTTAGAAATAGTAGACATATTCTGAAATTCCAAATGATGAGGTACATCAATCTCATAATGTTGCAATTAACCTTTCAACAAAAAAAGTTTTTGCTTAATGAAATCTTGAGGATAATATATTTCAGCAAGACGACAAATTTTATTGATTTTAAATGCCTTAAAAGATTCCCTATGATCCAAGGCCGAGCTAAGAATAAGAAGTTCCATTGTCTCCTCCAGAAATCTAGTATTTAACTCCACCAATTGGAAATCTATTGCAACATTAAATATGTCAATGCAGTAATGATGCTCCACTATAATGTAGTCACGTTGCTGACAAGAACGAGATGTACCCACCATATAACGAGAACTCATATCAGGCATATAAATGTCATGTACCTGGCAAAATATATCCACACTCTCAATAAAAGTATGCCAACCATCCTGTCTCAATTTCTGAAGGAGTGCTTTTGTAGTTGAGACTAGATTCATAGCATTGACGATGTCTTGTGATTTTTGTTGAAGTGCTTGACAAAGTACTTAAGTGATTCCCATAATGCTAGACACTAAATGCAAGACAAAGATAAATTTAAATGATCTCATTTCTTCATAAACACTATCAGCTTCCCCTCGAGAGGAACTTATTGTGTTCTCTTTGATACTTTGAAGAACCGTACAAGTTGGATCAAATATATTAATCAAGCTCCTAACAGAACCAAAATGAGAACTCCAACGAGAAGCTCCAGCTCGTTGCAAAGTACCAATCTGATTATCTCCTCTACCAGTCTCAAGTTCACCACTAGCTAACTTTCTTGCAATTTCATCTTTTTAGGCAGATTAGAACTCACCATGTCGCTTTGAAGAACCACTAACAAGGTTGACAATGGAACTTAACATTGAAATTTTTTTCCAAAGAGAACCCAAGTCTGTAGCTACTTTAACTAACACTAATTGTAGCCGATGTGCAAAGCAATGCACATAATATGCATATGACAATCTTTAAGAAATAAGGCCTGCAATCCTATCCATGAACCCTGCATATTACTAGCACCGTCGTACCCTTGACCTCTCATATTCTCAATATGAAGGTTGTAATGAGTAAGGATATCAGATATCTTTTTCTTAAGAGTTAACGCTGTGGTATCTTTAACACGTTGAACGTCAAAAAAACGCTCTTGAACATATCCATCCTCGTTAACAAATCTTAAAACGATAGCCATTTGCTCTTTGTTGGATTCGTCAAGTAATTCATCAACAAGAATACACCACTTGGCATTCCCAACTTCCTCACGATCTTGTTTCTCACTTTAGTAACAAGAATATGCAAAATCTCTTTTTGAATGAGAGGCGAGGTATACTTGGCATTTCTTGGAGCATTTTCTAAGGCAACTTCTACAACTTTGTCATTTGATGTGGCCAAAAGCTTCACCAATTTAATAAAATTGCCACGATTTTCTGAGTTTATCGACTCATCATGACCTCTAAAAGCACATGCTTGCAATGCAAGCCATCGTACGGAATCAATTGTTGTCTTGAGTCTCAATCTATTCTTCTCTAAAACTTTTTTAGATTGTGAATTGATCATTTTATCGATATTGTTGAGCTGGATTCTTTAAAAACTCAGAAGATTTTATAGCAGACAAGTGTAGAAAACATTTTTTCCCACATGTCCTAGAAATGAACAACTCACTCCATTATTAACTCTCTTCCAGCTTTTAAAGCCTTCAGTAGTAAATAAGGGACGCTTCGGCGGATTTGCCTCAAAGAGAAAGTAGTAAAAACAGAATACTGCATCCTTCATTGGAGAATACTCTAACCAATGAAATTTACCAAACCATGAAGATCAAAATCGACGGTTTGCTTTCCAAATTTAGTGTTTGGATACTTTTCAAGGATGGGTTGATAAGCCCCCAACTTCAAATAAGCTCGTCGAACCTCATCACGTAGATTAACAGGATATTTCATTATTGGAAGACGTAATCCAGGATCACGTTGTAAAGAACTAGTGTCAACTTTTTCAGGTTGGACACTATGAGCACCAACTTCTTCAAGTTGGACTATTTGAGCACCAATTTCTTCATGTTGGACTCTTTGAGCACCAACTTCTTCATGTTCAACTCTTTGAGCACCAACTTCTTCTGGTTGGACTCTTTGAGCATCAACTTCTTTATGTTCAACTCTTTGAGCTTTAGAAGGATGTTGCATATTTGCTATAGAAGTATGAACATTGGATGAAGAAGGTGCATCACTTTTTGATTTATCATCTCTTGCTTTAAAGAACGAATCTATCGTTCTTCCTCGTTTGGATGCTTGATGGTGATGTGACATTGTAACCTAAAATATTAAGATTATGGTTATTAAGAAGTGGATGTATAGTATTCTATCAGTCATTATATCCAATGCATCTAAGTTTTAAGAGCCACATAAAAATCAGAAAAGATAAGGCAGATACTTGCAAGTCAGTAAGTTGCAACTCCGGTAAAAAATGCAGGTTGCAAATAGTAATTACAACTTTTTATTCTTTCGGCGATCCTTGTGTATAAAATCTAAAAACCAAAAACCA
Source organism: Macleaya cordata (assembly GCA_002174775.1). NCBI lineage: Eukaryota > Viridiplantae > Streptophyta > Magnoliopsida > Ranunculales > Papaveraceae > Macleaya > Macleaya cordata. The sequence continues at coordinate 293,595 of MVGT01000735.1, forward strand.
ATTAAGTTACTCATAAAGAAGCACTTAATTTAATCAAAATATCCAGCAATAGAATACTTACTAAAGCCTAAATATGGGACCTAGTCATACAAAAATAATTTGATGTTAGGATCATAGCTTTGTTATGTAACTAGTCTTTCTCTAAATGTTTTGTTTTAGAGATTCAATTAGGTCTTGGTTGTGGCATTAGTAGTAGTAACATACTAACATGTAAAGCATAAAGCTAGAAAATTAAACCACCATCACTAAAAAAATGCAGGTTCAATTGCAAATTTGAATACCAACTACCAAACAACTATAGTGATAAAGTAATACCAAACACCAATATCATAAACAACAACCTAAAAATAAAACTTTATAATAAATTATTAAAATCAATTATAACTTGTTAGACTAAAAGAAACCTATTGTACCCAAAAAATCTAGTGATTGGAGGATGGTCTATATTTTTTAGGGAAGGCACAACCACACTATCCACACATAATTTAGCCTTAAAAATTGCCAGTGTGAAGGCCTAAAACAGATGAAATTGGCCTTAAAAATTAAAATGAAATGAACAGTTTATGAAGTAGTAATGATTCTCAAAGATCTTGTTGATAAAAACACCTCAAATTTCACATTGTTTAAATTAAACCCTAACAAATAAATCCAAAATTTTTGAAATTTTTGCAAGAGATATCTGGAATAGTCAAATTGAAATTGAAAACCAAACAAAACCATTCAAATTTGATATCTAATCAGCTAATCCCATCAAGAAATTAAAAATTAAAAAGTGAAAACTCAAAGTCTAAAACCTAGATTTCTTCATCTTGGGATTTCGTTAACTTAACGATATGAGGAAACTAAGGAAGAAGGGGGTTTGGAGAGAGAGAGAGAGGGAGAGAAAATTTACCTGAGACTGCAAGAGAAGGAGATGGCGGGATGGCCGGACGAGAAAGCTCCGTCTCTACTGGTCCTTCTCAACAGCCTTCCTGGAGTTGGAAGGGGAAACAACAAGACTAACTTGTTTACTCTTTTGTTTCTCTTGTTTACTCTCTCTCTTTTTCTTTCCTAGTTATACCCTGGGCTAAGATACTAAACCCCCATGTGTCCCAAGACTAATTTCTATACTACTTAAAAAATTTCACAAATGTTGACCCAGGCTTGAGCCCTGGTCAGCCGCATGCTAGTTCCGCCCCTGTATACGAGTCTTAAGGCACGCGCGATGCTCGTGCATAACACGTATTAGCCGGTAATGTTTTTTCAAATGTATTATTTTGTGCTCTGAATTAATAAAAATTACAGTATCTAAATGGGTAAGATTTTTTACGGTTCTTATAATGGGTAAGATTTTTTTTTTGGTAAGATTTCAATATTCAAGTTAAATACATATTTTTTAAAATACAATAAAAAAGCGAAATAACATAATTCAGAAATCTATTTTAAACCAAAAACTTAGTAATTTCCTTTTACCAATCTGTACTTGTAGTATTTAAAGTTCTAATACTATATCCAGCCTAATCCTGCATATGCAAAAAGAAAATTGTAGTTAAAAACATAAATTTTTTTTGGGTGAATGCATATTTGAAAATATTTTTTTATTAAGTTTTCAAATATAAAAAGAAAAACATCTTGATTTATAAAGAACGTAAAATATATAAATATATATATATATATCAATTAGATCTACTAAAACATCTAGATTTATAAAAGAAATATATAGCAATTAGATCTACTAAAACATCTAGAGTTATAAAAAAAAGCCTCTTCCTAAATAGAGAGAGTTACACACTTGTATCGAGTTTTTCTTTAAGAATTTGAATCCAAAAGAAGAGATAATTTAAAATTATTTTATGGATCTCATACTCATATAATTCTTCCACCATCTTCTACTTCATTCATTATTTTTTGGTTAACCTCTCATCTTAATTTTGAGATTTTTATGTGATTCTGTAATTAAGAATCCCTTTTTATTAGGATTCTCTTTAGTTACACTGTTGTGAACGTGGGAGATTTATTAGGAAGCAAAATTAGTTATAACTACCTCATTAAGACAAATATACAAAAATACCCATATTTAAATATATTTTTACATTTGAACACTATCATTTAAAAAAAACTATAAACGTAAAACCCAATTTATAGTAGAGTAGTTTAAAAAACCGAAATCGTAGATGAGTGAAAATCTCTACGCATTGACAATAATACCCTCTTTGGATAAATAGGAAACTTCAAAATAAAATTATTTTTCATTCAATGTAAGGGTAATTTTTGACATTTGAGAAAAAATAGGCCATCCAACGAAATAACTACCTCGAAGAGGTATTCCGTTTATATAATAGTATAGATATATTTATGGAGAACCTACTATTTACTCCAATAAGAGAAGTATTATAACCATTCACTCCATATGTCAACAACCACTTGCTCATGTGGTTGACATCCCTCCTTATAACTTGGAGGTCTTGGGTTCAAAACTCTTTGGCTGTGGTATTACCATTGAGTAAAGGCTCATGTAATATCCTCTGTTGTGTATAGCTACCTCTGTCGGAGATGATGTTTAAGACAGTTTATATGCTTCTCACACGCCTCTTGTGGTGTATATAAGCTTTTGTAACTTGGAAATTAGTCCCTCGTAATAAAAAAAGGTTCAATCCATACTAGAAAACAATTGATAATTTAGTCCAAAAGTACTTTCTGGTCTAAAATGCTCCTTAACTATCAGTTATCCTTAACTTACGATGCATTTTAGCAACAACCAATTTTTTTTATAAAAGTTATAGTATTAGAAATCATTCGTTGAGATCTTCGAAATGAGACCAGCCAACAATAATGTTTTCTTGAAAAAAAATGTATATTTACGAAATATGCAAAATCGAATTTGCCTGCATAAATTGAGATTTTTACAAAGTTCAAATTAATAATTGCAAAATTAGATTTGTATAAGAAATCTGCGAATACAAATAAAAGGTCCAAAACTATGCAATTTTAACATGGCCACCTACATAAATCTTCAAGAAGATTAAATTAAAATATAACTTTAGGCTATAAAAACTCAGAACATTGCAACTTCAAAGTTGCAAACAGTTTTTAATATAATCTACTACTAAAAATAGTATGCAAATTTAGTTTTGCATAACTTAGAATATTGCAACTTCAAATTTGCAATTGCAAATTTAGATTTGCATATACTTCGAAAACAAGATTTTTTTTTAATAGTTGGGCTAGAAATTTTTAATCTTTTAGAGGGTACGTCTTTACTGATTTTGCCTTCAACTGAGAGAAGTTTGTTGATTAAATATGTAACCTTTCGTCAAAAAAATATCTCGACGAATGCTTTACAAATATATAACTTTTATCAAAAATCTGATTGGTGGTTTAAGAGATTTAGCATTTTAAAGTTTTTTTTATTAAAAAATAACAAAATTTCTCTCTTCCTCAGTTGTCCACTTTTATAACGATTGAATAAAATAGAATAAGGGCTAACTTGGAAGTCATTGAAACTACACAAATAAAGAAACGAACTAAACAATTAATTATTTTGCAAAATGAACTAAACATTTAAAAAATAACAATAATGGAGGTTAAGTTTCATGGATCAAATAGTCAATACAGTTTCTAAATATGAATTTTTGTCTATAATCCTTATATATATTAATATCTTTTGACTGTAGGAAAATTTTGAAAGGGCATCCCTAAAGTTTGTGGTGAACTAAAATTGCTTTGACCCTGCCTAAAATCAGAACTTGCCAACCAAAGTTTTGGTGCCAATATAATTCCCTTATCTCTATAAGGAAGGGATCTAATTAATGATTAATGGATTACCTATAGCTGTACGTGGGGTTCACATGTAGATGATCTAAGGGGTTTTTATCAGTGAGGGTCGATGTTCTCCTCTTCATGTAGATCATTATATTTGAAAATTCAGTTGTTCTAAAACTTCTAACCCCATAAAAATTGATTGAAAATCAATGGTAATAGAGTTGCTTAAAATTTACTGATTTTAAAGACTGAATTAAAGGGTCAAGAAAATTTGAAACGAGTTTATTTTCAGATATGATGATTAGATGATCTGCATCATGAAGAAAACATCATCTTTCCTCATGCTGCCACACCAAAGAGATAAACAATGTGGGATTGAGTAGCATTACTCAAGCAAAACATAGACAAAACGTGTTTTGAAGGAAATGTGTTCTAAAAATTAGTCACATTAATCGAGAGTCGAGAGTCTTAATTGAGACAATATATATGAGTCAGGTTATATAGCCCCTCTTATATAGCCCCCCTTATATAACCCCTCACATATGGGCCCCCCATATAATGCATCCAGGGGTTGTTTTTAGAGAGGATGTTCTCCTCACTATGTATTTCATCACATTAAAAAATCAGTTCGTTCTAAAACTTCTAACCCCCCTCAAATTAGCCTTTGAAAAATGTACAAGTTTTAAACTTTTATTTTGACCGTTGATTTAAAACAGGTGGATTTGAGGTTAGAAGTTTTAGAATAAGCTGATTTCAGGTAACTATGTTCTTCTCATCATGTAGATCATTATCTCTAAAAATCAGCCCCTGGATGTATTATATGTGGGCCCCATAAACCAGGGGTTATATAAAGGGGCTATATAACCTGACCCCGTATATATATATATATATTTCTTTCTTTTGAAGAGATAAACAATGCTTATCCATTATCTATAATCCAAGCTAATCCTATAGCTCTTCAATTTCTTCTCTTCAAAGAACTTTTAGAGAACCATATGTAGTACTTTAACCACGCACAAATTAATTTATACAAAAAAAACTAAATAAAAGAGAGATATACAATTCCACTCATATATAGTTTACTTGTGTTTCTAATACTCCCAATTGCAAGGCATACATTGGCTTTGTCTTTCAAAGATGCTAGGCCCATATGTAGAACGGATCATCTTGACAAACAATGGAAGCTGCAACTGTAGAAACAAGGCGACAGGTACACAAGCGAAGAATGCTATAGGAATCAAAACCCATGCCATTCTATGTCCAAGTACAAGAGAAAGTGTTGCACTAAATGCTACTATCATAGTGGCTATAGAAAAGAAGAGAGTTGCAAGACCTATTATCAACTTTTCTGGCAAGGATTTGAGGAAATCTTGTTCTGCATAACGTGCTGTTAAGATGGATAAAAATATTATAACTGATGTGATGGAAGAGAAGAGAGCTAAGGCATTTGCTATTGCAAACACCATGAATGAATTCTTATTTAAGAAGATAGGGATGCCATTGTTAATACTATTACTGTCACTGATATTCCCACCAGGTACTGTAAAAGCTGCAGCAAACGCTACTGTAGCAATGAGGGTAGCTACCAATGTACATGATTGAGCTGTATACTTCATCCAATCCTCTCCTTTTTGCATTAATTCCTTGTGTTCTTTTGTAAATATATCTCGACTCCTCTTCCCATCTTTGTTTGTCTTGTTCTGATGCCTTTTTAGTGCAAAATTTTCAACTTCCTGAATGAAATATAAAGTGTATTAATGAGTAAAAGAGGTAAGCAAGCTACTAAGGATCCACTACAGGCCTTTACCAAGCTATAAAACCATTTCTAATATTGAACAATTCTTTAATTCAAAATACCGTATCTTCTAAATTCAATTATTGTATATAGTAGTTATCGTATATAGAAGATATTTAATTAAGCAGTTGGGTCGACACTTCTGTTGGGTTTTGTGGCTAGATTAACACATAAAATGGAAAGGAAACATTGAAGGTCAAAGCCACATCGTCAAACGGGTAGGGCAGTCTAAGGGTGAAGCCCCATGGCTCTACCTTTTAAGGATTTCTTCATCAAAGTGGTCGAACATCAACGATACGAAGCCAGGCAAAAAAATGGTCGGAGACGACAAATTGCCTGACGGGTGGTCGATAGGCCGCCGACCCTACCTGGATGTCGGCCCTCCGGTTCCTTTAGAATTGTGTTTTGGGTCTTTGGGTAAATTTTTAGTGTTGATCATGTTTTGGGCTGCCGGCTCATCTCCACACCGCGGGTCCACTTCGGCCGCGGATTGTTGTAAATCCTTCTATAGTGGTTGGGCTAGAATTTGTATGCAAGTTGGTGACTTCTACAAGAAAGGAGGTTACCTAGCCAGTTTAGGTTTAGATTTCCTAATTAGAATAGGTTGAAAATTGGTTGGTATTATGCAGTCTATAAATACTGCGAATTTATGTTTTAATTTGTATCTGAGTATCAAACCTTGTATGAGAGAGAGAGAGAGAATGCATGTGTGTTGGTATTGAGTTTGTTTTGTACTTTGACCATTGAATAAATAGTTGAGATACTTTATGCCGGTAGATATAGGCAACCCAACCGAACTAAGCAAGTCTTTGTGTTCTACTTTTGTTTATTTGTTTTTAACTTATTAGTTTTTGGTTAAGATCTTGGGTGAGTGCGCAATTGAATCCGCATTATGTAGTTCAACTTCCCTATGTATATGAATCTAATTAACCTCTCTTATTGGCAGAGGGAAAACACTAGTCATCCCGTTAAACTACCCCTAATCTATACACATAAGTACTAGTTTCACCTTTTGATGGATAGCCTTAATTATCATCAGAAATTGAGATACAAATTGCATTATCTTTGGTCATACATTTGATTAGTCGTATTATAAACATTTTATGGATTAAAAAATTGGTCGTATTTTTATGTCCCTAATGTGTCTGCGTGTATAGGTGTCCATGCTTCATAGGTCTTAGGTAATCAGGTACCCATTGATAAACCCTACATTGTGTATATAATTAATAAAACAATTGCTTCACATGTATAGATTCTTACATACCTTATACCATTGCAGTTCCCATTGCATTTGAAGAGCAGCACCAGAGATTGAATAGAGTCGATAAGAAGGTGCTAACTCGGCAACTAAGTGCAGGATCGTGTTATCATCAGATAAATAAGACCACTTCTTTTTGTCTCCAATCATTCCATATATGAGTGCGAAAACATTTTCCCTTCGATGTTTAATAGCTTGTTGTAATATCGATTTATCATTTGTTCTAAGCCAAACTAGATCAGGACATATCTGAATATACTCCATTACTAGTTCAACTACACCATGCCTTACAGCGCTCCACAAGATGTCTGATTTACTGAAAATATCTACAATTTCTTCGCTGTGCTTTGAAGAAATTTCTTCACTAATGCGTTTTACCAAAGCCAAGGCTTGCTTATGCATCAACTTTTGTGTGTATACTTGTTTGATACGAAGGACTGAAATATAACTCAAACACAAATAATTAACCAATTTGGACCCCTTTATTTTGATAAAACAAAGCATAAAATATCGTAAACAAAAACAAAAATCCCTTTGATCTTAGCGAAAGAAGTTTGAGAAACGAGCTAGAGAGAGGTTTGTGAGAGTAGTTGAGTGTGGCTTTCTTTGTAATCCCTTTGATCTTAGCGAAAGAAGTTGTTCTTTGCCGTGGACGTAGCCAAAGAGTGGTGAACCACGTAAATCGTTTGTGGTTTGTTTTCTTTTATCTCTTTTCTCTATTATTTTGTGTTAGTATTTGCTTGTCATTATTTGTGGTGAATCCTAAGCATTCAGCGGACAAAGATCCTAACAATTGGTATCAGAGCAAACCCGACCCATTCTGATGTAACTCCAAGCACACCCTAGAAATTTTTATAATGAACGTCCAACATTTGACCTGAATAATCAAGTTGGTACCCAAGTTTTAAATATGCTTAATTGGGTATGTTCAAATTGACTAGAAAAATAAAATCTTCTAACAGAAACTATACATTCATGGTAGGTTACATGGTATTAAATAAAATATATTGATGAATAGTAATTGCGTACAATGCTTACATGAAAGGATGATTGTATGGTACTACATAATAAATATACGTACGTATGAATAGTACTGTATAAACAACACAAAATGAATAGTACCAGATGAATAGTGTTCTATAAACAGTAGTTCACAAATTATAATCTAGTGAAAAAATTTGATGAATAGTGTTTTATGAACAATATCATATATATGAACAATACCGAATATATGAATTGTACTGTATATATGAACAGTACCGTATATGTGAATAATATCGTATAAATGAATAATGACGTATATGTAATCAGCATATAGATTTTAGTATATATATTAAAAATAAAAATAAAATAAAAATAAAATAAAAATAAAATAAAAAAAAGATAAAAAATAAAAAAATATGCATGGCTACAGTAAAAAAGTACGTATGGCTATAGTAAAAGCCGCCGCTACATTACATCCACCGCTATAGTAGCCGCAATTTGTACAGTAGCCGTAATTTGTATAGTTGTCACTATTTGGATTGTAAATCCAATATTTATAGTACCCGAAAAAAACTATATAAAGGTCCCCCTTCTTCCCTCAAACACCCATTTTTCTCTCCTTCTCTCATTATCTTACACCTCTTTAACACCTCTCATTTCTCTTCTTATCATACTTCTTTTCTTCTCATCTTCATAACATATTCTCTCCCATATTCTCTAGATCACTAGATTATCTACACCATACCATCATCAAGATTATTGAAAATTCAAAGATTTACATTACCATATCCTGAAATTATAAATCAGGTAGGTGTGATCCCTACTATAAATAAAATTTTATTTTATGTTTTTGTTATAAAATGCATATGAAATGTATTTATCTTGCATTGTTACATTTATTTACTTAATGCAAGGATTGATGTTCTATTCATGAAAATAAATTAATGGAACTTTATTAATAACTTGTTATTTAGATTAAAAATAAATCTAGATAGTATCGGTAATGTGAGACCCCCATAACACCTGCAGGTACCGTTGTTTTCTGATTTGAGGAGACGGTGGAAACTGATGTAATGGACCTAAAATAATAGTTAATTATTGAAAGATTTAAAAAAAAATCTTTTGATGCATTAATATGGCCATTTTGACATGTTTCGAATCTAGTATTTTTAGATAGTTTGCACCTACTGAGTTTTTACTCACCCAATATTTTTTACCTATAGATAAAGTTGAAGGCGAAAGATTTTAGAAGGTGCGGTTCAAAGAGATATCTTGGATCTCTTAAGTTAGTATGTATTATATTGTATTTGAAGAATAGTTACTACTATATCACTTGAGATTATGGGTTATTTATGAGAATTATGATATGTATTATTATAATTATGTGTTTTTATGTTGGAATTAGAATTAAGCAAATGTTGTATTAATTTGTATTTAATTTTCATGTCAATGAACTAAAGTAATTATGTTTTATACAATATTGTATAAACATTGTATTTGTTACTATCTGATTTAAAAACGTACGTTTTGGGGTATGTTCCTCTCAAAATTGATCAAGGCCTATTTCTACAACAAATAAAGATTTCAATTTTTTCTTTTCAAAATAGTATACATGTATTTCTGATGTCTAGTTAGAGAGAAATTTTAGTTTTAAATTACAGATTTCTGGGTATTATTTGAAATCTAAAATTATTTTTCTGAAAATGTATATCTATTAGTAAACTTCAAACACAGTTTTGAGTACTTTATAATACGAATTGGCCTCCAGCTATTTCTGAGAAAGTTGTAGAACTTTAAATGTATTTTCCGAATGAGTTTCTTTGTATAATTTTGATTTACGGTTAAGGAGTTATGACCATTTTACTGAAGTAGGTGCAGTTGACAACGAAAATTACTTCTAAAGAGTTTTTATTTTTATTTGAATTTGACTTGACCAAATTGTAATAAAAGTTGATTAGAATTAACCATTCAGTAAATATTTTAATCTTTCAAAAAAAAATCATTCACTATTTTAGCATACACTTCTCACGCCTTAGTTTTCGGACTCGGCGAATCGGGTCAGATTAAGTGTACCGAAAATCGGAGTGTGACAGCCTACACACAAGAGAGGTGTGTCCATGAGAGTAGTGGGTCCCCCAAAATAAGGTGGGATGGGTATGCAGGGTGGCCCGAGTCAGAGATGTTGGCACAGCTGCAATAAGGGCGTTGCAGGATTCGGGTGGGAGAGAATGTCACAGTGGAATAGTGACAAAAAAGGAATAATTCCATATTGGTTGGATAAGGGGGGATCTTGGGGTTTATATAGGTTTAGGTAAACTCCACCTAATAGGCTAGTCTTTTTGGTTGGAAGCCCAAACCCTTGACAAAGTGGTATCAGAGCTTTTGGTTGATCAACAATGGCAGCTTTTGCTACGATTGGAGATGGGAAGGGTAATAGAGAAATTTGATGGAAGGAAGAATTTTTCCTTATGAAAACGTCGGATGAAAGATGCCTTAATTCAACAAGGTCAAGATGATGCGTTGCGTAGGAAAGAAAAGAAGCCAACAAAGATGGATGATGAGAAGTTGGTGAATATCAATTCAAGAGCGGTAAGTACTATTCGTTCGGGATTGTCTGATGAAGTTGTGTGTGATGTGATGGAGGAAAAGTCTGCAATAGATTTAGGGAAGAAGTTGGAGGACCTTTATATGGCTAAAAGTCTTACTAATCGACTAATTTTGAAGCAACATATATATTCTTTCGTAAAAGAAGAGGGTGTAGATTTACACACCCATTTAGATGAGTTCAAATGAGTTCTTTGTAATTAATCTAAAGTTGGCATTAAGTTAGAGGATGAGGATAAAGCAGTTCTTTCGCTTGTGTCACTACGCCGTACTTATAAGCACTTGATTAAGACTCTACTTTACAGTAGAGACACTATCACTTTAGAACTAGCAAATAGTGCTATATACTCCGATGAAAAGTTTGAAGAAGTGAAAGAGAAACGTGATAAGTCACTAGGTCTATTTGTTCAAGGAGGGAAGAAGAGTGGAAATGGTACATGGAAGGGTGGAGCCTCAAAAGAATGAAAACCAATCATGGAGTTAAAATATTTCTACTGTGGAGTGAAAGGGCATATGATACGAGATTGCCCTAAGAAGAAAAAGAAAGAGCAGGAGAAGGCAACGACTGCTATAGCTATTGGAAAGTCAGATGATGAAGATTGTGGAGAGGTCCTGTCAATTATCGATAAAGAAATAAAAGCGAAAGAATGGATTCTTGATTCTGCTTGTTCCTATCATATATGTCCTCATAGAGAGTGGTTTACCTCCTGCACACCTGTAGTTGGTAAAGTCCTTATGGGTGACAATGCATTGTGTGATGTGGTAGGGATTGGAACAATCAAAATCAAGACCACAAATGGTTTGTTGAGGACATTGACTGGTGTGCATCATGTTCCTAGTGTGAAAATGAATGTAATATCTTTAAGTGTGCTGGATTCAAAGGGTTGTCAGGTTAATGTGAAGTATGGGCTCATGAAAGTTAAAAGAAATTCTCGTATCATATTCATGGTAAAGAGGGTTGATAATTTGTATGTCATTTTAGGGAATACAAATTTTGGTGGAGCAGTTAGAGTAGTTGGTAGAGGCGCCGTTGGAGCTGGTAAAGTTGATAGAGCAGGTGGAGCAATTATAAGAATTTTAAAGGAGTGGAAGCCAGTGTTGAAGTCTACCAAAGTGGTAGAAAAAGAGATGGATGTTGAAGAAAGAAGATGTGGCTCAAACATATACTATGTTTGAGATATGCAAGCTTGAAGATGATGATGATGCAATGGTTGATGATGATGGTAGTGTGATTCCCAAAATAGAGAGTAACTTGGGAGTTACTCAATGTGGATAATTGATGATGAAGTGCAAAGACAACAATATGATGAAAATAAAGGGATCAAAGAAGATTGAAGATGAAGCTGCAAGTATTTTGTCAAAAGGTGACGATGATGAGAGTGAAGAGAAGAATGGGTACGTGAAGTAGAGTTTTTCCAAAAGGTGGAGATTTGTGAAGTTTTGGAAAAATCAATCAAGGTTTTAGAAACTTCTTTTCTCTTATATTTGAGGGAACTACTATTTTAGGTGGGTACCCTTTTCATATTTATTTAGGATTCCCTTTTTCTTCTAGGATTGGGATACCTATTGGAGGCTATAAATATGGAAGTAGGGCATTAGCCTAAAGCATTCAGAAAAATAACATTAAGAGTGTGAGATCTCTTGAAAGGGTTATGAGTTTGTGGATAGAGAGAATATTGGGAGAGCAATATTGTAGAGAGAGAAGTTTGAGAAACGAGCTAGAGAGAAGCTTGTGAGAGTAGTTGAGTATGTGGCTTACTTTGTAATTCTTTTGATCTTATTGAAAGAAGTTGTTCTTTGCTGTGGACATAGCCAAAGAGTGGTGAACCGCGTAAATCGTTTGTGTTGTGTTTTTTTCTCTTTTCTCTATTATTTTGTGTTAGTATTTGCTTGGCATTGTTTATAGTAAATCCTAAGCATTCAGCAGGCGAAAATCCTAACAGAATCCAATATGTGGGATTCGAATGCCATGTTTAAGATCATAATGTGTGTTCAGTATGAATGTCACATTTTGAATTTATATAAAAAATTATTGATGTGGTTTTGTTTTCGAAATTTTATATGATTTTGTTCCTTTATGATTTATGGAAGTAACCTCTAAATTTTATGGAAAACTATCAAGTATTTTGGAAGAATTCTCAAATCCTAGTTTTTTGAAAATTTTGTAGCATGTTAGTTTTTAGAATATTAGATTCTATCATATATGATATATGAGATATTGGACTCCTAATAAGTGCGATATAATCTCCCAAAGTTAACCCTGCCTAATGGTAGTTGTTGCAAAAAATAATAATTTTGGTAGAGAATATGAACAGTACTATGCTGAGTCAACTCGCGATCCAGATCGGCCAGTCACTTTGGTAGTAAATGTTTTCGGATTTAATTTTTGGTACCTAAGGGATTTTCGACCTTATAAAATCATTCGTGATAGTTTTAGACCCTAATTCTAATATGACCTTATACTTTCTATCTTGATCTTATTTGTTGATTATGGACCACTGGATTATTTTTTTAAAATCCCTTTTTTTAAAACAGATCCCTTTATGTTGTCCTTATCTTATTATTAAATATCAATAGCAGCCTCTTTTAATAAGTATTGTTGGAGTAAACAGTATTTTCCATAAGATTCAAATTAACCAAACCAAGAGTAAAGTGAGTCAACAATCAAGATATAACCAGGGTCGTATCTGAGCATATGCGGCATAAGCAACCACATAGGGCCCTTAAATTTTGAGGGCCCCAAAAATTATATGCTCCTTTTATATATATATAAACATATGCTAGCATGAGTTAGTTTATTATCAAACTTCTAGTTGTTTTAGAATAATTCTCATTTCTATTTTTTATGATAGAAAATTTTAATTAAGATAAGAGTTTAACAGAAAACTCAATTCACTATGTATTATAATTTAGAATTTTGGGGCCCATTTTAGGATTTCGTTTCGGACCTCTAAAATCTTAGATAAGGCTCTGCATATAACTTGTCATGAATTTTCAAAATTATGCTTGCCACAAAATAAACAAGTTAGAAATGCCTATTAGCTGGTAAGGTTTAAACCAAACCTTGAGTAAAGAAAGTCATGGAGAAAAACTTGGCAATGGGGCCTCCACAACTGATTAACAGGTCATGTTCCGAGCTCCTTAGATCGTTCACAGGAATAACTGTACCACCAAGTATAGATTATATATATAGTATGGAGAATACAAAGAATTTCAAAACTAATTCATTGAAAATTGGGCACTTGATCAACCAAATAATGTGCTGTAAGCAGGGATGTTTTATGATAAGTGCCAAATATTACATTTTTGAATACTTTTTCTAGGCATTATTGTGACCCTTTTATGCATAAAATTCTACATTTTGAAAAAATCTTGCATTTTTCATATTTTATTACTTAAGCGTAGTTTATTGTGCAATTAGGGTACTCTTGCAATAAAAATTCGATTTTGTTAATTTTGTAGATAATGGGACCCATATCTAACTGTTGAAGAAAGAAGAGTGGGTTTGGTTTTGCTACCACATCTGTATCACTTTTAGTGATATACCAAATCATAAAAAAAATCAAGTTTCATTCACCCACCACCCTCCACGTTTCTTTCTTTTTAACTTCTTTATTTTAATTTATTTTTCTACTACACACAAAAGAAAAGAATAAAAAAAAACCAACTCATAATTTTGCCCCATATTTCTCAAGTTTGTCTCCCACTTTTCATACCTTTTTTACTACTTTATAATTTCTTCCCCATAATTTCTCTCCCATCATTTCTTTTTGTCTATTTTAGTGACTCAAAGCTACCATTTGCAGGAGGGTGCAGACCACGCGAGCCAAAAACTTGCACGCAAAAATGCAACTGCACCATTTCTTATGTTCGAGTATAATAAGGACGAGAGAGAGAGATAAGAAGACAGGGGGTGCTGCGTGAGGAGGGGGAGGAAGGAGACCTTTGGCCTTTGACCTTTGGCCTTTGGCCTTTGACTGGAATGAGAAATTAGTGAGAAAACAGAGAGAAACAGGGAGAGAGAGGAAGAGAAGATAGATCAGTTCACCGGGCTGCATCTCATTTTCTTTGTATCTTATGTTCTTCTCTTTTGTTATTTAAATTATAACCATGATCTCAGTTATGTGGTTCTAATTCTTAGCTTAGGCTATGATGAAGCCCCAAACTTGAGTAGTTCTTGGATTTAAATTGTATTGTTCCTTGGTGATCTCTAATGCCTTAATTTAATTTCTCTTAACCTAGTTGATGAATCTATCATCCTTTCACTATTTATGTTATGCATACTTAGCAGTTTGAGTTTATATAATTCATCAATTAATTGGGTCCTGATTTAATTGAATGCTACAATATTTTTAATTATTTGTGCTGTAAGAAGACAAGTAATACTTTAGAGTTGTATTTTTGATCGAGAAATAATTGTCATATTAATTATTGGAAGAACTCAACGATCCCATCTTCGAGAAAACATGAGATTTTAATCTCGAGTTTTACTCGTAATTATTAATTAGGAACAATTAAATTAAATCCATAGAATTATAATAATAAGGTGGTGGATTCTCATCCTTTGCATTTTTCTTATCATATTATTTTCGTAATTTTTATTATTGTATTTTTAGTTAATTCAATTCATCTCAAATCGATCATTATCATTTTTTGGGTTAGTTTAGGTGATTTTATTTTTAGATTGCCAAGCACAAGACTCTGTGGGTTCGACCTGTACTTGCTAGATCTACTTTGGTAGACCGTGCGATTGCGGTATATTGTATTTATTGAAAGAAAAAACTATCAATCAAATTGGCGCCGTTGCCAGGGACTTGACGGTGCGATCTTCAAAAATCATTACTTATCCTAATTATTAGTTTTAGGATTTATTTTCAGTTTGTTTAGGATAATTTTAAAAAAAAATTTGTACTATTCACGGTATTGTTCATTAGGTTTTTTTGTTTTGTTTTCTTTTATCAAAAACCAAAAAAAAATTCTTCCCGATTTTCCTTCCCAACCATTAGTGTCTTTGATGACATCATCAAAGACATCATTCTGAAGTTATTTAAAAAACAAAATAGTTTCTAAATTTTTTTTAGGCATTAGAATTTTAGGGGTTAGGATTTGTTTTTCTTTGTACCTTTTCACATTTTTCTGACTTTTGTTTTTGTTTTTACAGGATTCGGGGTGGACATTCAAAGAAAAGAAAAAAAACGAAAACAATTCCAAATTTTTGTTTTATTTTTTGTATTTTTTTAGAGTCTTGTAATTAGGATTTTGAAGTGTAAAAAAATATATTCTTTTTAATTTATTTTGATTCTGGTTTAACCAGAACACCTTTTGTAATAAATAGTAGGGAAGGAGGATAACTACGATCTTGGCTCAGCCCCTCGGGTTAGTACACTAGCACAGGAGCTAGTGGCCCGAGTCGACTCAACCGATTCGTCACTCGTCTTGAACGGGAGGTAAAATCTCTAACACCCACGAAACTTTCGCCAGTGGGTTATTTGACATTTTTTCCATGGTTGTATGTTGAGGAACTATTGTGGTTGAGTCATTGTTGTGATTCTTTCTTTTCATTTAGGTTTTATTTTTTTTACTTTTTGTTTAAAAAAAATGATGACAGGATTTTGATCTCTAAACCAAAATAAGCAGGAAGATAAATGTGCAAAGAAATCATAGGCAGAATTAGCATATGGATATATTCCATACCCGGAAGAATTCATAAGGACAAGAAATGCTAATAATTATTGGGATCGATATCAACCTTCCCAAGGTTTTGAACAACATCATAATGATCCCAATGATTATTCACAAATGTACCAATCACCAAAATGGAGTAATGACCAATTTTATTGTGGTTCATCAACATCTCCATCATATTTTGGAAAAAATATCTTTCAACAATTTGCTGAAACACAAAGTGAAATAAACAATTCTTATGTGTAGAGTGCAGTAAGAAAAGATACTGATAGAATTCTGAAAAAAATGCAAGAAATTAATACAATTTTGCAAGATATGAACAATACTTATGTTGTCAATACTTATGTCGAGAGTGACACAAGTAAAGAAATTGATAGAATTATACAGAAGTTGCATGATATGAGAAATAATGAGGACGATGAATGTCATTGTGAGAACATAGAGAATGTAACACCTAATGACCTTGATTTACAAAATGGTGATTTCAATCCTACTATCATTATCATATTAATGATTATTCACCTATTCCCAAGGAGGATATATGGACTGGAGACACTATTATTTTAGATGGTGTGATATATCCATATTTTTATGATGATGAAAGCATAATGTTAGAGGAACGTGTTCATCCAGAGAACACTGTCTTTGAGTCTTAAGTCTCAGAGGTGGTGGACCCTTAATTAAATCCTCTTCCCAAATCTTCATTGATGGAACTCACATTTGTTATGATGATGATGATGATGATAACGATGATGTAGTGATTGCTAAATTTTTAAATGTATGTGATGGTACACAAATTGTTTGTGACTTAGGAGAAGCCAAAGAAATTTCTAAGAACACTGATGATCTTTTTAAGCATGAAATTTTAAAAGAGATGTTTGAATCTTTACCAAAGTCACAATATGATGATCATGCATCAGCTTTGGAGGTCATTCCAATTGAATATGCTACCCTAGCATTTCAAAAGCTTCCTAGTTTAGGGTTAGAATTGAAGGCCTCTAAAATTCTTTTGGGCTATTTTGCCCTTCGTGCCTCCATTGTTGTGAAGTAATGTATGGAGTCTGTCTCTATGCCAATCACTAATTATGTCCCAATAGATCCATTTGATCGAGTTCCTGTTTCTATCCAAAGAGAACAATTATACCAATTTGTTTTGGCTAAAAAGCTCCAAATTGAAGTAACATATAGGTTTGGGGGTGACTCTTTCATTTTGATAGTCTCACTTGCACTATCATGTATCTATAGATGTGTGAGATTATCATTATATATACATATTGTGTTTTGGGTTGATCCCTAAATTTTTCGATTACTAGTTTATGGAGTATGTCTTGGTTAATCTAGAAACTAGAAAATTTTCTTTCTTTATTTTGCTTTTCTTTGAGTCATAGGTTCTTGTATTTTGTAGGATTTTCTTTTCTTTTGTTTGCTTTTATTTTGATGAGTCAGTTTGAATCATTTTGTTTTCTTTTAATTATTGTGCTAATCTAATGTTTCTTTTTATAATATATGTGGATGGATTCTAGCACAATCAGAGTTTTATTCATTATCATTATCATTATCTCGTAATCTCTTTCATTATCTCTACTTTTATTTTCTCATATTATATGCTATCATTGTATTCATCTTTTGAAACATTGAGGACAATGTTTAATTTAGGTTTGGGCGTGAGGCCAGATATATGTCATTTTGCCATATTTGAATTAAAACTCTATCTTAAAAAAAATACAAAAAAAAATAATAAAAAAATGAAGAATTTGAAAAATTTTAAGCTCATTGACCTTGATTTGTGATTACTGTTATCTAAAGTACCTTGAGATATCTAAGTCTAGATGATACGACACTCGTTTCTTGAGATATGCTATCTTGATTTTGAGCAAGTATATGTTTTGATATGAGTTTGTTTTATTACTCAACTGTTAGAGATTTCTTGAGCATATGATGTATGGAACAATTTTCACTTTTGCACCATCTGACTTGTATTTTTGGAGTCTAAGTTCCACATTGTGTTGTAAGCTTGATAATCACCTAGAGCGTTAGAATCTTCTAAGTCTGATGAGCCTTGACTAGCTGGTTCACTTGGTTGGCTGGGATAGTAGTTGGTGTAAATGTTATAGAAAGCAACCGGTGAATTAGACTAGGTGTACCAGAAAGGGCTACCTCTTACTAAGGTCTATGTGAGCTGAAGTGTTGTATTATCCATATTAATGACTCTCTCTCAATTAAAAAGAAAAAAAAAGGAAAAAAATAATAATAAAGAGAGAGAAGTCGTTGACATCAAAAAAGGAAAAACAGTGAAAATCAATTTGAGGAAAATGACCTTGATATGAAAGCAAGTAGGGTGAAAGTCGTCGGTACAAAACGCGAGTAAACTGAAATATCATAGATAAAGCCAATGAGGTATTAAGGTGAACATCTAAAATTCTCGTAGTCCTGGACAGCTAGCTTGGCTTTGAATCATTCTTTAGTTGGTTTGACCATTTCTTAATGATTATCAGTGTTAACTTGACTTTGGAAGAGCTGGATTACTATTCTTGCATAGTACATTTTTCACTTGCACTCCAGTCATAAAATTTTGAGAATCTCTAACTATTGCGTAGTGACTTGAACTCTTGAAGTTGTTTTTAAAAACTAGAATCTTTGTTTTGCTATCTTCTGAATATTGTGTCTTTGAAATGTTAGATCATTGATATCTTAAAAATCAGTTCATATATGGAGTAGTTACTTTTTCAATGAACTACAAGCTTATTATTATTCAAATTTATCTTCATTGAATTTTGTGGGTACATTCACTGCAAACCCTCAAGAGACTATAACTCATCCACTGGGGGTAACCTACGGGTTTAAAGGCTTATTACATTCACTAAATGCAATCGAGAGTACCAGCAAAAGTGGTGTAGTTAGGATTTGTTGATTTGTGTGTGGTTGTTTTGCTCGAGGACAAGAAAAATGTAGGTTTGGGGGTATTTGATAAGTGCCAAATATTACATTTTTGAATACTTTTTCTAGGCATCAAGTTTCATTCACCCACCACCCTCCTAGTTTCTTTCTTTTTAATTTCTTTATTTTAATTTAATTTTCTACTACACTCAAAAGAAAAGAATAAAAAAAACAAACCCACTCATAATTTTGTCCCATATTTCTCAAGTTTGTCTCCCACTTTTCATACCCTTTTTACTTTATAATTTCTCCCCCATAATTTCTCTCCCATCATTTCTTTTTGTCTATTTTAGTGACTCAAAGCTATCATTTGCAGGAGGGTGCAGACCACACGAGCCAAAAACGTGCACGCGAAAATGCAACTGCACCATTTCTTATGTTCGAGTATAATAAGGACGAGAGAGAGATAAAAAGACAGGGGGTGCTGCGTGAGGAGGGGGGAGGAAGGAGGCCTTTGGCCTTTGGCCTTTGACCTTTGACTGGAATGAGAAATTAGTGAGAAAACAGAGAGAAACAGTGAGAGAGAGGAAGAGAAGATAGATCAGTTCACCGAGCTGCATCTCATTTTCTTTGTATCTTATGTTCTTCTCTTTTGTTATTTAAATTAAAACCATGATCTCAGTTATGTGGTTCTAATTCTTAGCTTAGGCTATGATGAAGCCCCAAACTTGAGTAGTTCTTGGATTTAAATTGTATTGTTCCTTGGTGATCTCTAATGCCTTAATTTAATTTCTCTTAACCTAGTTGATGAATCTATCGTTCTTTCACTATTTATGTGATGCATACTTAGTAGTTTGAGTTTATATAATTCATCAATTAATTAGGTCCTGATTTAATTGAATGCTACAACACTTTTGATTTGTGCTGTAAGAAGACAAGTAATACTTTAGAGTTTTATTTTTGATCGAGAAATAATTGTCATATTAATTATTGGAAGAGCTCAACGATCCCATCTTCCAGAAAACATGAGATTTTCATCTCGAGGGTTACTCGTAATTATTAATTAGGAACCATTAAATTAAATCCATAGAATTATAATAGTAAGGTGGTGGATTCTTAGCCTTTACATTTTTCTTATCATATTATTTTTGTAGTTTTCATTAATGCATTTTTAGTTAATTCAATTCATCTCAAATCGATAACTATCATTTTTTGGGTTAGTTAAGGTGATTTTATTTTTAGAGTGCCAAGCACAAGTCTCTGTGGGTTTGACCCGTACTTGCTAGATCTACTTTGGTAGACCGTGCGATTGCGGTATATTTTATTTATTGACAGAAAAAACCATCAATCATTTTATCTGCAACATAAAGGGGAATGTAATTGAGAAGCACCTTATATGAATTTTTTAAAGGATGACCAAAACATCCAATATATAACTTTTTTAATACAAGATTTTTAGTAAGACTGAAATACCTTTTTTAAAGCTTTTTGAATCTGTTTAGTCGTTTTTAAACTTTTCTAAATCTATTTAGTCAATTCCTTCTTTTTTAATATTCTATTTTTACCCTTATTATATTTGTCAATTACATTTTGTCTTTTTCAAACTTGTACAGCTGTATGAGAGAGAAATGTAGTTATCTTTTTTATTTTTAAACTTTAAAATGTTATATCTCTTCAACTAAAATTCAGATTTTGACAAAATTAATACATTTAGAAAACACTTTTTGAGATCTTTGAAACTAGACCAGTCAAGAATGGTTTCCGACAAAAAAAATCACGAAACTTATGCATGCAAAAATATTTTTGCATATGCTAAATCATTATGTGAAACATTTTTGCATAGATTTATGTTAAATCATCGGTGAAACATGATTTTGCATAGTTCCTGCAAAAATATTTTTGCATAATTCATGCAAAAACGTTTTTACATGGACCATTCATGCAAAAACGTTTTTACATAGATCTATGTTGAATTTCTTCGTCTCTCTTCTATCTCTTTCTCTTCTTTTCCTCTTCTTTCTCTTTCCTTTCTTTTCTCTTTCTCTTAGGTCCCTCTATTCTCTCTAGATCCTCTCTTTTCTTTCTTTTCTCTTGTTCTCCTTTCTTTTCTTTTTTTCCTAATCAGATCTTTCCCCATTTCTCTCTTATTATCTTCCTCAAATTGTAGGATCTGATGAGTAGAGATATCTTGAAGGATATTGGACTCGAGCCAATGTTTAGCACCATGAACTCTCTTTTTCAACTTGGAGGTTGGAGTATAAGTGTGTTCGACTCCCCTTAATTAATTAACTAGGGTAACTAACTATCAGGGATTTTTCGCAAGAGAGAGAGAAGGGTAAAATGGGGTTGTACGTGGTGAAACAACTGAAGAGATTGAAAGAAATCAAGAAGGGAAAAATAGGTGGAAGGAATGATCTAAAAAATAAATTAGTTAAAGGGCAGATCTGTCCAAATTTTATTTTTGGACTAAATAGACTCATATAAAATTTGGTGGACTAAACAGAAAAAAATCATTTTGGGCCTTTTGGTCGTTCCCCCTTTTTTAAAATACCATTTTTATGAATTTTCTCATAAGAAAAATGTGAATTTAAAATTGTAAGTTCTTTATACAATATTGACGGCCTAAAAATAGAAAATTTGTTTTTCGGTCCCATATATTTTGCGAAATTAGAGATAGGGTTCTGAAAATGTTCAAATTAAAGTTTGAGTCATGAAGCAATGGTTGACTTCGTTTGATTGCTACGATAGTTAAACTGACTACCCCTGCTTTAAAAAGCCCTAAAAACCCCTAATTCCTTAATGGTTTGTTTGGATTGGGGATTCCAGGGTAGGGATTCAGTGGGGACCAGGGATTCATATTTCCTTGGTCTGTTTGGCTGCCAATAATCCCAGGAAACTTGTTTTCCAGGGAAATATATTTTCTAGCAAATCCCTGTTTTGGAGTCCCACCTCCCCCCTTAGAATTTGCTGAAATTATAAACTAAGGATTCCCTTTGTATTCACCCAACTCAATGCAGATTACACCCCACAAAATTAAAACAACAAAATAGAGATTTTCCTTGGATTTTAAATGGTAACCAAACAAACCAAAGGATTCAAGCTTCCAAGGATTCATGAATCCATGGATTCTTTAATGGTTGCCAAACAAACCAAATGATTCATGTTTCAAGGGATTCATATTTCTAAGGACTCATATTTTCCTTGGGAAACATGAATTCTACATCCAAACACACTATAAGGTTAACATGGGGACGAACCAAATTAAGGCATGTTTTGTAAGAATGGTGACCTTCCCTGGAGATCAACTTTAAAAAAAACTACCTTGATTTAAATCTAGCCTCATCAAAAGATGGTCCAAAATCTACAGTAAAAATATACATTATTTTTTGAGTCTTTTACCCCATGGACCCTAAAGTTGCACATCAATTACATTTACTACCTTAAACTTAAAACAACTCCTCATAAACTTTACTTTTTGAAGTTGGTTACAAAAACTACCCTGACTTTTTAAAATTCCACATTTGCCCTTCATTATCCAACATCCATTAATCTCCATCTCTTTTGCCATCCCATCACTAATGGGAATAAATAACCTTGAAAAAAAATTTCAGCCCATCTCTCTCCCCACTTTCTCTTGCCTCTCTCCCCCTTTCTCTCTCACATCTCTTTCTCTCCCTCCCACTCTATCTCTCTTCCTTTTCTATCTTGTTGTATGGATGTTTATTTTAGTATAAGTAGATCTATTAAAGATTCATTATATTACTTTATGATTGAAGATAATGGTTATTAATAACGAGATGTGTAATTCTGTATCAGATATTGGTTAAATTCATGGAATACAAGCTCTTGAAGGTTTTTCTAATCTAATCCAAACTAGAACATGGAACATTTCCCCTTACCTACTCTGTACCCTACCACACCAATCGCGAAATTGGATCCAACCCCTTGAATTGCTTCTCGTAAACCTAATTCAGCAATGGTTCGTTGAAGATATTCATCTCAGAATTTAGTTTAATCTGGAAATCATTTTGTGATTGAATGTAGATAATAATTCAATTTCCAGATTTTTTTTAAAAAAATCTGTAGCAACTCATCCGTGATGGTGGGAGGGGGAGAGAGAGATAGAGTGAGAGGGAGAGAAAGAGAAGTGAGAGAGAGAGATAGAGAGAGAAAGAGAGAGAGAGAGAGAGAGAGAGAGAGAGAGAGAGAGAGAGAGAGAGAGGCAAGAGAGAAAAGGGGGAGAGAGATGGCCTGGAACTTTTTTTTCCAGGTCATCTACTCCCATTGGGGATGGGGAGAGAGAGGGTAATGAAGGGCAAATGTGGTATTTTAAAAAGTCAAGGTAGTTTTTGTAAGGAACTTCAAAAAATAAGGTTTATGGAGAGTTGTTTTAAGTTCAAGGTAGTAAATGTAATTGATTTGCAACTTTAGGGTCCATAGGGTAAAAGACTCTTATTTTTTGACCGTTGATTTCTAACAAATTTTTGATATTTTTTAAAGTTTTAAAATCAACCGATTTTAGGTGAATATGATTTTATTGTGAAGATATCATCCTCATAAAAAATCAGCTCTAACTTCATCCCCATATGGATCCTAGCTAAAAACATCAGGGTTTCAATACAGAGATCAATTTAGCTGTCGTTACAGTCAAAGAGAAGCAACTGCTATTCAAGACCCAAATTTTAAGTTGACACTTCGGAAAGCCTATCCCTGAAAAAACAAATTTCCCTAAAAAAAATATTAAACTTAAGTCACTCACATTTGTAGATGAAACGCTGCCATGATGTTAGCTGACTTCCACTTAAGAATGCAGATGGCCTACTAGATATGATCTCCAGCGCATAACTATCGGTTTCATTTTTTTGAGTAGCCAAGTTCGGGAATCGCCTTAGCAGATACAAGGCAGTATCTACAAACAAAAAACGGTTGTGTTTAGCATTAATGAATGGAAAAAAAATTTGGGTTACTTCTTTTTATTTAATGGAAGATGAGAGATATGAATATGACACGGTTAGAAAAGATATGAATATGACAATAACCATGGCTAAGTGGTCGATGCCTTGGATTTCAACATGGATGTCATGGATTCCATTTGTAAGCATGGTTCAAAGACACGGATAGGGACGCGTAAAAACGAAAAACTCATCCAAAAAGACAGAAATCTGCTGTAATGATTAGGCTTTTGCCAATTGGCGAAGAGAAAAAATTAGTCATACATTTAAATTTATTTTAACAAAAAAAATAGCTATAATTTTTAAAATATAAATTATATTTTGAAAAAGTATTATTTCAAGATCTTTAATTAGAACGAGATCAAATCATGGAGGTAGCTACCCTAAGAAGTGGCATATCTATTTTGTTTTTCCTCTGTTGGGAAAATATAAAAGATAACTTACCATATGAAGAGCTGGCAGTTGTTAGAAAGATAAGGTTACCACCGGAAATACCCTTGAAGGGACTTTCCTGACCGTCGTGAGACTCGTCTCTAGTGACAGTGCAAAGATACTTAACCAACTCCTTTTGTTCCTCAGAAGAAGCATGGTAAGCAGCAATTAAGAGCGGAACCCAACCATTCCTATCACGTATCTGTGTCAAATTAGGGTTCCCCTTCACCAAAGCCCTAGCAACTCTAGTGATTCCAGTAATGGCAGCAAGGTGAAGTGCTGTGTAATCATCATTGGACTCCTTATATTCAAGTGATTCTGGTGGCATGAGTCTCACAAGCTTTTCTACAAACATTGAGTGTCCTGAACGTGCAGCTACATGCAATGCCGTTTCCTTGTACTTTGTTATCCTCGCAGTCACTGCTTCCGGATGTTCATTTAAAAACACCCTAGCTTTACTCCAGTCGCCTTTTAGCGCTGCTTTGTACAGTACTAGGTTCTCCTTTACAGGGTCCCTACTCCCATCACTGCCATCTAGATCATGCACTTAATTACCAAATACAACAACAACACAAAAAAAAAAGAAAAAAAAAAAAGAAAGAAAGAAACCAGTAAGTCATTTCTATAAAAACTAGTGACAGATCTGCCGGAGAGGGTGGGGCCCACCTCTACATCTCCATAAATAAAATATTGATAATTCTACTTACAAGTGTTTTAGGAAAAAGTGGTAATGGTTTAAATCCGATCGCTAGGGTGAAGTGTACTGCCAACCTTACTGCAAAGGCTATTTAAAAAGGTATTTGTACTAATTTGGGAATGACGCAAATCACAAGAAATATAAGATTATTTGAGAGCCGTGACAGTAAGGTTTGCAGTAGGAAAATACAGTAAGTTTAGCATTTTTCAAAAACAAAACCCTTGCCAAAGATAATTATCATGGGACAGTAGTCCCATTTAATATTGACAACTCTTTCTACAAGAAATACTAGGAGAGTGGTTGCTAAAAAAGAGACGACTTGGGGTTTCTCAGTTTTTACTTTACGAGGGTATATGGAAAATACCAAAATATCCTTACAACTTAATATTCTTGACCTTTTTTTTCGCTCTCTTGCCAATTATCTTTGTAATTAAAACCGTCTCTAAATGCCATTATTAACCAGTAATTAACTTATTAAGTTTTTATTCATTATTCCATGACTGATTGAAGTTACAACAGTTATTGTAACTGTTTTTTTTTTTTAAAACAGTCATATGTTGAACCATTACCTAGCCAGTTTTGTACCAGAGAGTTCGGATCTTCTGTCCTCAAATCCCTCGTCTTCTCCCTTTACCGATTTTGCTTGTAGGAGCCACATGAAGGAGATGGAATGGCTGATATTTGCTAAGAATTGTCTCCTCATCCTATAAATCATTCTCATATAAAATTAGTTTATGCTAACATTTGTAACCCTATTAAAAATTGATTGGAGAATCAACCGTTTTTTTTTTTTTGAGAATGATATATAGAACATCCTAATCAAATATGAGCCATTAGATCTTCTTCATCTAGGTCCCACAAGGCAAAATGAACGGAGAGAATTTGAAATCCTCTACGACCTTGAGCTTTTAGAGAAATTGGTTTATTCAACAGACTCCAGAATTCTAAAAACTCAAAATCAAATTTGAAAAGGTACTTACCGGAAGTGTGGGTATTATAATAGATATTAGTATGGATCACAGGTGAAAGGCCGGTCAGATAATCTGCAGGAGCATCAGGTCAGTCTCAGATATATAATATAATTGTGTCCATTAATTTGACTGGATCGATCGAGTTCTGAAAAATCAGATTATTACTTGAAAATGTATCAGCTAGCTAGCATAATTATTACCTGAATTGTAGTTATGAATATTATTAAGCTGGATCCCATCTGGTAAATCACTGTCCAGATGATACTCTGCAGGTGCATCTATTAATGGTACATATATTGTGTCCATTAATTAGTACTGATCATCGAGATCCAAACAAACAGACTGAAAGCATGCATCAACTTGAAATTAAACGTATACAGCTGATAGCGCTTACCGGAATTATAGTCATCACTATTAACTGGAATCTCATCAGATGAATCGATGTTCAGATATTCTGGTGTAATTGTATCGATGATCATCGGCTGTTCATGATGACCTAGATATTCTTGTTCCAATGACGTTTCAATATTATTATTATTGTTTCCATCATCAGCTGATGATGATACTGGTACTAGTAGTGACGAAGACGACGGCGGCCCTTCATTATAAATATTGTTTTCGAATAACTTTGATATCGACGCTTCAACATCATTTTCGAGTGTCGATGATGATGCTCCCATATTATTGTTGTCGTCCTTGTTATTATCACAATTCACTTAATCTGCATAGAATCAAGAGACTGATCGAACGAACCAGTTGATATATATATAAAAAGAAGTGGTTAATAAAAGGGCAACAAATATCAGTACCGACTCGCATCCCACCTGCTTTTTTTGTTTTGTTTTAGTATATGGGAAAGAAGAAGACATAATCAACATTTCAAAAATGTTTTGCATCCTCTGGATTTCAAAGTTATTTTTCATTTTTTACACACTATCCTTCAACTTTTCAAAAAAGTCTATTATTGTTCAATCAATAAAGCTTTTTGGACTTTTACAATTCATGCGAGATACTTTTGTTTGTTGCATGGGTCTGGCAATGGGACCCACCATTTACATAAATGTCTGCGTTCATTTTGTAGAATGGTCGATCCAAATAGGTGCACTGTTGTTCAATAATGCTAAACGTCCTGCGGAATGTGCGGGTTTCTCATCAGGCGGGACACGCGTATGGCACAGATATTGTCGTCTCATACTTGTGATTTTAACTCCATCCCAAATTTAATCTTTTCCAAAACGGTAGTGCTAGGGCTACCGAAATCCCTACCGAATTCTTACAGAATTTGCTACCACTCAAGCATCCAACGGTCAAAGTGATTTGCATCTCCTCGTATTTCGCATCCCATCCTAAAGTGTTATGAATCTCACCGTGAAATGTGCCTGCTGTAGCAAATTCGGTAGGGATTTCGGTAGCCCTAGCACTACCGTTTCCAAAAAATCGTGCCCTCTGTCGGTGCGGTATGGATATCCCGCGGAATATGTGGGATGTCTAGAACGGTCCATTATGGTTGGGTGATAATAGAGATAAATTCTATATATATATAATTTTATTATCAACTTGAATCTGCTTACAAAATGCAGAATTGAATTCAACAACTATTTCTTTTCATCCCAATCTTCTTTAGCCTTTTTGCAATTGCAATTAAAACACGCAGGGTTCTTACAGCAAACCTTCCTGTCTAGCCATCCAACGGTTCTCAAATAATTTTTCACGCCTCGTGATTTGGGTCATTTCTAAATTGACTTAAATACTCTCTTAAATTGCCTTCGCAGTAAAATTTACAATACACTTTACAGTAAATATAGTATCAATAAATCCCAAAATACATTAAAGAACTTGATATCAGTAAAAGTATATATTAATTTTTTTTTTTACCAAAAAAAGAACCTAATTTAGACCACTATCAAAATTTGTAACCGCCACCAAAACACATGATGGGCTGAAACAGTCCTCCCAAAATAGAGACAAAATCAATGAGTAATGCTAGAAGTACTCCTAGGTTAACTTCTAGCATGACTTCCAGAGGTGCCAAGATCGTTGTTTTTTACTTTTTCAAGTTTGAAGTCTTGCCACCTCATCCAGGAGTCATCCTGTAAGTCAACCTAGGAGTACTTTTAGCATTATTCCAAAATCAATAACCCACCTTTTGTCTTCGGCCAGCCTTGCGGCTTTCTTTCCATCCTAACTTATTAAATCAAGCAAATATTGAAAATATTAACAAAAGAGTGTGATTGAGAATCTTTTGAGCTATCAAATGCAAGAAAAAGAAAAAAAAAAAAAGAAGCTATTAAATGCAAGATGAACGCTGCTACTGAATTCAATCCAACAGTGGAGATCAAAATTGCCTACGTGTCCATTAACGTGTACAAGATTTCAATAAAACACTAGAAAATGGCCTGGCAAATTGGAGTCCAAATCGTATGACCCCAATATCCTCCGTACCTCCCCTTGCTGATTTTTCAGTGTGGAGCCCATATAGAGCTGATTTTTTGTGAAAATATTCTCCTCATCATATAGATTATTCTCATAAAAAATTAGCCTATTCTAAAACTTCTAATCCTATCAAAATTTGATTGTAAAATTAGCAGTTAAAAAATTATTTATATTTTAAGCAATGAACAGTTGATTTTACAATCAATAGGGGGAATGGCTAAAAGGCCCAAAATGAGTTTTTTCAGTCTATTTAGTCCACCAAATTTTATATGAGTCTATTTAGTCCAAAAATTAAATTTGGACAGATCCGCCCTTTAACTAATTTATTTTTTAGATCTGCCCTTCCACCTGTTCTTCCCTTCTTGATTTCTTTCAATCTCTTCAGTTGTTTCACCACGTACAACCCCACTTTACCCTTCTTTCTCTCTCTCTCTCTTGCGACAAATCTCTGATAATTAGTTACCCTAGCTAATTAATTAAGGGGAGTCGAACACACTAGTACTCTAACCTCCAAGTTGGAGAAGAGAGTTCATAGTACCAAACATTGGCTCGAATCAATATCCATCAAGATATCTCTCCTCATCATATCCTACAATTTGAGGAAGAGAATAAGAGAGAAATAGGGAAAGATCTGATTAGGAAAAAAAAAGGAGAAAGGAGAAAGAGAGAAAAGAAGGAAAAGAGAGGATAGAGAGAGAAGAGAGGGACCTAAGAGAGAAAGAGAGAGAGAGAGATAAAAGAAAGGAGAGAAAGAGATAGAAGAGAGAGACGAAGAAAAAATTCAACATAGATCTATGCAAAAACGTTTTTGCATGAATTATGCAAAAATATATTTGCAGGAACTATGCAAAATCATGTTTCACAGATGATTTAGCATAAATCTATGTAAAAATATTTCAAATAATAATTTAGCATATGCAAAAATATTTTTGCATGAACTCATGCAAAAATGTTTTTGCATAAATTTTGTAAAAATATTTTTTTTTCGAAAACCATTCTTGACTGGTCTAGTTTCAAAGATCTCAAAAAGTACTTTCTAAATATATCAATTTTGTCAAAATCTAAATTTTAGTTGAAGAGATATAATATTTTAAAGTTTAAAAATAAAAAAGATAACTACATTTCTCTCTCATAAGCTGTACAAGTTTTAAAAAGACAAAAAAGTAATTGACAAATATAATAAGGGTAAAACCGTAAAACAAGAATATTAAAAAAGAAGGAATGGACTAAATAGATTTAGAAAAATTTAAAAAGGACTAAACAGATTCAAAAAGCTTTAAAAAAAGTATTTCGGTCTTATTAAAAATCTTGTCTACTAAATGGATTAAAAAAGTTATATATTGGAAATTTTAGCCATTATCCCATATTTTATTTAGCTAGAAGTTTTAGAATAAGCAAATTTTTTGTGAGAATGATCTATAGAGTAAGAAGAACGTTTTCACAAAACTTCAACCATTAGATCATCTATGTGGACCCTATAATGCAAAATCAGCATAGGGACAAGGAGGGACAAAGGATATGGGGCTCAATAAACAACATTTAAAAGAGTTCCATCACTTTTTGCCTTTCATCTTGGATTCAATCCGACGGTGGAGATCAAAAGTCCCTTTCTAATATGCAATGACCGGTAAACTTACTTCAACCTTTTCTTTAGGTTATTAAATCTCAATTTTGATGGGCTTACACGGAGTCTTAAAAGTGATGAACTTCGACGGATTCAGACAGATTCATGCAGACTCATATAAAGTTATGTAAAATTTAGAGTAATAGATTTTTTACAAATATTTTGTAGATAATTATTTTCATTAATAATTTTTATTAGTTATGTATTATTATTAATATCAGTGTCCATATTTATATTTATTAATAATAATAAATAAGGAATGATTAGTAATAAATAATAGTTTCTTATATTTAAAATTACTTGTAGTTATCAATCATTACGGTTTGTAATTATTAATATATATTTAACCAACTCCATTTTTCTCTCCGCTGGTTGGATATTCTTGTTTTTGTGCAAAAGAAAAAGAACTGTTTTAAACCAGTGTTATTAAAACCGGACCGGATCGACGGTCCGACCAGGTCCGACCTGGAAATTTTAAGTTTTCGGCCCGGTTCATATCAAACCGGTTCAAATTTTAGAACCGTCGGTTTTTTCTAAAATCACGGTTCAACCGTTTGAACCGGCCAAATCGGTTTAGTAAAAAACCGTTTCTTTTACATTAATTTATTAGAAACATCAAATATTCAAACTAATTTGTCATTTTCAATGTCTAACGTTATGAGTATGCATTTAAATATACCACTAACATCTCTTAAATTACTCAAAATCTTAAATTAATCACTAACTTTAGCCAACTAAACTCCATTAAATAAATTCAAAAGTAATTTATGGCACAATAATCAACGACTTTCAGATTTTTGAATCATTTAAGGAAAATCAAAAAAGCTTTTTATACATTCAAGATCCATAATCCATATTTAAACATTTTAAATTATATAATTTGATACTTTTTCTTTACAAAAAATCTCCGACAGTTTATTTTTCAACATTTTCTCACATCCAATGTTGGTAATTAATTAACTGATGAAAGTATAATTCATACATTTCTAATATTATCAATTTTTATTTATTAAGTTTTGAACATTAATATATTTTATTAATTTTTTATCTATAAAATTATTTAATAAATAAAAACCGGTTCAACCAAATCGAACCTAGGTCCGACCTAGGTCCGACCAATTTAGCAAAAATTCGGTTCGATCACCGGTCCGGTTTTCATAACATTGTTTTAAACTCTTTTTAGTGGGGTCCATTTTGCCAGGACTTTTTCTGGTGTTTCATTAGAATTTTGTACACGTAGGGGTGTTCAGCCTGGTGTTAGAGGTGTTTCAACTTTCAATAGCCGCCCTTCAATGCAAGAATGCAACTAGGTAGGATGCCACCACATTTTTAACTTTATAAGGGGCTTCATCGGCTGCCCAAACGGCTTCAATTAAGCCGTAACAAAGTCCTCACATATTTTTAATTTTTCAAATTGCCCCTCCCATATATAAAATCTCTTATTTTGTCCTCACCTGTTTTAGTCGTATACATGCTCATATTATTCATGTTTTATTTATACAGTCTACTTACAATCTGTGTAGGGTCTACATGAAAAAGATTCAAGGGCTGAGTTTTTATGACGATGATCTCCACCTTATGTAGGTCCCACATGACGGTGTCAAGAAGGTATATTTGCAGTGTTAATAGAGCAAAATTAAGAGATTTGTGTAGGAGTAGATTTGCCAAATGGTTAACCAAATTTACACTCCACTTACACTTATAAGGCTTACTCAAATTTGATCCAAGTGCTATTTTTTTGTAGATAAGCTTCTTAATATTTAGATCACATCAGTCGAGGAGTCGTCTTTATGTAGAACCATTTGCAATCTTATTTTTTTTAATAAGAACGCGTCGTATAATTTGTAACGCGCGTAGCGCGTTTAGACATCTAATCCACACACGCGGGGATGATGAATAACCAAGTCACATGCACGAAGCGCGTGTGCAGAGCTAGTAAAACTTTGTAAAAACTCCTAGGTAAGAATAATTAGTATTTATTATTTGATATTTTTAAAATACATAAAAGATCTTTTAATTATTTCAAAAATAGGTGTTAGTCTTTTAAAGAGTGTTTGGCAACCATAAGTCAAAGTACTTATGCTTCTCATAGAAACACTTCTACTTTTAAAAAGTCAAAAGTTAGGAGAAATTTGTATGAAAAAGTATATAAGTAAATAAATAAGTAGTTTGTTGGAGATCATTAATTGTTTAAGAGAGGAAAAGACAAATTTAATGTCGAACTCGAGGCAAAAGTAATTTCTCACAAGTCACAAGTTAAAAGCAAAAAAAATTCGCTTTTGATGAAAGAAATTTTTCTACTTCTCATTTTATTTTTGCATTCCTTTAAGACTTTTTGACTTACATAAGTAGACAAGTTACTTATTATTGTGTTTCCAAACACCCTCTTAAACTTTTTAAAATACTGATTTAGTCTACTTTTTTTTTTGAAGGAGACTAATGGTCAAGATACATTTATAAGAAGGCACAGATACATCATGAGAGACGTGTTAGAAGCGCAAAGACATTGCCATCGTAACTGCCACCAAAGGGCTATTATAACCGCCAATACTAAATATTACATACTACTATTAAATATTAAACAACAGGCCAAGAGTTTTGATCCTTAGACCTTCCAAGTCATGGGAGGGGTGCACAATCAATGAGCCAAACACCCATGTACGATTTAGTTCACTTTCAATAATCGTGAGGCACTTTCTAAAAATTAAATTTATTTTTTTTGGTAAGAGGGGACTAATGCCCAAGTTACAACATGGCATAGATACACTGTAATCAGCGTGTGAGAAGCGCAGAAACTGCCATCAACATCGTTACCAAGACGGCTGCAAAGAAAGCCAACACCAATGGGTGCAAAAAAGGCTATCGCCACCACAGGCGTAGAGAAAGCCGCTACTAACAGGTGCAAGAAAAGGCTACCACTAATAATGGGCGCAATTTATTTAGAAATATTTGCCTACATATATATAATACATTACATTGGTCAAACTTAATAGAAACTCCACAGCTAACAAGTCTTGAACCCAAGACCTCTTAAGTTATGGGAGGGATGCAAACCGACCAGGCGAGCGGTTGTTTAAAATTAAATTTTCTTTATTACCCTTTTAAAACTGCTCATTTAAAGACAAAGGGAAATGCTAAACTTATTACAATTTTTACCACAAGTATATCATACGGTTACGAATCTATTCTTTACCTCTCGTGATTTGTGCCCATTCTAAAATTGCCCGAAATATAAAATTTAGAATTTAAAGAAAAATGCTAAGCCACAAAAAAATATTATGATTTTCATCCTAGCTTTTACGTGTATAGCTATTACCCCGCTGATATATGAATCTCAATCCCTATTTTAATATTTTCTGAATTTTGATGCAATATATCAGAGCTTGTCCATATATATCTAATTTTTTTAGGTAGGTATAGGAGTGTTGGGAATTAAAATAGTTAGTTGTAATAACTAAAATTTTTTTAATTTTAAGAATTAATAAAGTGGTATGAGATTTTAAAATTCAAGAATATATTGTACGGTTATGTATTGAGGACATTATTGTCAACTAAAAAACTGATAAAAAAAATTATCTACTAAAATTGTAATGCTTGACTAACTACATTTTAGGACTAAACACATATTTGGAAAATAACAAATACTAAAAATAAAGTAATTATATAATGGTCTAAACTCCAATTTTATGTAAATTACAAACCAATCATGTGTAGGCTCTCACTGCTCCCAATGAGCGCTCAAGGAGCAAAAAGGATTGTGAGCTCTCAAGGAGCAAAAAGATGGTCCCAAGCAATTAAAAATAAAATGGGACAGCATACCAACAAAAATTTATAGTGGCCGGATCAAGATAACATATATAGTTACGTCCTTATCTATAAATACATATGGGTCCATATGAAATTGATTCAAAGGATGATATTGAGCGAGGATGCATTCTCATCACCATATCGATTATACTCACAAAAAATTAACACATTGTAGAACTTGTAATCTTATTATTCGGTGATTGAGCTATATATTTATTTTATTGTTGATTTCAGTCAATGAAGTGGTTGCTAGCAGTTTCTCAACGTCGCATGGTGGTGTTCTAAGTGTCATTAATGACCTATGCTCCTTGGTGCGTAGGAGGCAGTAGTCTCGGCACCGTTAATAGTGCTTCTCTTGCACCCTTGTTTCTTTTTGTAAGGGAGAAGTTATTAGAGGATTCAAAATGGTTGGGAGTGGCATAGTTAGGGGTGGATCAAATCCAGGGCCGGCTTTGGGCCAAGGCTTGGATTTAGTTTACCAAAAGGGCGATTTTCCTCTTTTTTCTTTCACACTCCACCAAAATTAAATAATATACCCCACCCTACCACCTTCATTGCTGGCCACCTGCGAAAAAAAAATAAAACACATTTTTTTTCTACTCCTTGAACCGCCTCCACCCCTCTCCCCCATAAATCTCGCCCATCTCTCCACCACCTCGCTAGATCTTGCTCCTCTCTCCGTATCGCTATGTCTCTCTAGAACTCACCTATCTCTCTCCAGATCCCGCCATCTCTCTCTAGATCTCACCCCTATCTCCCAAAGAATAAAAAAAAGTTCCATTTAAAAAAAAAATTTAGATCTAATTTTTTTTTGAAGATGATCAAATTCGACCACTATTGATCGATATTATGATTTCGGTTGTTGTTTGTCAAAAATTTTAGTCGAATTTGATTTTTATTTTTTTAGGGTTGGTTCACGTTCTCTCTCTTCTCGTCTCGCTCTTTCACGTTCTCTCTCCAATCTTCTCTACTCTCTCTTTCACTCCTTTATGTGAAAAAAAATTCTGATTTTTGTTTTTTTGCAGCAAAGATGGGGGTGAAGATGATAGTGATGGTGGCAAGGGTGGGGTTTATTATTTAATTTTAGCAGGGTGTAAAAATAAAAAGAGGAGAACCACTCTTTTAGTAAAATGAGTTTGAAGATGAATGGGAG
>MVGT01000735.1:350273-376030 GCA_002174775.1 Macleaya cordata
GATACTATTCAAGTATATGTTACTATTCATTTATACTTTACTATTCACTTATGAAGTTATTTGTCTTGTTTCTTATTTTATTTTCAAATCTAATTCAGGAAATATAAATTGATACTATAGTGTTCATATATACAGTATTATTCCGTGTATATACACTATTCAAGTATACGATCACTATTCACGTATATAGACACTATTCATATATACGGTTACTATTCACAAAATATTATTCATCAGATTTTGTGCGTATAACTTGATTCGTATATAGTTTGTATAAAACACTATTCATACGACACTATACTGTTCACATATACGGTACTATTCATAAAACACTATTCATCAAATTCATATCATATAACTTAAATTATGTATTATTGGACAATGTCACTATTCATGTGACACTATTCACGTATACTTTACTATTCACGTATACGCTATTTTTTTCACTAATGTGTCGTATTATTTATCAAATACTCTTTATAGAGTATAATTCAAATATTATTGTCACTTAGATATTATTCATCGAATAATATTCATGTATACGGTATTATTTACGTGTATGTACTTCGGGTACATACAAAATAAACTTTGGCATTAACTTAATTTATTGAAATTAAGTATGAACTTGAAGAATTAAATTTTTCTGGGTATTACAGTATGGGAGTCAGGCCAAAGTATTGTGTTAGAAGGGCCGACCACCTCTAATCTTCCCATTATGTCCTTGCCTCCTCCTCTCTCTCTCTCTCTTCTAAGCGTATACCTATACATCCCGACCCATCAAAACTAAATTTTTCTTTTCTTTTTCATTTTTTTGTTATATTGTCTCACTTTGCCTAACATTTAACCCCACCCTAACAAAACTAGAAATTCCCTAAGAGGATGACCTACGATTGGAAATAGAGAAATCGAAGGGTAAAGAGAAAAAGAAACGATGATCGAATAGATAAATTATAGAAGATCGAAGAAAAAAGAAGAAACTAATGAAGATTTGTTGAACTATGGTGGCAGAGAAGGTGATGGCGAAGTTTGGAGGTACACAAAAATTTCGTAAATGATGTACTTTTACTTACAAATAAATAAAGTATGCGTAGTACTTTTACTTGCATATAGATTTTATGTATGAGGTACATTTACTTGCACAAAAATTTTGATCTTCTCCTTCATTCTTGTACTTAGGTTCCATTGGTTTTTTTTGACACTGGAAGGAGTTAAGAGAGGCGAGGATGAGAAGGAAGAAAAAAAATAAAATCGTGGGGATTTTTATATCAACTGAAATGGGTAGGTCATGTTGGGTTTTGCATGTTCTTTGGATTGTATAGGTAGAAGGTTTGGGAAGGGGGGATAGGGATAGAATGGGAAGAAAATAGGGGGTCGGCCCTTCTAGTAGAATAGCTTTGGTTGGCTCCAATTCGATCATTTTCTACAAAGTAGTGGAATTTAAAACTTCATTTCTCAAAATATATTTGATCAACAGAAAATTATAATTCTTTTTCATTGTTTCCTTTTTCTTTTATTTTCCTATCAATGAAAAGGTTTTTCATTGTGGTTCTAAGATCTGTAAAAATATTGATATGATAGAAATAAGTGGATGGGTAGGATTGTTTAACAAAAGCGGTGATAATTGAATGGTGTTAAGAATTATGGACTAATCCCCAGTTTGTTAGGATCGATTTAAACACACACACAATTTACGAGACGAATCAAATATGCAAAATAAGAACGAGAAAGCAAATCATCCACACCCAACACAAGATTTACGTGATTCTACAAGATTGCCTACATCCGCGGACAAATATGATCCCCTTAATTTTACTATATTGAAAATAACGAAGAACAATTACAAGTCACTTATCTTCAATAGTAGCCCACACTCTACAAGAGAAAACCTTAATGTTGTCATGAATTAAATCTCAAAACCCTCTCTTAATGTTGTACACACTTTTCTCTTGCTATCTCCTAGCCTCATAACCCTTACAAGAAATCTCTCAGTCTAAATGTTGTGAATTAATTATACTTTAGGCTAAAGCCCCATCCCCATATTTATAGACCTCAATAGGTTTCCCAATCCTATAAGGTAATGGAAATCCTAAAATATAAAAAGGAAACCCACCTAAAATAGTAAGTCCCTTAAATATAAGAGAAAACATTTCTAAAAAGTAACAGAACTCTTACTAAGAGTCCTACTAAATATCGACAAACTAAAAATTCTCCACCTTTGATGATATTCTGCCAAATGACTCCTAAACCATTCTTCAATCTCACGGATATCATCGTCACCTCTACGTGCCTCACGACGCCTCCACCTGTAGGACTTTGATCAATCCTACATCATCAATACCTTGTAGATACCTACACCTCACTGCCTGCCAATGTTGTTCTCCCAAATTCGCTAAATAAGTAAAAGCACGAACTACCTGTGAAACGTTAACTTGAGTACACATTGACCAAGCTACCAATTTCACTCCAATCCTACATATCAAACTCCATACTCTATCGAAATCTGACCTTATCAACCTCTACCATGCTTGTAACAATATTAAGCATGTCTTCAGTGTATAATAGTAAGACAATCAAGAAACCACCTAATAGCCTTTTGAATACACACAATTATCATACAATAGCCTTCACGATTCTTTCAACTCATTTAGTTGAACACATGATTCTTTTTCCTTGCAACAACAACATAACTTCCGGGTTGTGACGTTTAAATGTTTTCCTCTAAATCATCCTTCAAGAATGCTATAAAGACTTCGACTTGTACTGACTCTAAGTCCATGGATCCCACTATAGCCAACAAGACACGAATAAAACTGTGCTTTATTGGAGAGTATACTTCATACATACCTTCCCTTTGTTTGCTAGGACAATCCTCTCCTCCACCCAAGTCGAACTTTGTTTGCTAGGACAATGCAAAACAGACTCCACATATGTAACATCAATCCTTGCTGAACATAAACTTATGGCTCTTTGGATACCACAATTTGTCATATCTAACTCCATCCTTATAGTCCATAACCATCTTCTTCCACAATAGGTCTACCTTACTTTCCCTAATATGAAAATAAGCTCAACCCCCAAATATTATAATGGAATCATAACCACCAAAATTACACGAACATACCTCAAAATATGTTCCCGACTCAATCGCTGTCGATAGTGATCTATAGATGAGATAACATGTCGGTTTAATTTCCTCAGCTTAAAATTCTTCTTCTAACATGCACCACTCTATCTCCATAACGGCCCGGTTCATCCTTCCATCTATCTCCTTCTTTTGAGATGCTTTTCTCACTATGAAGTGCTTCACTATGCCTTCATTCTGACAATACTCCTTCATAGAATTCTCCCTTCAGCCATAAAATTGTAACCCTATGATTCTAAAACACCGGCCAAGAGAAATCAAATTCTTGTTCAGTTCAGGAATGTGTCCCACCTCAGATAAGATCTTCACCTTACCTTCATTGGTCTTGATCTGAATCGTTCCTATTCCAACTATCCTACAATCTAACTCATTACCCAGCAATGCATAACCTCCATTCACCTTCTTGTACGAAGTGATCTAATCCCTATTGGAACATATATGATACGAACAAGCAAATCAAGAATCTATACCTCACAATGATCACCCGATGTGATCATCAACACCTCTTATGTATTTGAACTATCCTTAGCTACTGCTGCTTGTGAACTTGATCCCTCCCCATCCCTAGACTTCAACTTGGGACAATCTCTCTTCATGCGCTCTTTCCTGTAACATCAATAACATTCGATCTCCTTTATGGCTTTTCCCTTCAATCCAGAATTATTCTATCCAGAACTCTTTTCATTCCCTTTCACAAATAAGCCTATAGTTTGATTGTTATCTCTCGCATCCATCTTCCTAAACTTATTCGATAAAAGAGTAGAAATTGCATCTTCTCCTTCGGACCTAAGTTACTTTGAATAAACGATTCCTACAATTTGAGAAGAGAACTCAATAGTAACATAGCATATACCTCATCAGGCACTACTTCACCCACATTAGATAACTTATAAATTAACTTATGGAAATTAATAATATAGTTAGTAATCGCCGTACCTTCTTTGAACCTAAAACGATACAATTGTTTCATTTGAAACATCCTACTTGTAAGAGACTTCATCCTATACAAGTTTTCAAACTTTGTCCACAATTGCGTTGCCGATGATTCATGCATCACATTGTATGTGACTTCCTGCGCCAAACACAACTGTATTGCACTACATGCTTGTAAATCGTATTCTTCCCATTCATCGTCCTTTATATCCATTAGTTTTTCCTTCAAGGCCTTGTGCAAACCTTCTTAGATCAACGAATCCTTTACTTAAAATTGCCACAATCCAAAGTTTATCTTCTCGTCGAACTTCTCCACATCGAACCTTCACATGTTTTGATGACATCTCAAACACGAATTGAATAATCCCAAAAAGCTCTAATACTAGTTTGTTAGAAATTATGGACTAATCCCTAGTTTTTTAAGATCAATTCAATCACACATGCAATCTATGAGACGAATCAAATATGCATAACAAGAACAAAAGAACAAGAAAGCGAACAATCCACACACAACACAAGATTTACGTGATTCGGTAAGATTGCTTACATCTATAGACGATGATCATCCTCTTCCATTATACTGAAAATAACGAAGAACAATTATAAGTCACTTACATTTAATGGCAGCCTACTCCACAAGAGAAAACTTTTACAACCCCTTAAAGAGAAACCTTAATATGTTGTTAAGAATTAAATCTCACAACCTTCTCTTAATGTTGTACACACTTCTCTCCTTGCTCTCTCTCTTCTAGTCTCACAACCCTTACAAAAGATCTCTCACTCTCAATGTTATAAATTAATTAGGTTATGCCCTACCCCATATTTATAGACCCAATAGGTTTCCCAATCCTAGAAGGTAATGGGAATCGTAAACTAAATATGAAAAGGAAACCCACCTACCATAGTAAGTCTATTAAATCTAAGAGAAAAAATTTCTAAAATCTAATAAGACTCTTAATAAGAGTCCTAAATATCAACAAAGTAACAAATGGGTGGGATCTCTAAAAGTATCTCTTTAAAAAAACACCAAAAAAAGAAATAACAGGATAAAAAGAAAGAAACAAATGGCCGATGTTGGATCAACCCCAGTTTAGTGTCAGTTCCCCCTAGTGATTGGGTGAACTGCATTTAAACTGTGGGTGATTTATCCTTTTACGGGGTAGATTTAGTTTTATTGTTTTTATTTTTTTAATGGGGTGAACAACATCTAAATAGGGGTTGATTTATAAAATGTTGAACCTAATGTGTGCCAACAACGATACTTCCACTTAAAAAAAAATTTGTCCCTAACCTAGATCCAAATAGAAAAATCCAACTTGAATGAACCAATGGTCCCTACATCATGGAAATTAGCAAACCAGTAAGGAAGTGTAATACCCCAAGAAATTCCATAGTATAAATTTTACACCTAACATATTTAAGATGGTATTATACCCATTTGGGTGTGTATTGATTTGAGAAATAAATTTCTCATATGCATAGTAATTGCNGAAAATCGGGGTGTGACAGGAAGCCACTGAGACAAAAATAGGACGAGCTCATCATAAAGGTACCTTTCTAAACTGAGTTAGTATCCACTTATCCACACCATTTACAATTAATTCAAACCTCCAAATCGAATAACGAGGAGAGCAAGAACGAGATAGAATTTTTAAAATTTTTAAGAATCTTAAAGGAGATAGGTACCAAGGAACTCTTTTCGTAATTAATCCTACAGAATGGCATATTATATGGTTACATAAAACTGAAAATTCAAGACAAAGGGTTTTATTCCTGCACCAAATCCTCTCCCAAGGTAGGTACAGTTACCAATCGTTTCTTAAGGAGAATTCATGAGGTAAGCTTATGCCTCTTTTTCTAGAATGAATTGATAGAGAGTAAGTAAGAAAGAAAAAGAAGATCCAACTCTATCTAGCTATCTATTGTAACGATTCTAAATGTCTAATTCTCTTAATTGGGTGGCTAATAGCTATTATATTCTTTTTTATCTACACAAATCAAACTGAGGTATGGTCCCTTAATGTAGCTTGAAAAAACGGGGTACTAATTATGATTATGATTTATACAGGATACATCACAATATGTACACAGTCAAATGGTCGATTAAAAAAGAAATTGTACTCTTAATTTGTACATGATCTAATTTTTGCCATTTCTCTTACTGTTTGCGACAAAACCCGACCATCCATCTACTTCTCTCTCCCTCTCTCTCACTATTTCAATTCAAAACTCTTCACGAAACAACTACAATATCAAAAACTAGGTTAAGAATTATATTAAAATAAAGTGGGATATAGGATATATCCAAGGGAAGTGAATCTCTAACACCATCATCTCTCTAACTTTCTCTGTTAAACAAATACGACCTAGTAATATTTTTGTTTGGGGTAAAGAGATACATTGTAAGCCCAAATATTAACAACAATTTTACCTATTTTAAAAACTAAAATCGGGGTAAAGTGCTACTTATGTGGGGTATATCCAACACTACCCAAACAAATCTACCCACAGGATTATAAATCAACTCTTATTTAGATGCAGTTCACCCCATCATTGGGTTGAACTGACACTAAACTAGGGTTGATCCAAAACTAGTCGTTTTAAAAGAGATCCACTCCTCATTTTTCAGAACGTGTTGTAGAAATTTCAAAGCATCAAAAGTTGTTGGAAGTCTTGGGACAATATATAACTTTCTTTCGAAGAGATAAATAATGCATATCCATTATCTATAATCCAAGTTTATCATAGCTCTTCAAATTTTTTCCCTTTAGAAAACTTTTAAAGAAACCTTGAAAACTAAATTGGTGCACTTGGTAATCACAAGATTGCATGGTCTTGTTTTCCATATGTAGTACTTTAACAACGCATAAATTAATACAAAAAAGAAAACTACATAAAAGAAATAACTACTACACACATATAGTTTACACTTATGTTTCTAATACTCCCAATTGCAAGGCATACATTGGCTTTGTCTTTCAAAGATGCTAGGCCCATATGTAGAATGAATCATCTCGACAAACAATGGAAGTTGCAACTTTAGAAACAAGACCACAGGCACACAAGCCAAAACCACTATAGGTATCAAAACCCAAGCCATTTTAGGTCCAAGTATAAGAGAAAGTGTTGCACTAAAGGCTACTACCATAGTGGCTATAGAAAAGAAGAGAGTTGCAAGACCTATTATCAACTTTGTTGGCAAGGATTTGAGGAAATCTTGTTCTGCATAACGTGCTGTTAAGATGGATAAAAATATAATAACTGATGTGATGGAAGAGAAGAGAGCTAAGGTATTTGCTATTGCAAACACCATGAATGCATTCTTATTTAAGAAGATTGGGATTCCATTGTTAATGTTACTATTGTCATTGATGTTGCCACCAGGTACTGCAAAAGCTGCAGCAAATGCTACAGTAGTAATGAGGATAGCTACCAACGTACATGATTGAGCTGTATACTTCATCCAATCCTCTCCTTTTTGCATTAATTCCTTGTGTTCTTTTGTAAATATTTCTCGACTCGTATTCTCATCTTTGTCTTTCTTATACTGATGCCTTTCTAGTGCAAAATTTTCAACCTCCTGAATGAAATAAGGTAAGCAAAAATATAAAGTAATAATATAAAATAAGCAAGTAGGCCTTATTGAGTTAATTAAGGAAAATCTTTTGCTTAGCATGTTGGGATTCTTACGTACCTTATACCATTGTAGTTCCCATTGCATTTGAAGGGCTGCACCAGAGATCGAAGAGAGTCGATAAGAAGGTGCTAACTTGGCGGCGACGTGCAGGATGGGTTTCTCATCATCGGATAAGTAAGACCACCTCTTTTTATCCCCAATCATCCCACATAGGAGTGCGAAAACATTTTCCCTTCGGTGTTCAATCGCTTGTTGTAATATTGACTTATCATTTAATTTAAGCCAAACTAGGTCAGGACATATTTGAATATACTCCATTACAAGTTCAACTACACCATTCCTTACAGCCCCCCATAAGATGTCTGATGTACTGAAAATTTTTAAAATTTCTTTGCTGTGCCTTGAAGAAA
This sequence comes from Macleaya cordata, assembly GCA_002174775.1. Taxonomy (NCBI): domain Eukaryota; kingdom Viridiplantae; phylum Streptophyta; class Magnoliopsida; order Ranunculales; family Papaveraceae; genus Macleaya; species Macleaya cordata. Next base: position 358,396 of record MVGT01000735.1, read on the forward strand.
TTATTTCACGAAAGCATTTAACCAAAGCCATGGCTTGCTTATGCATCAACTTTTGAGTGTATACTTGATTGATACCAAGGACTGAAAAATAAAAATTAAACCCAAGTAATCAATTACGATCCCTTTATTTTAATAAATAAGAATTAATTTGCTAGATTTCTCTGTCTCTCAATTTGAACATAATAATAATCTCGTTTAGTGTTGAAAAATATTAAACAGAATAATAGTAGAGCAATGTTTGCTCTATAGATGTCTATTCCTTAATTAAAAAACTAAATTATTACTAATTAATAAAAGAGAAGCAAAAGAAATATTTATATAACAAAGGAGAAGGGTACATAAGTTGTGCTGATTAGGACAAACAGAGGTGGGTCAACGTTACCCCGCACCTAAAAGACCAAATTTAAGGGTGGGTCAACATAACCCCCACACCCTAAAAATATCCTCTAATCTTTAAATTGATCCGATGGCTGCAACTTACTCAACCCATTCACTTTTGTAAATTACTAAAATAACCTTATTTTTTTTAATACCTTTATATCCTTTAACAACTTCATTTAGTGTATAAATGACCAAAATAACTTTATGTTCTTTTCCGAAATAAAAAACTAAATTTAAGGGTGGGTCAACATAATCCCAACAAAATAATATAGCAGATAGATAGAATCGTATACTCTTACACAATATGGGAATAAAATTATATCGAGTCAATCATTATTACTTTTTCAAAGTAAAATGAGTAATGCTTTACCCACAAAAAAAATTCAGCTCTAAAGGCATTCCCAAGTGACGTAGTAGTTGAAAAGAAACTTGTTAAAATAAAGTATTCAATGTGATGTCTACATTTCAGCTGCTACATCACTTGAAAATAATTAGTTTTGGGATAAATTTTTGATATAACAAATATTTCTCAAAAAGAAGTAATAGTGAAGAGTACTACGTGCATTTTGTACGCGTGATTACATTCATACATTTTGGTTGTGTTTAAGTAACTAATTATTCTTTAAAATAATTGTTCATAATTTTCCCATTATTATATCGAGTGAATCATTCTAACCTATACTATTATTATAGATGGCACACATAATCAAAGTTTAAAGTGTAGGGTGTTATTTATATATTAAAACAGGATAGTATCTTTTTAGCATCTTGGATAAAGGACAAGTTTGTCTTTCGGTAAAGGACAAGTTCGCCCTTATACCCATTATATTAAAACAGGACGATATCTTTTTGGCATCTTGGATAAATGACAAATTTGCCCTTATACCCATATATTAAAATAGGATGGTATCTTTTTGGCATCTTGGGTAAAAGACAAATTTACCTTTATACCCTTTAATTCTCTTTCAGATAAGTTTGCCCTTATTATATAAATGACCAAAATAACTTTCTTTTCTTTCGCGCGCATCCCTGAATATATTTCGTGCGTTTAGATATGTAAACTATACGATCATTCACCTTGTGGAGTAGTGTGGCTAGATGTGTCTTTTTATTTTATTTAATAAACTAATCTGTATAACTCGTGCAATGCACGAGGATTTTTAATAAAATTATCTAATTTATTATGTTATTTTTATATTTATAATTTTTTATTTAGCACATAATAATTACTATTATTGTAATGAAATTTTGATTTTGACTTTTTTTTTTTCTAATTTTTAGATAGAGTTTATATAATTTTAGAAACTAATTATGAAGTGAGAAAAAATTATTTCTTAAAGCAATTTTAAAATTTTGAAAAATTAATTTTGAGAATTTGACACATAAGTAGTGCGTTGAAACAATGACACGTGCGATCTAAGGCTTTCACTTTAATATATATGTATACTAGGTTCAAAACGTGCCTTCGACATAGAAAGATGGGTGGCTAGGATTTATCTTTTTTGTTGTATTATAAAATGGAGGACCAATATTTATCTTTTAGGTTGTAGACCACTCTATTTTATAATATATATATATATAGATTTTCTTTTCTCTGTGGAGGCACCAAAAAATCAAAATAAATAAAGAAAAAAAAACCAAGAGTATCGTGGGTTAATTAGCATGACTATGTCTAATATATATATATGTTCACTTATAACATTTATGTTTACAGTATAATTATACCACCCTATGCGGTTTATATTTATGAAGATAATCTAATAAAATTTGTTTAATTTTTATTTTCATTTGTTTTTTGGAGGATGATCGATCTCTTCATTGTGTAGATCAGCCTTCGAAGAAACTATATCTTTTAAAAATAATCTATTTAACCATAAGTTCAACCAACTTTTAATTAGATTAAAATTTTTTAAACAATCTCTAGGTCTCTTGTAAGTATGGTCCACATGGTGAGAAATTCAGCTGCACAAAACTAGCCTTGAAAACATCTTTATGTGGATGTCACATAGCAATATATGGTGTAAAAGCATGTATAGTTAAGGCTTATATGCATGGAGATTATCCAATGTTATGGATAGATTAGGAAAACCAAAAGCTGATAATTTCGAACATCAATAAGATAGTCAGAAACTGAGATATAATATTTGATAAATTTCTTAAATTATTCTTGCCACAAAATGAACATATTAAGAATATTTAGTTGGTAAGATTCAATCAAACCTTGTGTTAAATAGGTCAGGCAGAAAGACTTGGCAATAGCACATCCACAACTGGATAAAAGGTTATCTTCCGAGCTTTTTAGAGGATCATTTATAGGAATAACTGTAACACCACGTATAGATTTAAGATTCAATAGTTTGGATATGCACTTTCAACCATTTTTTCATCTAAAAAATAATAATTTCACTGTCAGGAAGGTACCATCAATCACGGGAATGTAGTACTTTTATCCGTAGTCATATACTCTAGTTATTGCTTTTTTGTTGATTGATTGTATGTAAGTAGGTTTTAACCTAGGTTGTAGGTGCCATCTCTAAAAATTTTACCACTCTATAATATTATGAAACATGCCATATACTTTGGTTCTTAGACTTGATCTTTTATTTGTCATTCTATATTATACAAAATAAATTAGTATATATTTGTGTTTGGAGTGTTCATTTCATCTTCTTTTTTTTCTCTCAAAATTAAAAATAAGAAAGAACACATATTTTTCATGTTCCCTGGAGTATGATGTTTATTGAGTTGTGTTTGTATTTGGCTTTATATATATAATAAGGAAGGACTTTTTACATAATCTTTTTTTACACAACCCCTTCGACTTTGATTCCAATTAACTATTGATGAAGTTAGAAGTTTTACAATATGTTAATTTTGGGTAAGGAAGATTATATTGTGAGGAGAAAATCGTCACAAAAAATTTGCCCTTCGATTATCTGTATGTGGGCCTTAGAAGGCTGTGTAAAAACTGCGTAAAAAGGGGTTGTCTAAAAGGATCCTTCCTCATATATAATTGTGTTCAATATAATAATTTTTTTCCCTTAAGTAGCAATAAAAAAAATAAGAACACATATTTATCATTTCCTCGAAGAAGAGGAGAGGCTAGGTCAACTAATTATTAGTGGAACTCAATGACTCAAAACAATCTAAGATACTTATTTCTCATTTTTAGGAAAATGTCATTGATGTGTAGCCTACGTGCTTTGATCTAGTATACCTAAGAAGAAATAATGTCCCCTCAAGTTGAAACTATAAAATTGGAATATATTTATTTTTGATAGGGTGGATCGCATGAAACAAAAGTTTATAAGAGAATATTAGATATTTGATGTACAGGAAGAAAGACAATATTTTATCTCCATCACAAGGTATTAGAAAACTTAAAGCTATACAGTGATATAATTGAGAAGCTAACTCCTAAGATTATTAGCAAAGTTCTTATTGATGTTTGATGAAATTTTGCTTATTGTCCTTTTCCCCTGTCATAGTGTGTATAATTAAAGTCGACAAATTCTGAACAGTTTGATGATTGCTAATGAATGTGTTGGGGTTTTCCTATTAGCCAATTGTGCCCTAGGTAGTTTATAAGATCAACGTTGAAAAGCTTATAATCATCTTAGTTGGAACTTCCTGAATTATTGTGTCGTATTGGTATTGGTTAAAGATGGAATTAGATTAGAGCTTTAATTTCTTGATGTCATTGGATCCACTCATTAGAATTTCGAAAGGGGTAGGGGGCTTAGGCAAATCGACCCTCTTTCTGCTTTTTGTTAATTTGACAATTCAGAATCCCAATACGATTAATATTTTCAATGGTCTAGAAGTTGTGGGAATTACCAATTAATTCATTGGTGTTAGTGATTTCATTGTAATATTTAGTTTAGGTTTCCTCTTCATTTAGGATTGGAATATATAGTTTTATGTAAGTCTATAAATATGAGATGTGGGCTATGGTTTTAGGAACTTAATTTGAGATTGATATTCAAAGCGTGAGAAAATTTTACAAAGAGTGAGAAAGGTTTTGTGAGGATATAGAGTTTAGGATTTTTTACTATTCTCCAAGTTTATCATCAACCATTAACAACAATGGAGTATATATAGAGAGTGGGTCTTTAATGGTTTCTCGTTAGCAGTGTTCTCTGGTAAGTCCTGTGAGATCTTTAATTTGATGTGTTCTGTGAGAGCATGGGAGGTTAGTTAATTGGATTGATGGGTTCAGACTTGTTAGCTTATGACTTTTCAGTGGTGACAACTTACAATTTGTCAATGATAACTTTTATCTTCCTCTATGCACAATTGGGCCAGTAAGGTTTCTTTGGCTCAAGATATGGGTTGTGATAATGAAGTGGTCTCTTTTAATTGTAAACATTTTTCTTGTTATTACCTGTGTAAGATGGATGAGAATGGTTTGGGTTGCGACCTTAAACTGATCAATATATTGGAGGGGGATGGATTTGGAGATCATGAAGGTTATGGAACTACTGTAGTCTCTTTTATATATATGTTGGAGGATGATGCAATCAGTAAAAGTAAAAACTAAATGTTCGATGGTTCTTACCAAGTAGAGGCACTTTTTAAGATGGCTTTTGAAAAGAATTGAAACAAAAGAGGGGTCGGGTTTAAGACTAATGATTTTTTCTTTCAAAAAAATCATGGAGAAGAGTACAAAGTTTGGGGTGTGTTTGATGAGGGATTTGCTCCATCGACATCAGAGAGGACTTCAACCAAGTAGATTTAGAAGACAAGAGTTCTTTGGATTGTAGGAAGAGGATGAAGATCGAATTTCGTTTGGGGAAATAGATTAGAAGGTTACCTTGGAAGGGAAAAATAACAGTCCGAAGGAACCCTCTATGAGTAGTATTTTGAGTACTCTGTTCCCGCCTAATAATTCAGAAGTGGGTGATGTTGAGGATTCCTTATGTGAGGTGATGCTCGAGAAAAGGTGCTTCAAAGAGAATTTGAAAGAAAAATTGTAACATTATGCTGGCTAAACTCTTTAGATGAACAAGACCAGGGTGACGATGAGATATTTCAGTTACAATGGAGCATTATTAATCATTGTAGTTTCAGTGCGGGAGTAAATGTATCTTAATGGAGCTAAATCTTGTTTCTTGGAATATTAAAGGCATTAACAAAGAGAGCCATTCTGCAGCAATCAAATGTTTGATGAGAAAAGAGAGGGCATCGATGGGTTTTATTTAGGAGCCTAAAATGGAAGGCATGTCCGATTTTTTAGTGGATCAATTATGGAATCATAGCCCTCATTAGTGGCTTGTGGTGCCATCTAAGGGTCTCTCAAGTGGTATACTTATGATTTGGGACTCTAGTGTGTCATTCAATTACTAAATTATCTCTTGAAGCCTCGTTGCATTTCAATTTTTTGCAATTTAATGGAAGATGGGTCTAAATACGTTTTCACATGTATTTCTTTATTTTTTAGTGTTTTTTACCTTTTGATGGATTTTAAATTTTTTTATTAGTATAACATGTATTTTTTTTTTAATTTATTAATTACTGATGTGAGTTTTATAAAGAATAAAGTGTTGTTTCTTCAGTATTGAGATTTTAGTATGTTTAATAGTTCTAATTCCATTGTTGATCATGATATTACTTTCATCTTTCTTTTGGTGTCTGGTAGTTATTGAATTACTTATTTTAATTTTGAGTGAATTACTAATTTTAAGACCTTAAATTACTAATACTTGGTATTTTTTAGTTATTTTGATAAGGAAGATATAAATTATATAATATGTAGCAAGGTGGGAGTGTGCCTATTATGGCGGTACATCCCAGCCCGCCTTTTTTTCCTGCACGCCACGTCCCTTAATTTCAGACTCCACTGCCCCACCTTGCCTTCCGCCTCAAACAACATAGGTTGGGGGTTCTATTGGACATTCATATATCCCTTTAGGTTTGAGAACTTCTAGCTTTTACATACATAATTTTTAAACATAATGAAGGCCTTTGGTAGAAAAATCTTGTTTTTAAGGGCAGTCTCAGCTTCATCTTTGCCAAAAAATTGCAAGGTCTAAAGTTTCTCCTAAAGTGCTAGCATAAGGAAAATTTCCATACAGTTATTGGCAAAATGACTAACTTAGAACTGCGCATTGATATTTATTGTAAAAATGATAAAGATATTGTTCTTTCTTTCGAAGAATTTTCTGATTATGTTCAATTCAGACAAAATTAGGAGGATGTGTCCACCTTGGTTGCACGCAAGTTGAAACAAAGATCTAAAGACAAGCACTTCAAGGAAAATAAGAGAAACTCAAAATATTTTCATAAACTGGCCAATGCTAACTTTCGATCAAATCACATTTGCAAACTACTTGTGGAAGGGGTAGAGGTTTCTAACCAGACTCCTATTAAAGATGAGATCGCTTCATAGTATGAGGCTCTATATGCTAACGATAACAATCTCACTCCTGATTTGCCAGACTTAGAATTCAATAAGTTTGATCAAACTGAGAAAGTTTGTATGGAGAGGAGTTTTGAAGAAGAGGATGTGTGGAAGGTTATTAACTCTATAGAGAATGACAAATCCCCGAAGCTGGATGGCTTCTCTGATGTCTTTTTCAAAACTTGTTGGGATATCATCAAGTTAGATTTCTTGGATATTATTAAGGAGTTTACTAGAGAAGGTTCTTTTAACTGGAGACTGAACTACACTTTTACTGCGTTTGTTCCTAAACACAATGTGATGTTTCTTTGAATCATCTCGAAGCTTCTTGCAAATAGAATCAGATTAGTGCTTCTAAAACTTGTGTTCAAGCTCAAGGTGTTTTTGTTCAACATCAGCAAATTCTAGATGTGGGGGCCCTTATGGCAAATGAATGTATTGACTCAAGATTTAAAGAAGATTGGGGTGCAAGTAGTAGAATAAATAAGTTGAAATAGTTTACGTGGATAGATTTACATGCATGCATAATATCCACTAATTATATATAATGAGATAATTCATTAACTAAAATCGAAATAAATAATTAACTAAGTATGTATTTCATAAGTACCTAAGTGGATCCCACAAAGGGAGAAATCGTTAAAAATTGAGGGAGAGAGAGGTCGATCTCTCCATAGGTACTAACATGTTTATCCTTTGAAGAATTTGGTTGGTTTGGAAAGTATTCAATTTGAATTCAAATTGGTTTGGAAACACTTTTAAAAAGGAAGAGTATTTATCTTATTAGATACACATTATCTTTTTAGAAATTCTTACAACCAAATAAAAATGGAAAGATTTTCTAAGGAAATTCGTATTAAATCTTTATGGTAATTTTTAAGAGGCCAAAACTTATCTTTTTATATTTTTATGAGTCCCATAGGTTGTGGGTACCTTAAGGTATAATTTCCTAGGGCTTTACGGGTATTTTAGGCGTTATCTAGAGAGATAATTAGCACACCTTGTCAGAAAACGAAAATTCACTTTGGTTTAGGATCCATCTCATTTTTCTTCTTCCAAAGGGGAAAGGAAAAGGGAAGGCCGACCAGCATAAGCCGTCCTTTTCCATCACCTTTTCTTCTACCTTTTCATCACACAAAACTCGTTAAAGGCCTTCTAATGCATATACCTACAAGTCGGTGGTGATTTCGTTTTTGACAATCGTAGGAGCACAAATGGGAGTCCAAACAATACAAAGAGGTAAGGAAACCTAATCAAGTGGTTATATGAATGTGATTTTCATATCTTCATACCATTCTTTTAAAGGAGTTTTTGAGACTTTCTTTTTAGATGACTTTTCTATTCGTAGATGTTGCTAGATTTTCTGACATATAGTGAGTATTTTTCGTATATGTCTCTGCTCGGAGGTCAAAATCCAACTTCGGTAGTGGAATTAGCTTCGTAAGATATTCAATTAGTTTGGGTTAAATTATGAGAATTTTAGTTACTGTTTACTATGCTTAGCACGAGCCCAAAGTGTACACATTTACACTGAAACCAATGCTATCAGAACATGAGTTTTGACTTAGCATTGATTTTTGTGTAAAACCGTCTAGATTCAGACCAAGGTCAAAACACAAAGAGTGTGGGTCTTAGAATCTGGAATTAATCCAAAGAACTATGCGATTATTTTTCCTAAATTTGATGACTTATTTATGATCAATTTTCTGCCACAGATGCAAATTAGTGAATTCTATACATGAATTAGTAATTAATTGTATCATGTAAAGTTTTTAAATGGTAAAAATATTTTGAAAAATACCTCTAGAAGGAAATTTCTTTACGATCAACTAAGTCAAGAATCACTTAATTTTGTGGCATAACCCCTCCGGTGGAAAATCGTGAATATTGACTACTGCCGTAGGAGTAGTTACACTGCAAAAGTAAATAACCTTAGAAAAGTTTGACTTGATGATGACAAAGTGGGACCTAAAAGACCCAGTTGACCTAGAGTTGACCAAACTTTGATTATCAAACCCTAGGGAGGACATAGCCCAAGCGTAGTCGCTTACTTCAACTCTTTTCGAAAGCTATATGTTTATGATAATTAAAATAATATGTGCCGTTATATATGCTTTCTTTTCAGTTGGAAAAAAAAGGTGGAACATGGTCCCGTAGAAGTAAAAAGTTGATTAAAGTAAATAATCAAAAGGTGTTATTACGATAGCAAATGCATAAAAGGTAGAACATGGTCCCATTAGTGATCGAGTTTTATCAAGCTAGATGAGCTAAAGACACCCCAAACAAACATGTGAGTTACATTGGAGTCAGGCTTAGCATCATGAGGATCTGCGATCGAAAAACCATATACTTGGAGAAAAAAACGTTTCGATTTCTCAACAGAAAACAAGGGAGATTTGAGATGATTAAAATCTGCGAAAGAGGCCATGGCTACTCATCTTGGATTCTTTTCAGGTTACAATCTATCCACTGGATTATTTCGGTGGTACATGAAGCGTCTCATAATCAAACTAAGGTAGGGAAAAAATGGACGGATAGAATTGGTGACTGGTCCTTTCTAATAGAATTGAAAGCTAATGATGGAGGGGAATACTTGTTGATCTCAAAATTTGGGGGTGGAACATCTACGAAATCTCTATCTCTTCGTATCCCGGGAGGAGTTAATAGATATTGTTGGTGGAATTTCGGTCAGACCCTTGAAGTTTTTGAAGGTGAGAAGAGATTTGCTAAAAAAAACTCTACCTCGAAAGATAGTGATTTTTCGAGCTTGAGCAATGAGAAGAATGCACACCGTGTGCCTTGTGAGTCTATGCTAGAAGAATGGGATATCATCAACAATGGTTTCCTATGTGTGGTAGATGGAGTTCTACCAGGGTGGATAAAGATAAGAGTTATGATTAAGAAACATTTGGGTTGGAAAAGAAGTTTACATATTAGATCTATAAATCACCGAAAAGCTTTTTTATGGTGGAATCACCACAAGAACATAACCAGTTGGAACTGAGTTTGAAATGGAGTGATAACAATACATATATCTCTATCATTACATGGAAGATGAAGGACGACATTATCCCGGCGACTAAACGAAGTGAAATGGATTTCTGGGTGAGAATCAGGGGGCTTCCTTTACATCTCTAGGAAGAGGAATCCTTTAAAATTATTGGCAACAAATTGGGTTCTTTCAGAGATGTGAATATTAGTACTCTCAAGCGATTTTACCCAAAATACTGTACCATTAAAATCTCAGGGGAGAAAGAAACAATTCCGGCAATATTGGTGATTGATATAAAACATGTCAAACTTTGTTTGGCGATGGAGTGGTTGCTTGATTCAATCTGGGAACTCTGACTGGTCTTTCCATGGACGGTATTTCGACAACGAGTCTACTGTGACTCCTTCAGTACCTGTCTTGGCAATTCCTTAAGCGCGCTAAGGTGAATTTACTTTTCAAAATTCAAATTTTGAACTTGAAAAGCATACAACTCCTAATGGAGGGTATCATCATCATTCTAAAAGGAAAAGCAAAAGTCGAAGAAAAAAGAAAAAATTTAAAGAAAATGTTAAAGCCAGACCAACTTTATTCAAAGACAAACGATGGGTATATAGACCAAGTATTAGACCTAATGAAGGAACAAGTGGTGTGAAAGACCACTTGGGCCATCCAGTGGGTTGTGGGATGGAGAATTCGTTAGTTGATCCCGTATCTATTAACGCCCCACCAAATCAGAAGGAAAGAGAGTAGGAAGCCAATACTGTGGAACTGAGTAATATTGAACCTACTACCCAAAATAAATTTGAGGATGAAAATATAAGTGTGGTGATTAGAAGCCCACCTACTGAAAGGACCATAGTGGTAGCTACACATGAAATAGAAAGGAATTTAATTTCATCTTCTGAAAACCTAATCATCCCTTGCTCATTGGAAGGTGAGAAGAGCCAAATAGAAGAGATCCAAAATCTAGATAATGATATTGGGATGAATGGAAGTTTCCTGAGCTTCATCGATAATCAGATCATCATCGGAATTGATGAGATTCTGAAAATGGCAGTTGATAGCTCAGAAGTTTTATTGGATTTGGTGGAGTTTTTGCTTGAACTGAGCTGCAAGATGGGAGTTGTTAGTAAAGGAAGGGAGAAAGAAATGAGGGATCTGCTGTTAGAAATCACTGACAGACACCGGCGTTGATTTCTTCTCAATGAGATAGGTCCATTAGTAAGAATCTGGATGATGAGAGTGGGGAAGTTGATGTTACAGATGAATCTTAAAATTATATCATGGAACATCTGTGGCATCAATGCCTTTAATAAGATTACGGCTGTAAAAAATCTGATTAAGAAGGAACAACCAGCTTGTGTTCTTTTGCAAGAGACAAAATGGGAAAGGTTACAGAATGGTTCATCAGAAATCTTTAGGGTAATGATCGATGTGAATGGCGATTTATTCCTTCAATTGGCAGGTCAGGTGGTTTAATATCTATTTGGGACTCTTTAAATTAAAATTTGAAGGTGAATATTTTGGGGAGCATTCAATATCGGTGATTTTCAGAAATATTGCAGACAAGTTTAAATGGGTTCTAACAAATGCTTATTCTCCTTGTGAAAGTAATAGAAGGGGAGATTTTTGGAATGAAATTGACGGTGTGTCAAATTGGGTTCAAAGTGGTTGGTGTCTGGCAGGAGATTTTAATGCAACTTTGGATGAAGCTGAAAGAAACAAGCCTAGAAGGAACAAAAGAAATAGAAGTCTATTTCAGTCATTCTACAATAGAAATCTTTTAATAGATCTACCACTTATTGGAGGAAACTTTACCTGGTCTGATATGACGGAGAATCCTCTTCTATGCAGATTGGATAGATTCTTAATTAACAATGAGTGGGAAGATTATTACCAGCAAGTTTGTCAAGTGGTTCTTTCTAGAACCATTTCAGATCATCACCCTATTCTCCTTAATGTGAATGGGATCGCTAGAGGTAAACCTCCATTCCGTTTTGAAATTTTTTGGTTACATGGTCATTCTTTTTTTGATAATATGAAAGTTTGGTGGGAATATCTAACTTTTTATGGTAGTCCTAGCTACATTTTGGCTAAGAAAATGCAGGGGTTAAAATTTTTTCTAAAAAGATGGAACAGGGATACTTTTGGTAACATAAGTATGATTATGAATGATCTGAATCAAATTGTATTTGATTTGGATAAAAAGGAAGAAACTACTACACTTTCGATGGAAGAAGTTGATCTTAGAATGAAGTCTAAGGTAGAATTCAATAAGTTAATGCTAAATGTCGAAAGGAAGTTAATTCAGAGGGCAAAGTTGAAGAATTTCAAGGAAGGGGATAAAATTGTAAATGCTAGAGGGAGGGCAAACTTCATCTATAAAGTTATGGATGAGGGTGTGGAAGTGGATAATTAGGCAGAAATTAAGCAAGTTTTCATAAAATATTTCATTGATTTGTTTACTGAGACCTCAGAATGGAGACCTATAGTAGATGGATGCACTTTGATTCATTATCTAATGAAGATAGCATTTGGTTAGAGAGGAGGATTAAGGAGGAGGAGGTAGTCTAGGTTCTCAAGCATATTGGTAAGAATAAAGCACCGGGACCAGATGGCTATACAACAGAATTTTTTGTACATCGTTGGGAGATTATCAATAAGGATGTTATGATGGTTATTGATGAATTCTTTGAGTTCGAACAGATTGACTGGAGGTTGAATTGTTCTTTTATTAGATTGATACCGAAGAAGGTCGAAGCAAATTCTCCCAAAGACTACAGACCAATTAATCTTGTTGGTAGTTTTATAAGATTACTTCAAAGATCTTAGCTGAAAGGATGAAGAAAGTATTGCCAAAGATAATTGCAGATTTTCAAGGGGCCTTTATCATGGGAAGGCAGATTCTAGATGGTGTTCTCATAGCGAATGAATTGATTGATTCGAGAATTAAAGCAAAGATTCCGGGCTTATGCTGTAAAATTGATATAGAAAAGGCCTATGACCATATTAACTGGAATGTGGTCGAACATCTTTTGGAGAAATGTGGTTTTGGGCAGAAATGGAGAAATTGGCTCAGATGGTGTTTAGCTTCAGTGAATCATTCAGAGATAATTAACAGATCTGCAACAGATATGTTTACAGCAACATGAGGAATTCGTCAAGGTGATCCTTTGTCGGCTGTTATTTTTATTTTGGTCGTTGAGGTGCTATCTAAGATGTTGTCTAAAGCTAGAGAGGTGGAGATGATTTCAGGGTTTGAGGTGAAGAGGAATGGCACATTGGTTACTCATTTGCAATTTGCAAATGACATCCTAGAATTTTTAGATGCAAACCAGCAAGAAGTGGAAAGCTTACAGAATATTCTTTTCATTTTTTAAGCAATTACGGGGCTGAAGATTAATTTTGAGAAAAGCAAGGTTATTGGGGTTGGCAACAATCAAATTGGAGAAGAAATGGCGACTGTGTTTGGATGCTCATCAGAGAAGCTGCCCATAACGTATTTAGGCCTACCTCTAGGTGATAAACCTAGAGCCACATCTATTTGGAATATAGTTGTGGAAAGAATGAAAAAAAAATTAGCTCGTTGGAAGAAGAAATTTCTCTCAAAAGGTGGTAGAGTGACTTTAATCAAAAGTTCTCTTGCGAGTCTACCGATTTATTTTTTGTCTCTATTCTAAATTCCCTTAAAGCTTGAGAAGAAGTTTATTAGTCTAATGAAAAATTTCCTTTGGGGTGGGACAAGTGAAAAGAAGAAAATGTGTTGGGTGAGTTGGAAAATTATTTGTAAATCTAAAAGTCATGGAGGTTTAGGCGTGAGAGATCTGAAAAAAAACTAATAAAGCCTTTTTAGCCAAATGGGTGTGCAGATATGGTAGAGAAAAAATTGCATTATGGAAGATGATTGCTCAGGAAAAATTTGGTGGGAATAGAAATGCATTTTTTCCAAGAAATACCAATATGTCGCAAAGAGTTGGGGTTTGGAAGAAGATCCTCAAAGAAAGAGATCTCATTTTCTAAAATTTAAATCTTGAGGTTCATGATGGAAAATCAGTCTACTTTGGTGGGATTTGTGGTGTGGACCTAGCCGATTAAAGGATAGATTTCCCTCCATTTATAGGATCTCTCGAAAGAAGTATGGGGCAATTGCTGATATGGTGAGTTTTGTAGACAACAGAGTGATTTGGGAGTTGGGTATTAATAGAGTTTTTGATGAGGATGAACTCAGGGATATGAATCAGCTTATGCAAGTCGTGGGTATAGGCGCCTATGCTTTTGGAAAGTGATGACGTTTTTAACTATTCTCTAGCAAATGATAATGTATTCTCAGAAAAATCATGTTATAAGCTTTTGATCAACGAGGGTGAGATATGTCTGGTGTCCAATCTGATTTGGAATAAAGAAGTACCCTCCAAGGTATCGTTTATGGTTTGGGCGGGCTGCAGAAACTCTCTGCCTACTGTGGATGTACTTCGTAGAAGAGGTACGACTATAGTTAATAGATGTTGGTTTTGTTTAAAGGATGAGGAGACGGTTCCCCATATTTTTCTCAATTGTGAGATGATTAGAAGGATTTGGTATCTTTTCCTAGCCCCATATAATTTTTCTACACCTTTCCAAACTCTGTTAGGGATTTCCTTATGTTATGGAAGAGAAGATATGGCTATAATCGAGGTAAGAGGTTATGGAATCGAATGCCTTTTGCAATATGGTGGGTACTATGGACTGAAATAAATGGCAGGGTGTTTAATATGAAGATCATGAGGTTTGGGATATCATTATTAGCATTAAGAAAACTCTTGTTCTCTAGGGCTCAATGGATAACATGTTTTATGGATGCTCATTTGAAGACCTTGTAATGAGATGGGAGATGATTATTACTGTGTAAATCTTTTTTATCTTCTATGTTTCCTCTGCATTCTTTATTTTTTACTCTTTTTGTGACCTTGCTTTGGCCCTCCTATGTATTCTTTCACATTTTTGTGAGCTTGATTTAAGTTCACCTTGAATAAATTTTACCCTTTCTCGTAAAAAAAAAATGCATAAAGGGTAATTCCAAGTCAATAGTAATGCAAGACTTGAAGGGTAATTCTAAGACGATAGTAATGCAAGTCTTGAAGGGTAATTCCAAGTCAATAGTAATGCAAGACTTGTAGGGTAATTCTAAGACGATAGTAATGCAAGTCTTGAAGGGTAATTCCAAGTTGATAGGGATGTTTTGGATTTTCATAGTTAATCTATTTTGAATAATTATGATGTGTCTATGAAGGTTCATCATAACTTCTAGATTCGGAATCCAAAAAGACCTCCGACAGATGCGTTTGAATCTTAAAACATATATTTCTCTAAGGTTCAAATTTTAGAATTTTTGTTTCAGACATTGTGAACTACGGTATACTTGATCCCTGAATGCGTATATAGGCAGCTGCTATGCGGTTCACCATAAAAACGTAGTTGATTACTACTTTGGCGGATACGCAAACTATTCTTTATGTGCGCTATCTCACCAAACTACTTTTTCTTTGAGTTTAATAAAGAATTATTAAATATCTTCTTAGTTGGGAGATTAATTTTCTTTAGAAATTTAATGTCCTATTGAGCTAGCATCTGGTTGTAGAACTTTGATAGTCCAACGGTTCGATTTCTTGTGATGAGTTGTTTAAAAAAATTTGTTGCATTGAAATTTTAAATTTTAAATTAAGACTTTGTATCGGGCAGGCTTCAGGGATATTTAATTGGGTCCCAGGTAATAGTTTGGGTTGGATCTTTAATTGGGCCTAGAAATTTGGCGTTTATTTTAGTTTACATTCTGGGTTCGAGTCGTGGGCCAAGTCAAGCCCAGGTCCGAAAATCTGGGGTGTTACTAGAGGTGTTAAGTGGGTCATGCCGTGCCAGCACGGCTAGCACGATTAATAAGCGTGTCGTGCCGTGCCGTGCCGGCATGTCGTGCCTACCGTGCCATTAGTCGTGCCATTAGCCGTGTCTTATCGTGCCATTAACGTGTCAGCAACCATGCCACCAGCAACCGTGCCACCAGCAACCGTGCCATTAGCGTGCCTGATTGTACCATAACTGTGCCATTAGCGTGCCAGCTCGTGCCACAGCTGTGCCTAATCGTGCCAAGTTTCATTTTTTGCGCCATATGACATTTGCATGTGACAAATGTCATTTGCATGTGTCAAATGTTATTTTGCTAATGCCAAATGACATTTGCATGTGNATGAGGGACGGGCTAAAATTGGTTATTTTGACGCTCTATTAACTAAGTTTCGTAACAAATTCGCGGGATGGAAGGCGAATTTTCTTACGCAAGGGGGAAAACTCGTCATGGTTAGACATGTCTTATCCAGTATGGCCATTTATTTGCTATCGGCTGTTGTGGTGCCAAAGGTGGTTGTGCAGCGGATCAATAGGCTAATCTCTGGTTTTTTCTGGGGCTCTCACGATGAGAAGCCTAAGCATAATTGGGTTTCCTAGAAGGCCATATGCAGACCGGTTTTGGAAGGTGACCTAGGTGTTCGGTATATTGAAGACGTGGTTAGTAGTTTCAGACTGAAGAGCTTATGGAATGGCTTGGAAAATAAATCAATTTGGGCCTCTTTTATCATTGGTAAGTATGGTATTAACAATTTTGCCCTTCGTAGCTACGTCGCTCCTTGCACTGCTTTAAAATTTTGGAAAGAATGTGTCAATCTTATAGATGTGCTCGTAAAGAACTCGGCTTGGAAGATTGGTAATGGCGACATGAACTTCTGGTTTGAAAATTGGAGCAATGAAGGTTTTTTGGCTGATACTTTGCTCGAGGACGAGACCTACAGCTCTGTCACGCTTAAGGAGGCGGTAGAGGCGGAGTTTTGCATTCTTGGTTTACCTAAGTCCTTAGCCTTCCAAGTCAGAAATATGTATGACTCTCGGCTCCAAGCGGAGTCGGATGTGCGGTTATGGGCCCCAACCACAAGTGGTGTGTTCNATTATTTTGCATATGCAAAATGAAATTTGCATGTGTCAAATGTTATTTTGCTAAACAAATATTAAATCAAATGAAAAAATCTCAACAAGCTAACTTTTATTAATATTGAATAAATTGATCTTTGTTATTTTGCTAAACAAAGGTGAGAATTGGGGTGGAGGCGGTGCACATGACCATAATGCCCATGGAAGTAGCCATTTTTTGGCTATTAATAGGGGCATTTTGGTCAAAAAACAAAAAAAAAAGGCAAAAAAGAGTCGTTTTAACTGATAGTCGTGCCTAATCGTGTCGTGCCGTGCCGTGCCGCCTGTTGGCATGCCTAACGGCTATAAACGTGTCGACCGTTGGCACGTCTTTTAGCTATAATCGTGCCTAATCGTGCCATATGCCGTGCCGTGTCTCGTGCCATTTAACGTGTTAGTTAGTTTGTCGATATTTAGAAAGACTCTTATTTAGAGTCCCACTAGATTTTAGAAACTTCTTTCTCTTGTATTTGAGGGATCTGCTTTTTTAGGTAGGTTTCCTGTTCATATTTAGTTTAGGATTCCCTTTTCCTTCTAGGATTGGGATACCTATTGGAGGCTATAAATATGGGAGTAGGGCATTAGCTTAAAGCATTCAGAAAACAACATTAAGAGTGTGAGATCTCTTGAAAGGGTTGTGAGTCTGAGAGCAAGAGAGAAGAAGGGCCGGCAGCCCTTTAGGGCTGCCATATGGCGTTCAACCATTGAGAGAGGGTTGTGAGTTAGGTCTTTACAACATTGAGGTTTCTCTTGTAAGAGGTTGTGAGGTTTTTCTCTTGTGGTGTGTGGGCTGCCATTGAAGGTGAGTCTCTTGTAACTGTTTCTTCGTTATTTTCATATAGTGGAAAGGATCATCATCGCCCGTGGAT
>MVGT01000735.1:399006-410259 GCA_002174775.1 Macleaya cordata
GTGTTCTTAATCCACGGGTGGTGGAGGAAGAAAATAATGAGAAGGGAAAAAACCCTTTCATAGATGTTGATCAAGAGGGATTTCAAGTTGCAGCTTGTCATCCGCGAGACTCTGGGAGATGGGATCGAGTCCGGATTGAAGACTGAAATTCCTAAGTTCCATGGCGATACTTCGTCTGACGAACAGATTGATTGGATCTGTATTGTTAAAGAGGTTTTGGACTTCAAGGAGGTTCCAAAAAATAATATATTGACAGGAGATTTATTTTTATTCCGTGAGATCGTAGACAATCAAGTTTTTGTAGATTGGGATTCACCACCAATCTATGATATTTACCCAGATGATGAGGTGAATTTTAAGTCAATTTATGTTGATCCTTATTTCGTGGAATCCACGAACAACGTAGATGGCTTAGTGGATTTATGTAATAAAACATGTTATGTGGATCCATTTTTATTGGACGTCGGTGATGATTCTTCAAGACTAAATATTTATGTTCGATGTAAAGAGTTCTTCGTCGTATCCTCTGGTGTGATTGAATTTTTCTACCGAAAAGATCCATGCAAAGAAAACTACATTAGCAAGATTTGAGGACGAATTTTCTCCAACAGGAGGAGAATGATGAAGGATGATTTGAGATAATTTACAATTTTATTTTATTTATGTAAATTTATTATATTTATATTTATTAAAAATAAGTGAATTTCGTTTTTATTATTAAAGGCTTATTTAGGAAGGTCTAGAAATGTCTATTTTGAGTTTTAATAGGTTTAGAAAGTTGCTTATCAGTAGTAGATACCTTAAGGTCCAAGTTTTTAGTATTTTGGTAGGTTTCTAACTTGTTATGTGGGAGTTATCTATATAAGGAGCTCCAAAAACGAAAATTAAAGATAGCTTTTGATGATTAATGAAATTTATATTAGAGAATTGGTTCTCTTTTATTTTGTTCTTAGATTTATAAGTTATTTTGATCTGCGCCCTGCATCAATGTTCTATGCAAGCATGCAACTAACAATTTGCAATGATATGATTATGGAAATTAGTGTTTGCATGGTGAGTATGCAAATAAGTGTTTGCATGGTTACTATGCAAATTAGTGTTTGCATAAACAACAAGTTGGCGATTGTACAATTTCAAAGTTTTAAGGGTTTTGTTTCTGTAATTTCATCTCTGTGGGGCCAACATTGTGAGGAATTAAGGGATGATTTTTTGTGAGAATAATCTACATGATGTTTAGAACATCCCTACCAAAAATCATATCATTCTAAAAAAAAAATTCAAATCAAAAAATTGATTGAAAATCTGGACGGCTTATAAAAACACTCAATTTATGATCGGCTTAGGAGTTTTAGAATGATATAATTTTTGGTGAGATTGATCTACACGATGAGAAGACATATTTACCAAAAATCAGTCATTGGTTCCTTGCCATATAGTTTCACAAGGACCTTGCAAACATAATGTCTATATAACAATGTACACGGATCCGGACTCATATTTATATACTTCAGCTCAAGTTTAGGGCATGCAAGGAATTCCCTCATTTTTTTGAATAGGAGTCCCTTCTGTGATCGGACTCCACATACACTCCTCGATCAAAATGTGTGGTGTGCCAATCTACCTAGTTGGCCCAAAGTGCCCTAGCCGCTCATACGAAAAAACTAGCTTCTAACTCCTTGTAGATATTTACCATAATACCATATTTCTGATCTCTATAATATCTTCTTGTTTTCAATACTTTTGCTACAAAGTTTCCTGCAACTTTCAATATTCCATCGCCAACTTCAGATTTTTTTGCAATTTTTTCAAAATTTCATCACCTGCCATGGAGCCTTATTGCCTCTTACTGTGTTGCATCTAATGAACATGTACAGTAAGTCAATTCAAATCACCTTACTCTGGTCCCAATAACCCAGAGTAAAAATGAGGGTTAATTTGCATCGAATAACAAAATAATATTTTATATGTAAATAATATATCGTGAGGGCCTACTTTCGACTTCGCCATGAAGAGCCCATTTTGTATTGGTCAAGCCCCATGTTGATTAAATATGAACAAAAAGGTGTGATTGAGAATCTTTTGAGCTATCAAATACAAGAATGCAACTAGGTAGGTTGGCACGCCAAAGAATCTTAAAAATTAAAAACCAATCATGTGCATGCTCTGACTACTCCCAATAAGCAGGAGCAAAGAGGTGGCTCCAATTAAGCAATAAAAAAAAAATGCCGCAGCATACCACCAAAAAATTGTAGTGGCCAGATCAAGATACAAAGTTATTCATATTTGTAGGGCCCACTTAAAGTTGATTTAAGGAACGATATTGGGTAAGGATGTTGATTATGCATGTTGATCACCATGCGTGTTCTCCTCAACATAAATATTAATCATCCTTACAAAAAATTAGCAAATGCATTTTAGAACTTATAACACCCTATTATCATCTGGTGATTGAACTATATATTCATTTTCATGTTGATTTCATTAAAAATGAGTTAATTTTTTTGTGATGATGAAGAGAATATTGTTAGTTGAAATCAATCATTGAATCATCTTTATTTGTTCCCACAGGCTATTGTACATTCAATGTATGAATAACAATGTATGTAGATATATATATATTAGCTACATGTAGAGATTCCGGCCTTGTTTATTCTCAAATGCCCGATGATGCACATATGCGATAACTAGTTTAGTTTGTAAAGTCTATTTTGTTAATAGCAGAGACCTGGGTTAAAATTCTACTTGCATCGAGTTCGTTTTAAGGATGTCGGAGGATTGTGTACAAGTTTAGGCGTTTAAGTACTCCATATCGTCATTTGTTGATCTCCCAATTAATACTTGTAAGTTGTCAATTTTTCTCCTTCTTAAGGTCTTTAATTGCTAATAGTTTATGCGTCGTTCGTAATGCATTTCTTCACCCATTCATGCATGGTGGTGTTCTTAGTGTCGTTAATGACCTATATCCCTTGGTGGTAGTATTCTCAGCCCCGTACGTTAGCTGGGCTTCTTTCGCACCGTTGCTTGTTTTTGTAATTGGGCATTAGTGCATCACAAAAGAAATAATAAAATAATGCCGATG
Organism: Macleaya cordata; assembly: GCA_002174775.1. Classification (NCBI taxonomy): domain Eukaryota; kingdom Viridiplantae; phylum Streptophyta; class Magnoliopsida; order Ranunculales; family Papaveraceae; genus Macleaya; species Macleaya cordata. The sequence goes on from MVGT01000735.1 coordinate 402,086, forward strand.
ATTCCTCAATAATATCCAAAAGACACCCAATGTCTGTTGGTGGCACAAAACTCATGTTGGAAGTATATATGTCCTAGACTCCTCAACATGTGTGGCCTGCCAACCTACCTATTTGGCATAAACCCTAGCCGCTATATGAAAAAAATCGTTCCACTATCTAACTCCTTGTAGATATTTACCATATTAATTTCTGATCTCTCTAATCTCTAATCTTTAAACTTTGTAGATATGCTACAAAGTTTCCTGCAACTTTTAAGATTCAAGCGCCAACTTCAGATTTTTTGCAATTTTTTCAAGATTTCATCACCTGCCATGTAGCCTTATTGCCTCATTCATCTAATGAACACTGTAAAGTCAATTCAAATCACCTTCTTCACCTTACTGATCTGGTCCCAAACCCAGAGGGTAAAAAGGAGGGATTGCATCAATCATGGGGCCTATTTTCAACTTCGCTATGTCAAGAGCCCATTTTGTCTTGTTCCGGCCCCATATTGGTTAAATATGAACAAAAAGGTGTGATTGAGAATCTTTTGAGCTATCAAATGTAAAAGCGCAACGTACTAGGTATGTTTGCACACCAAACAATCTTAAAAATTAAAAACCAATCATGTGCATGCTCTGACTATTAACAATGAGCATGAGTAAAAAGGTGGGCCCAAGTAATAAAAAAGAAAAAAAAACAGCAGCATACCACCTAAAAATTATAGTGGCTAGATCAAATTACATCGTTATTCATACCCGAAAACTCAAATGAAGATGCTCCAAAGAATGATATTGAGTGAGGATATGTTCTCTTCATCATACATATGCTGCAGGATGATGAGAGAATATTTTAACTTAAAATCAGCCCTTCAATTATTTCTATGTGTCATACAATGTATGAATAAGTATATATATATATATATATGAAGAGATTTCAGCCTTGTTTATTCTCAAATGCCCGATGATTAATTTACAAGTGATAACTAGTTTAGTTGGTAAAGTATATTTTGTTAATAGCAGAGATTTGAGTTAAAATTTTACTTGTATCGAGCTCGTTTTAAAAATGTCAGAGGATTGTGTATGTACAATTTTAGAGCGTTCACGTATTCCCTATCATAATTTCTTGATCTCCCAATGCTTATAAGTTGTTGATTTCTCTTCTTTCTTAATGTCTTTAATTGCTAATAGTTTATGCGTCGTTCATAATGCATTTCTTCGCCCGTTCATGCATGGCGATGTTCTTTAGTGACCTATTCCCTTTGATGGCGGTATTCTCAACATCGTTAACTGCACTTTTCTCGCACCCTTACTTGTTCTTGTAATTAGTCATTAGTCTATCACAAAAGAAATAATAAAACAATGCCGATGATTCCTCTCAAAAGACTCCCAGTGTCTGCTGGTGGCACAATATATGTACTACGTTAATTTATGTATGTAGAATCTCAAATAAATGCAAGTGGGAAAGAAGAGGACATGTTTGCAAGGGTGTCTTTGTAACTGATTGCGATTAAAAGTAACGTGGTCTAAATGGAAGGCCGTCAGAATATTCCTCCACCTGTTTGTAGTTTGACGCGTACAGGAACAATCACATGATTGGGTCTTCTGTTCTTCTTCCAAAGTCTTTGTTTTTTTTGGGTCTTTTTGTTTATAATTGCCTAATGATAGTACCACATGACTCCTTTTTCATTGGATTTGTTTAGCTAAGAACCATTTGAAAATCCTCCAATGATTATAATTACAGAAAATAAAATGAGTTCCATGCCAGACTGCCAGTAAAAGGGAGAACAGTTTTTTATTTATTTATAATTTTTTTAAGAGAAAAGACAGTTCAGTCAACTATAAGGGGTAAACGTTTCAGTACCAGCAATAACTAATATGACGGGTCAGTTCAAAAATAACTGAAACCGCACGGTAGCTTTTACGGGACAAAAATACCCTCGTAGTTAATAAACCGCACGCTAAAAATATAAAATACAACTACTACAGAGACAATAAAAAAAGTTTTGAACTTTGAAAAAGTTAATTTTCGACTACTGTGAACTTAAATATATATTTATATGTATGCAAAACACAATTCGCATAGAATTACATATATGCAATAAATCTGAAAACAATAAAAAATACGCAAAATGAGTTTTGCAATTCAGTAAACAATATAAAATACAACCACTACGAGAGACAATATAAAAAGGTTTTGGACTTTAAAAAAGTCCATTTTTCGACTACTGTTAAATAAATATTTTCATGTATGAAAAACACAATTTGCATAGAATTACATGTATGCAATAAATCTGTAAACACTTAAAAGTATGCAAAATGTGTTTTATGAATATTTAAATATTTGCAAAACACATTTTGCAAATATTAACATGTATGGAAAATATAATTTACAAACTGTAATTATTATCTCTATGCATCTGAAACCTATAAAATTATAATTTTCACCAAATATAATATGGAATCTTTATATTTTTGTGCTACAGGGTAAATGGAATAAGAGAAATAGGAAACTAAGAAGCAATAAAGAAGCAAAGAAAACATCAAATGTGTTGCCGACATTAGAAAAAAAAAGACTAGCAACGAATAAAAAATAAGAAAAAAAGAAGAAATCAAAATTACCAAAAACTATATAGGTGCACAATGAAAGCAAAATACACATGCAAAAACAGAATTGCATGAAGGAAAGAATGTTGAAACGAGAATCAGTAAAATTTTAGTTACAATACGTTTGCAAATTAGTTTTTACAAACGTTATTTAGAGTTTTCAGCGCGAAATAATTAACGAGTTAGGAAGGAAAGTTTTTAAATAAGGAAATAAGGGCAAAATTGGTAATAAGAAAAATTAAAAGACGCACACGAGTTACAAGAAAAGATTAAAATATCAATAAATAATAATAAAAAAGGACTAAACAGTAAAAAAGAAGTCAACAAAAGAGATTTTAGACAAAATAAATATAGCTGGGATCAAACTGTAGTAATACTTATGAAAAAAGACTATTTGGTTGTTTTCTCTTTTTTTATGCTTTGTTTTCGCGTACAGCACAAAACCCTTCTACTTAATTAATCCTCAGTGCATGTTAGAGAAATTTTTTTATTTTTGCGTTAACATGGCTATAACTTTTAAAATATAAATTGGATTTCAACGAAATTTATATCGGTGGAAAATATTTTTCAAGATCTTTAAAAGAAATCAGTCATATATCAAATTATTATAAAAAAAACTATTCAAGAAGCGAATTCAAACGCATAATGCAAATTAAAAATTGCACACAATTTAAATTTGCATATAGGTATTAAGTTTGCATTTATGGGTTCCTACATTTGAATTGCTTACCATGAATTTCAATACTTTATGAAACATCAAACCATACAAATTATAAATGCATAGAGGCTTAAAAAGTGGCGATGCTCATAATATGCAAACATGCTAGACATAGGTGTTTAACTTTGCAAATTACAATTACTTGCGAGTGCAATATTAGTTTGCATAGTCAAATTACATAAATTTTTTGTTTTTTGAATTTGGTATTGTTGTCCTATCTCGCTTTGAAAATCTTGAAGTATGATTTCCAATAAAATAACTTTTGTCAAAATTAATCCGATTTGTAGATTAAAAGTTATAATATTTTGAATTTTAAAAAACTATTAGTTTTTCTCTCTCCTTTATGTTACCGCTCAAAAAAAAAATTGTTTTAGTTTGCACCAGTGTTATGAAAACTGGACTGGACCGGCCGGTTCAACTGGAAAACCGGTAACCCAGTATGAAATCTGGGTTGGGTCAACCTCGACCCACAATTTTCTTCAAAAACTTGCTTTTTTCTGTGAACCGGTTGACCCGGCCAGTTGAACCATCGACTCTGCTGAACCAACTGATTTTTTAACTGGGTTACTTTGTATTATTTAATAATAAAAATGATAGTGCTAATGAAGTTGTTAATCTCACAAATCTCAATGGGCCTAATGACTACATCTATCCTCAAACTGAGCGTACACATCTCAAGACTCAATGTCATCTAAGTAGCCTTTGCTCAGCCACAATTAATGCAAATCAGACTCACCTGCTCAAAGAGTGGCCTAAAAGAGAAAGTCTACTATCAACCTTTTACAAAACAGAAGAAGTTTCTTAATCTATGTTACTTATACTGATATGTTAGTGTGAGGTCTCTCTCCAATGGCTACCTTTGGGTCTTTGTCTTGTCCTTCCTTTATCCCTTTGTAACGGCTCTTTTGACCTACAATTCTATATATTTCAGTTGTAAGTTTAACCATTGTAAGTAAGCAAGTAAGAAAGAAACACAGAGAAAGATAGAAACCTTTTGCTCTTAATCTCTTGCATCTTCTCTTTTATTTTTTCTTCTCAAGTGTAAGGACTCAAACTCAGACTAACTGAACAATAAATGGATTTGTGTATTTGTTTCTGCTTTAAATATACAAGGTATAATTATAATGATAGTGGGTAACAAAGAATAATAAAATGTTTAATTAGTAGGATTTGAACTCAGATTAGTTGCATAGCCGTCTAACTTATCTACCATCTCAACAAAAAATTTTAATTTGCTTTAAATCAAAGCTTTATATTATATCCCGTGTAAATAAACTAAGAAAAACCCATGTACAATCTATATAAGTTAACCCAATCAACCCACTAGTTGACCCACTAGTTGAACTAGTTTGACCCAACCCAATGCCTTATCCGGGTCGATCTCCAGTCCGGTTTTTAAAATATTGGTTTGCACATATGTAACAATTATATCGTTGGAAAGTATTTTTCAACATCTTTAAAACAAGATAATGCACAAATGACTAATGATAATCTTAAACGATGGGGCTTTAAATTGACCAACAATATGTGCATGCTTTACAAAAAAAGACAAAGAATCAGTAGCTCATCTATTTCTGCATTGCCCTTTCTCATGGTAAGTTTGGTGTGAACTTTCCCTCAAAGAATATTCGAGCTGGGATTGTCCCAAGGATATCGAGCAACTAGCTCATATGTGGCTGAATCAACTTTGTGCAGGTAAATCTGAAATTAGAAGGAATATCCCTTACCAGCAGCCTAATATGCTAGTCACTATGGTCGGGGATAAAGAAGCCACGGCTTATTCAGTTTCAGTCGAGACAAAATCTTTGCTGGCAAGATGGTTTGCTGCCTTTCTTTCCCATATCAAAGTCAAATTTGATCAGTGGATCTTTTTCTAGGATGTGGTCTTAGAGGCTCATTTCTTTTTTCTTTGCTCTTCCAATCTCTCATTGGATTTGTTGGATATATATATTTAAAAATTGTTTTGTACATATAGTTCATCAAAACAACTTTGGAGTAATGGTTAAGGTTTTGGGTTCCCTCTTTGAGGTCAAGGGTTCAAACCCTCTCCCACCCATTATACTAGATATATATATATATATTAATCGAAGACCGGGCCGGGCCTTAGCGCCTTGGGGCTCTTTGGGCCTCTGATTTGAAACAGATTTTTTATTTAGTTTTTATTATAATTTTTATTTTCGAAAAATAAAATTATAACTGTTATATGACCGTTTTATAGCTGTTGTGCTACAGTGTTTATGACCGTTTTTTAGCTGTTGTGCTACAGTGATTATGGCCGTTTTTTGACAGTTGGATGTTGATCTATAAATAGACAACACTTATACTGAAACAAAATAGAAAAAACTTGACAAGTTTTCCTCCCTGATAAAAACTCTGAAATTGTTTCCGAGCAAGAATTGAAGTGTATTAGTATTCCGATTTCCCACCGTGCAAGGGAAATTGAGACAGAAGGTTTTCTGGGCTGTTTTATCCTGGGGACGACGTGACTGAGTAACTGCTTGCACATTTGGGCAGAGCCGCGAATCGTCTTAAAGAGAGCGACCTAGTCCGCGACTCATCCCAGCAAGTTCCTCTTATTTTTTCAGTAAAATCTGGTTTTGCGATTACAGGTATTTTACAATTGTATTTCCAACAATTTTAAGACGATCATAGTTCTGCTATGGAAGATGAAAAGAAATCTGTTGTTTCCGCTGATAACAATAAGCCCTTCAAATTCGAAGGACTTCATTTCAAACGGTGGAAACAAAAGATGTTCTTCTATCTCAAACTGAAAAAATTATCTGTTGTCTTGAGTTCGACAAAACCAGAAGAAGTTGAACCTTCTACTGATGATAACCTGAAAGCAATCGACAAATGGATGGATGACGATTTTGACTGCAAAAATTATATTCTGAATGCATTATCTGATGATTTGTATGAATATTATGCTACTTTTGACTCTGCTAAAGATGTTTGGGATGCACTTCAGAGAAAATATGATACTGAAGAGGCTGGGTCTAAAAAATATGCTGTCAGCCGCTATCTGAAATTTCAGATGGTGGATGAAAAATCCGTTGTCACCCAGGCTCATGAGTTACAAAAATTAGTTAATGAAATTCTTGCTGATAAGATGAACATAGATGAGCAATTTCAGGTAGCTGTTATGATAGACAAATTACCACCAAGTTGGAAGGAATTTAAAAGTACCCTACGTCACATAACAGAAAATTTCTCACTTGAAAGTCTGATTACCAAGTTGAGGGTTGAGGAGGAAGCACGGAAACAAGACCTGAAAGAAGAGATACTTATTGTTTCAAACAATAAAAGTCAGACTCCAGCTAGTCTGAAACCAATCAAAAAGAACACAAAGCCGAACCAGAACCGAAAGAACTTCCAGAAGCCCAATCAGAACAAGAACAAGAATCAACCCCCTTCAAGAAATGGACAGAATTCCAATTCTGCTCAGTTTATATGTTACAACTGCAACAAACCAGGCCATATGGCCCGTAATTGTAGAAGTAACAAACGTCGTCCTGCTCCACAGGCCAACGTAACTGAAGAGCCACTTGTGGCTATGATATCAGAAATTAATCTGATAAGTGGATCCGAAGGATGGTGGGCAGATACTGGCGCTTCTCGTCATGTCTGCTATGATCGGTCTCTATTCAAAAATTATGCTGAATCTGATGACAAGAAAGTGTTGTTGGGAGACTCTCACACCACTAATGTTCTCGGAACTGGAGAGGTGGAACTGAAGTTTACTTCTGGAAGGACTGTCATTCTAAAAGACGTCCTTCATACTCCAGAAATACGAAAGAATCTGGTTTCTGGCTATCTCCTCAACAAGGCTGGTTTTACTCAGACTATAGGATCAGATCAGTATATTATTACTAAAAATTCAATGTTTGTAGGAAAGGGCTACGCTACTGATGGCATGTTTAAACTCAATGTTGAGATGAATAAAGTTGCACCTTCTTCTTATATTGTTTGCACCTTTAATGTTTGGCATGCTAGACTCTGTCACGTTAACAAAAAACTAGTTAAGAATATGAGCATGCTAGGATTTATTCCTGAACTTTCCTTAGAAAACTTTGAAAAATGTGAATTTTGTAGTCAAGCAAAAATTACCAAAACTCCTCACAAATCCGTAGTTAGAGAATCAGAACCTTTAGATCTGATTCACTCCGACATTTGTGAGTATGAAGGCATTTTAACCAGAAATGGGAAAAGGTATTTCATTACCTTTATAGACGACTGTTCGAATTTTACTTATGTTTATTTGATAAGACATAAAAGTGAGGCTGTAGAAATGTTTAAGATCTTTATTGCTGAAGTTGAAAATCAATTCAATCGAAAGATAAAGAGATTTCGTAGTGATAGAGGTACAGAGTATAATTCTGGAGAATTCCTAGAATTATACAATTCTACTGGAATCATACATGAGACTACAGCGCCTTATTCACCAGAAATGAATGGGAAAGCTGAAAGAAAAAATTGAACTTACACTGAACTTGTTGCTATTTTGCTCAGTTCTGGGGCAGCTCCTCATTGGTGGGGAGAAATACTATTAACCGTTTGTTATGTTTTGAATCGAGTTCCTAACTCAAAAACAAAAATTTCTCCTCTTGAATTTTGGAAAAATAGAAAACCAAATGTTTCTTATTTTAAAATTTGGGGTTGTTTAGCTTATGTTAGGATTCCTGATCCTAAAAGATCAAAGTTAGCTAGCAGAGCTTATAAGTGTGTTTTTATTGGTTACTCCCAGAACATTAAAGCATATAAGTTTTATGATCTTAATAATAAAGTAATAATTGAATCTCTTGATGTTGATTTTTTCGAAGACAAATTTCCATTTAAATCTAAGAATAGTGGGGGTTACTTACCTAGTAAT
>MVGT01000735.1:450624-489398 GCA_002174775.1 Macleaya cordata
TGTTGCTTTTGTCTTTGATGATGAGTGTTCAAAAGCTTTTGAGAAGCTTACGTTGTTGTTGACCTCTGCCCCTATTATTCAACCCCCTGATTGGAGTAAGCCCTTTGATATTATGTGTGATGCATCTGACTATGCAGTTGGAGCAGTTCTAGGGCAACACAAAAATAAGTTACACCATGTAATTTATTATGCAAGTAGGACACTAAACGATGCACAATTGAATTATTCCACCACTGAGAAGGAGCTTTTAGCAGTTGTGTTTGCCTTAGACAAGTTTAGGTCTTATCTNTTGTGTATGCATTAGTTACAATGTAATACGTTTCATATGATCAATGCACTTAATTGTACATATATTAGTCACATTGTTATACTTGTGATGTGACCAATGCACCTAATTTTGTATGTATTGGTCACATTGTTAAACTTTTGATGTTACTAATGCACCCAATTTTGTATATATTGGTCACATTGTTATACTTTTGATGTTACTAATGCATCCAATTGTATATATATTAGTCACGTTGTGATACGTTTGATGTGACTAATGCACCCAATTGTGTATATATTAGCCACGTTGTTATACTAGTGATGTGACCAACGCACCCAATTTTGTATGTATTGGTCATATTGTTAAACTTTTGATGTGACTAATGCACCGAATTGTATATATATTAGTCACGTTGTTATACTTTTGATGTGACCAATGCACCCAATTGTGTATATATTAGTCACGTTGTTATACTGGTGATGTTACCAATGCACCTAATTTTATATGTATTGGTCACATTATTGTACGAATACAAAAATTGCATTACCAATGGCTGGATGGTATGGTGACGTGGCCAATACACTGATAGTTGTGCTGCATTTCAACTACATTTCAGCTGAATTTAAAAGACAAAATCATGAAAAGGACNGGTCGAGGCGGTAGCTTGTAAAAAAAATGATCACAAGGTTGTAGTCCAATTTTTAAAAGATAATATACTCTCTCGTTTTGGAACTCCTCGAGCCATTATCAGTGATGGGGGTAAACACTTTTGTAATCATGCATTTGAATCATTGGTTAAAAAGTATTCGATTACTCACAAAGTTGCTACCCCATATCACCCACAGACTAGTGGCCAAGTTGAAGTCTCTAATCGGCAAATAAAACAAATTTTAGAAAAAACGGTTAATCCGAACCGCAAAGATTGGTCACTTCGACTAAATGATGCGCTTTGGGCATACCGTACTGCTTTCAAAACGCCAATTGGGATGTCACCTTACTGGCTTGTCTTTGGCAAAGCCTGCCACTTGCCTGTGGAATTGGAGCATAGAGCATATTGGGCAATCAAAACGTTCAATTTCAACCTAGATAAAGCTGGTTCACATAGGAAACTTCAACTCAATGAGTTGGAGGAAATTAGGAATGATGCATACCACAATGCTAAAACATATAAGGACCGAATGAAAGTGTTTCATGATAAAAATATTAATCGTAAATCTTTTAAAATTGGTCAGAAAGTCCTTTTGTATAATTCTAGGTTGCATTTATTTCCTGGTAAGTTACGTTCTAGGTGGACTGGTCCCTTTGAAATTCATCATATATATCCACATGGGGCTGTCGATATCAAGAACACTGAAAACGGTAATATTTTTAAAGTTAATGGTCAACGTCTTAAACCGTTTTTAGAGTTACTTCTCCCAGAAGTTGAGGAGACTCTTCTGGAAGATCTTGTCTACCAGGATTGACTTTCTTGGTTTGTCTGGCTGAAGACGTTAAACTTAGCGCTTGCTGGGAGGCAACCCATGCTATTTTTGGGCACCGATTCGCTTTATGGTAATCTCTTTCCTTATACCTATTTTATTTCATCATATCTTTTGTGTTCATATTATTTCTTAGATTTATATTTAGGAATATTGAGGACAATGTTTGATTTAAGTTTGGGGGTAAGGGAGAAAAATTAATTTTTTTTGTGTCCATGAGTTTCAAAGTTGAATAGGGTTCATGTTAATGATGTGAATTAGAATCTTTGTGATTTTAACAGATTGATTTTTAGTTTGCTAATAAATTTTGAATTTTAGTTTATTATACTATCCCTTTGCTAAAAGTTTTTCAGAAATATTGAGACCTAGAGAAATTTTTTCATATAGCCACATTAGTGTAACCTAAGTGAAGAAAGACCCTAACTGAGAGATCCCGAATAATCATTAGTGGAGACTTATTTACCTAGTGTGAGTTTGTTGGCCTTTCATTGTCCGTTGAGAGATCTAATCTGAGCTAATTCTGAGTAGAATGAAGAGCTACTCAATCTCACAGTTATTTTCTAGCACTTTCTTTGATCTCATGAGTGCTATAATTATTTTTCAACCACTGAGGGTGACATTAGGATTGCAAAAACCTCATCTTGTAGTCTGAGATGATACATGACATACCTCTCTTGACTTGGTAATTGATAATAGGTAAATTATGTTTCCCCTTCACCGCCATCTAAAAGTCTATTATCATTCCATTTGCAATGTTTCTAGCATTCACCACATCACCTCTACATCATAACAAATTTCCATTCATTGTTTCTGAGAAGTGAATAGGGATGATCAAGGAAAGAAAATAAGAAGGACATTGTGTTTATTCAGTATATGTCTTCATTTGAGCTATATCAAGATAAAGTTCTATATGCAAGAAGTGATATTTTTCTTCTACAAAAGAATATAAAAAAAATGAATGAAAAAAAAAACAAATGTAAAGAAAAAGAAGAAAAAAAAAAGTTGAAATTCAAGTCAAAGAAGAACAATTGAAGAAAAAGTGAAGATGTACAATTCAACAAGTGTCTGACTTAAAGATTCAAGGCCCCTATTTTCTCAGAAACTTTTCACCCATCTACCATTCATATCCTACATCAATACCATTTTACCCATTATAGGAACCTATTGGATACTAGGAAAAGAGAGGTTAGATAGTTGATCAGGTGAGAAGTTGAGTGAGCATCCCCATCCTCAATGTAGTGGTTGATATTCCTTTCTATGAGATCAGTCCTTTGAAATTAATTCGTTTTTCTTTAAAATATATGTGAGTCATTTGTTTTGTGCTTTATTCATACTCACAAATGAGAGTGAAACAATTCCGAGCGTTTTATTTTTTAGGGTATAACCGTGAGGCTGAAGTCGAGGCGAAATGTATTAGGAAGGTGATCTAAGTTGTGGTTTTATCAGAACTAAATTTGCACTCTTGTTGGCTATTTACTTACACACTCTTAAACTTGAGTATTTGTGGAAGGTTTTTAGTGTTCGGATAGTGTCATAAACTCTAATTCATGTTTATTAGTTTGTTAAAAATTATGTTGCTAATTGCATATGATTCTGATTTACTGTATAATTTTTCTAAAACAATACTTTGGACCCTAATTCATTTTGAGAGCTTATAATTTTGTGGGTAGATTAACTGCAAACCCTCACGAGACAACACTCGTCCACTAGGGGTAACCTAGGGGTTTAACGGCTTGTTGCACATGCTAAGTGCAATCGCGATTCCTGCGAAAGTGAGTTAGGATTTATTGTTTTCATTAGGTTTAGTTTTGCTAGAGGACCAGTAAAATGCAAGTTTGGGGGTATTTGATAATCATATTTATATTACATTTGCTACCTTATATTTGTATTAGTTAGTTAATTATTTAACTTCATTTGAATTAATCAAGTGTATTTTTGTTAATGTGCAGATATTAGTCGAAGATCACAAAAATATATAACTTGTGAGCCCTCGGATTCCAAATTGAGCAAAATTAATGAAGGCACCTGGAGAAATTAATAAGAGCACCCTTTGCATGTTTAAGGAAGCCAAAAGAAATCAACTGATTTCAAATCCAATAAAATTAGTTGATGACATCAGCATGATGTCATCAAATACTCAATTTATGCTTGCTTCATACGTTTGGAAGGTGGACAATTAAGTTTTTAGTAGAAAACAAATTTTGATTTCATTATAAAAATACTTCTCTCTAGTGGACCCACCTATCTCCAGCGTGTATAACTATTGACAAAATTGAGTTCTACAACAACAAGTGGTCCCACGATGATGTCAGCATCACTTTAAAATACATCTCTAGAGTTATGTTACGTATAGGTTTTGATAATGTCATCCATGTAAAACCAAGTTATTGCACGAATTTCGAGGGCAGCTTATTTTCTTTTCCTTCTCTTTGAAGACAACCAATCGTGGGTCCCACCAGTTAAATTTCTATTTGTATTTGAAGTATTCATTGGGAGGTCGGCAGATAGAAACCATTTGGGATATGGATATTAGTAAGGGTCAATTATAAAAATAGGGTGCCGATTGCAAAACAAAAAGGAGGGAGGAGAGCTGCTGGACGTATAGAAAAGGGCTGCTGCTGCCATATAGTACGTACAAGAGAAATCGATAGGAGAGAAAGAGGTGGAACGTAATCTTTTAATTATTTTTGTGAGTACACTAATTTGATTAATGAAATATTATTTAATTAATTATTTTGTTTCTTCAATTATGTGTAACTAAACCCTCAACTAGGGTTGAGGATGAAGCTTTGTGGATGAACCAATAATGGTGTGTGTGGATATTTATTTTTCTTCTCGAAATTATTATTAATGTTTTAATTATTCTAGCTTCTAATAATTGTTAGGGATGAAACCACGGACACATGTGATGATCTTACATGTAGTTTGGAATAGTTTCTACCAATTATTAACTTGGTTTTGTAAAGTATTAAATCAAAATTGGATAATCTGTGCTTTTTTCGATTTTTTGGATACTTAGGTTAATTTATTTTTGATCCTTCAAGTGAAGTGGAATAATATATTATGTTGTTTTGAAAAGGGTTTTAATGTTCAATCTTCCATACTAGCATGTTTGATTACTAGCCTAGTATGTGGTTATCGAGAAGGAAATTAATGTTCATGCATAGCATTATTATGGGTTCTACAAAGTGGATTCTAAAACCTTAGTAAATTCTCCCATTGTTTTACTCAATTGTTTTTAATTAGTGGTTTAATTTTCTTTGCTTTAATTAAATCATTAGTTTTTAAATCATCTCTGAATTTAAATTGCTAGGATTAGAATTTAATTAATTTTAGATTTAGTTTGATACTTTTTATTCTTGTCCTCGTGGGATCGACCTCGTAATACGAGCCATATCTATGTATGATTCGTGCACTTGCGAGTATTATTTGATTTTAATTAATCTTTTAATTTAGGTTAGTTTAAATTCACATCATAGATCTTACAGAGAGAAAATGAAGAGATTTTTATTGATTCATGGGGAACCATTACAAATGGAGGAGGTTTTCATATCCTCTGTATGGTGAAACATTAGAGGTCACCGGCGGCCTCATCGATGGCCATCTCCAGAACAACGAGCCATTAAACCGCCCATATCCTCTGTACGATGAAAGCAATCAAGAAATTGATGCACAGTTGGATCAGAATCATAAGAATGAAGAAACACCAAGTTAAATCCATTCCACCCGGGCGAGACCGACGATCGGCGGAGATAGATCGGAGTTCGATGAGGAGAAAAGTGAAGAGAGAGCTTGATGGTACGACAATAAGGAACGGCGAGAACAAAACGACGAATATCGGCGAAGAGCTGTGCGGTTCGAGGTTCAGGGGGTTTTTCACCCTAAAAGAAAAGTTTTATTTTTCTTTTATAGGCAAAACCACCCAGGGGCACACGCACCCTTGAGATACCCTAAAAAAAGAGATACACAAATGACCCATTATCTATAAGAAAGAAAATTTCTGACATTTAAAAAAATGTATATATTAGTCACATTGTTATACTTTTGATGTGACCAATGCCCCCAATTGTGTATATATTAGTCACGTTGTTATACTGGTGATGTTCCCAATGCACCCAATTGTGTATATATTAGTCACGTTGTGATAATTTTGATGTGACTAATGTACTAAATTATGTATGTATAAGTCACGTTGTTATACTTTTGATGTTACCAATGCACACCATTGCACCCAATTGTATATGTATTAGTCATGTTGTGATACTTTTGATGTGACTAATGCACCTAATTGTGTATGTATTAGTCATATTAGTTTACAATCGTCACATGATTTACATAATCCCGTGACCGATAATCTTAATGTCACGCTTTCATAATATAACGTGACTAAATAAATAAGGATATTAGTTACATTTAATGTAAATAACTTGACTAAAAAATAGGTGTATTAGTCACATTTAATTAACGTAATGTTACTAAAGAATTATGAGTATTAGTTACATTTAATAAACATAACGTAACTAAAGAAACATGTGTATTAGTTACATTTGATAGAAATGACGTGACAAAAATATATTAGTTATCATATCTAAAAAATAGGTTTATTAGTCACATTTAATTATCATAATGTGACTAAAGAATTATGGGTATTAGTTACATTTGATAGAAATGACGTGACAAAAACATATTAGTTACTTTATAAGTTTACATTAGTCACGTAATTTGCATACCGCAGTGACCAAAGTGACTTAACTTCACTTAAGGAACATACATTAGTCACGAGGACACGTTACACCGTGACTGTAAAATCAAGGTATTAGTTACATAAAAATAGACTTCGCGTGACTAAAATATATTAGACACGGTGTTCAATTTATAACCGCGACTAATATTCTTTTAGTGCACTTTTGTAGATACGGTGAATGCAATTCTTAACTTTCACCGTGATCTAAACCATTATATCATTCTTTAGTCACGGTTGTTGGTACTACCGTGTCGCTTCAATTTCTTAAAACTGTGACTAAATGTCATTTTTGTACTAGTGATATATATATCAGAAATCAATTCATTCTTGAGAAATTTCACATTTCTATGTACTTTTTAAGTTGTTGGTCAGTGAAGTTAGGATTCAATACTGCATGTGCCACCTAACTTAAAAAAAAAAATTTAATAACATTATCCTACCAGTATGGTTCCCGTTTCATTAAAAAAATTCCTCTTCTATTTATATATAAGTACGTTTCACATGGTGTATTTAAAAAAAAATGTCAACGAATAAGATTAGCACTTAAGAATAAATCAAATATTTATGGGAAAAATTGAGTAATTAAGAAGAATTTCGGATATCCAAGGGTTTCATAATAATTAAGAGCTACAAGTACTCTATAAATAGGGCGTAATTGATCCCCAGAAAAGATCGAAATATATATGTAAAGTACAACAACAAAAACAGAGCAGTAATGGCCAAAAAAAGTATGAGCAATTATTTTCCCCTGTTCATCGTGTCCTTGTTCGTTCTGGTGGTCTTTTCGCGTAAGTAATTGTTTCCTCTTCCTTTTTTTCTTTTCTTTTTTTTTTTTTTTTTACTGCAAATTTTATAGCAATTCTTATAGAAATTTAAATGAACGATGAATGTGTAAATTCGCGCATTTTTTAATCTTTCAGATCCACAGTGAATTTTACGCTTCTAAATCATATCTATTCAACTTAATCATCTCATAATAAACTCTTTCTATTCAACTGTTTTTTTTTAGCTTTTATAGACCCTATATATATTTGTTAAATTTCCTGTAAAATCACGATTCCAGGAAAGTCAAACATTTTTATGACTTATTGTTTTGACATAATAAATTTTTTGCTACACGAATTTTTTTACCAAAATCTCTAAATTGATCAGAATCTACTTTCAATTTTCAAACTGAATTGATAATTCACGGTTCTTCATGATAAGTGATAATTTGTGGGGAACTACTCAAAAGTAGTCGTGGATTTCGGATTTTAAAATCCAAATAAAGTTCGTCCAAATATATCTTTTTTCTTTTTCTTTTTTTGTGACGAAAGCATCTACGTAAAAAAAATCATACCATTCTAAAATTTCTAACCCCATCTATTGAAAGGCAGCGGCTCCTCCTATATATAGCATGGTATAGCATGATAGTTCTTAAATATATCATGTTCTTAAACTTTAAACCATATTATTATGCGCAGAAGCGGAATATGAGGACAGTGCGATACTTTGCAATGGGAAGTTCTGGATAGACCACATGGATCAGGGTTCATGTTATAACAAGTGTGCCGTTGATCACAGTTCATTGCGTGCTCGAAGAGTGGCTGGTAACTCTAAAGGATTTTTTTGTTTCTGTTGCGTTGAGAATGGAGATCCAAAACCCACCCGACCCCGACTCGACCGCCTTTTTAAGATGGGAGACTCATTTAGTCTAATCAAATAAATAAATAAATAAAACGAAATTAACGGGTCTGCCAATGATAATATCGAATAAATTAATTAATAAAATTGTATCTTTAATTATCTTTTGATCCGTGATGATGCATGGAGAATTTGTAAGTAGCTACTGTTACTTGAGTCTTAATTTCTTTGGTTTATTACAAATAATATAATGTATGAGCTGAAAAAATAAAAATAATTTAAGGTTAATTAATTTGGTGCATGCATGCCTTTGTTGATGAAGTTAATAATTAGTTAATAACAGCCCCTCAAAAAAAATTAGTTAATAACAGCGTTGAATGTTAGACGGGTAAGTTGCCAAGGGATCTCTCCAGACAGCTTGTTGTGAGAGAGAGAGAGCCACAAAAAATTGTATTTCCTAATAGGATAAATAAATTATCAACATTCTTCGCCGGCCATGAGCATGATATGAAAAACATTTCTAATTTTGATGAGTCCATTCATTACGTACATCAAAATATAACAACCCCTTGAATTAATCCAAACCACCCAAACAAATCACATTACTTGCACACTAGAAAGATGATGCACACCAGTAAGTATCCTTATAAAATCATTGCTGGTGATCCTAATTTCGATTCTTTCAATCCCTACTACATCACAATAAGTATTATTCCCTATAAAAACTTTACCAACTACAGGTGGTATATGAGGCAAACCACTCCCTGTAAGGACATTTGAAAGGAACAAGAAGAATTAAGATCCACTATTTTGCTTGCGATAACTAATAGGACTTCACCATCATCACTATTTGGATTCGAGGTAATTGTAGTAGTGGTCGTCTTCTCACTATATTTCTTCTTCTTCTCAGGCAACCTCGTATCATATTCTATAGAACAACAAGAACTCCGATTCATCATGTTTCACTTATGCTTTTTTAAACTTGTCATTAGATAAGAATATAATACTCTTTGCTTGCTTTAAACTAATGGTGCCTTAACGAAAACAACGTCTTAATCGGATGGTTATCGGTACGATGTAAAGATGCAAGCAAAAGAACTGTTTTATATATCCTCGTCTTCTAACTTTATACAAACATTAGATAAATCATAAATAATCTTTTTGAACTTACCTAGATGGATGTGCAGATCCACACCTCTTATTTAACGAAGGAATTTATCTGTTGCTTCAAGATTAGTTATATAATTAAAAACCTAGGGTTGCATAGTCTTTTTTTATACTTTTGGACATTATCAGCACTTTTTGAAGCTTAACATTTCAAATTAATATACATATTTTGATGTTCACTAAAGTGTGTACGTGGGTTTTTAACCCCAGATTTGTATAATTATAAACTCGAGCGAGTATCTAAGTTGTAATTTATATAGTATATTTTATATACTTTTGAGCATCTGCACTTTTATAAGCCCTAGCAATTCAAATTTGCATGTTTTAATGTTCAATAAAATATTGAGTTCATGATAAGTAAATTCAAATGTAAGGATCTAGATGTGCATAGTTAATTTACATAATCTTGAGTATGTAAGTTGCAATCTGCATAGTTTAATTTTAATTAATTTTAGTATATCTGCACTTTTTTAAGCATATATGCTTTTTAAATTTGCATGTTTAATTTTTGCTAAAATTTAATTTATATTTTAAAATTTATGGTCATTTTTACATTAAACCCAATTTAAAAGTTTTTTCTCTTTCCCTCAGTTATCAAAACAACAATCATTATTAGAATTTTTTTGCCTTTTTGCTTTATGTTGGGGATCATCTTTTTACGCTAGGCTAGGGAATAAGATAGCCTCTCTAATGGAAGTGTAGTCAGCTCTAATTTGTTGTGCCACATAGAAAGTACACACATTGAAACTAAAAAAATATCTCTAATAAAAATGTGCTCGGCCAATGTGAAGCTAATGTTGCGTAAGGTTGGAAGACATCCTCTAGCTCATCATCTTATTCTATAGGGTTCACCTAGAAGATGTTTTTTTTCTATCATAGTCAACAAATCTCATAAATATTCCACTCTCTCTCTCTCTCATTTTTTAGATAATCTCATTTAATATCTCATTTTTTCTCTCATTTTTTACAATTTAAAAATAGCCCATTTAATTAATTAAGTGTCAAATAGGCAAGATATATAAACAAGCTAACCACATTTGCATTAGAGATGATTTTTCCTCTTTATTTTAAGTTGTGGGAAATTTTTCGCCACATAGAAAGCAAGTCTCAAGAGGATATCTTGTGAGCGTTGCTACATAAGAATCTAACCATCTTTGCATTGGAGAAGCTCTAAGAGTACCAAAATAGAAACAATAAAGCTTTTTAGTCCGACCATTTTACAAAATCGGTGCCAGATGCTTATGTGGTAGAGTGAGACTCACCACCTTTTCCCTTCCAAAAGTATTATGAGGGAGTTTTCAACTTATGTGGCAGTGGGACCTATCATACCACATAAGCATTTGGTATTTATTTTGCAAAAGAGTCGGCCAAAAAGCAGCACTCAAATAGAAATGCATGTCCTCCCCTCACTTTTTTACTCGTGCAAAGATGTATCATGTATCACCCTTTTTTTGACAAATCAAATCCAGGTTAAGTGGATTTTGAGATCTGTGATGGAGCCCAACCCAATGTGACGAAAAACCAATAGAAACAAAGCCCAAGTTGGGATATTTTTTGGCTCAATGAAAAGAGAATTTATTGAAGCAAGCAAGACAGAGACAAACCTTACTGCTCAAATTAAGTAGCAAAGGCAAAGCAAAAAAACAGAGCAAAAAGAAAGAAAGAAACGGCTTTTACACGTCAACTGGTATCCCAACTTCCCAACACGTCCTTTTGCTTATAAAAAGACTAGTGATATTGAGAATCTTAAGATTCTCTAACAACCATCCTATACTATGAGCTATCCTACTTTTCTCAAATGCAATCTTAAAACTATCTTCATTTTTAATAATAAAATAATAATTTTTTATTATTTTTTAAAATTTTAATAAATTTTTTATTTTAAAATAAACTCTCATAAAAAAATTTATTTTCAAAATAATCCTTTCTCTCTCTAAAATCTTTTAAACTACAAACCCTAACTTTTAAACCCAAAAACACAAGGACATCTACAATCGACTCTATTTTTTCCCAAACCGAGTTTGCTGTCCCACCGGCCGTCTCTCTAGTTTCGGCGACGTGCAATGACGAGGAGGAAAAAGGCCATTGAAGCCCCACCATCTTCTCCCCCTCTCTATTCCTCTTTAACAACTATAACTCCTTATTCCCGAGCTGTTCCTAATCGAATTCGAAAAACAGACGAGGAGGAAGAAGGCCATTGGTACCCAACTGATAAATTCCTAATTGATTTACTAGATGTTTGAATGATTTATAGTGGTGTGATTACTAGGTTCTTAATCATATGGAGTTCTCTATTTTCTTCCCGTCCGTTGCACTGTTAATCCACAAGTAATAGTGGGTATTTCTTTTGGGTCTTTAAATACTTGAGGGTTGTTAATGGTGGAAAAAAAATTAAGAAGGAGAAAGCAGTATTAATGGCGGTGGTGGGTAATTTGGCAGAAGAAGTACTGAGCACTTCCCTAAAAATGCTTTAGGACTCGCAGTTGTATTTTCATCTGATTTTAAATAGATTTTTTGAAAAGAAAATAGAATCATTATTTATCTACTTTTGCCCAGTTAAACATTGATTCAATCAGAATGCTTGTAACGTGCACCCCTATTAAATGAGAGTGCACAAAATAGCACTAGTTTATGTGGGGGAATCTGGATTTTGATTGGTTGGACTTCAATTTCAATCATCTAGATCCCTGCAATTTTTTTTATTTTCAACTAGGTATTGGTTTAATCATATTTTATACTAAAATTATAGGATGGCTCATAGTAAGTAATGGTCAAAATTAGGTCAAAATTAATTTTGACCTAACATGAATTTCACCTAAGATGGCTCATAGAGAATTCTAGCATTCTCAATATCATCAATCCATAAAAATGGGATAATGCTAAACATACAATAAAATCTTGCATAATTTTTTACCCAAAGCTAATGTAACGGTAGAATTATTTTTCACTTACCATCGTGATTCACGTGGATCCTAAAGTGATATGCCTCCATCGTAGATTGTGTCTTCGGTAGAAAATTCTGTAGGTTTTTTAGTAAGCCTAGCATCATCGATAAAAATGAGTCCTTCTACACTCACCCGAAATTCACACTCACTAAATTTACCTGCTGACGTGTCACTAATTAAATTCAGAGAGAGAATTAGAAGTGCATTCAAATCACTTTGTCTCTCCAAATTTAATTAGAGACAGATCAACGGGTAACTTTAATGGTAAAATTCACGAGAAAGTGTAATATTTTTCTTACAATTTACAAGTTGTATGCACGTATGTTACACGTACTTGAAAAGAATTATGTATTTTTTAAAAGTTTTATTTTTTCAGCTTTTTGATAATAATAATAATAGTAATATATTTATGAGTCTTTTACTCTATGGACTCCGAAGTTGAACATCAATTACATTTCCTACCTTGAACTTAAAACAACTCTCCATGGACCTTGCTTTTTGAAGTTGCTTATAAAAACTACCCTGATTTTTTAAAATTTCACATTTGCCCTTCACCTTCATCTTTCTCCTTGTCCCCTCCCCGTCACCGATGGGAGTAGATGACCTGGAAAAAATTTCCAGGCCATCTCCCTCACCCCTTTCTCTCTCTCTCTCACTTCTCATTCTCTCCCTCTCACTCTATCTCTCTTTCTTCCCCCACCCATCACTAATGGGATGACCTGGAAAATTTTTCCAGGCCATCTCTCCCCCCTTTCTCTCCTGCCTCTATCTTTCTATCTCACTTCTCTGTAGTTTATATAATTAGATTTTAGCTATGTTTATTAATTTCTTTTTTCTTTTCTTGTTAATTAATTAAAATAAAAATATTTGATAATTTCTTGACTGATGATCAAATCTAAACTTAAGGTAGTAAACCTAGGTACAAAGGGTATAATAATCATCGACGTCAATAGTAGAAAGGTGTGGATCGTTGATTTTCTTTAAGATTTAAAAGTAAAGGTAAAGATACCGTAGATTTTATGGTTGTAAAGATTAAAATCTCTGCTGTATTTATGGGGTACTGCTAGGAGTATATGAAATCATGCCCTGCGAATTTAGTGGTGGATTCCTAAATTAAAAGAGAAGTATGAGAGAGAGAGGCAAAAGAGAAAGGGGTGAGGGAGATGGCCTAGAAATTTTTTCCAGGTCATCTACTCCCATCGGTCATGGGGGAGGGGATAGAGAGAGTCTAAGAGATGAAGGTGAAGGACAAATGTGAAATTTTAAAAAATCATGGTAGTTTTTGTAAGCAACTTCAAAAAGCAAGGTTCATGGAGAGTTGTTTTAAGTTCAAGGTAGAAAATGTAATTGATGTGCAACTTTGGGGTCCATAGGGTAAAAGACTCTATATTTATTTAATATGAAAAAAAAGTGATTGGAGTTTAATTAATATTATTTAATATTTAAAGTGGAGGTATCCAATTAATTGTGAGTGGAACTATTTAATGCTTAGTGTTTATTAAAAGAATCATTAGCAATACACCCTAAAAAATTAATTGCGTTTGCAATATACCCCTATTTTAATTGAAATTATTGACATAACCCTAAGTTAATAGTTTCTATCAAAAGGGGCGTTAAATGACCAAGTGCGTAACACATGATGAGTGTTTTTATCAAAATACTGTCATGTGTTGTACACGTGAACTACTATGGCCCATACTTTATAAGTACCTAGAATACCCTTAGGTTGTACACCACACTTGGCCTCTATCCTATTATGTCAATCCCACGGCTCTAGTATAGTTTATTGTTCATTCTTATTTATAGGGTGTGGTACTAACTTGTTCTCAAATTTATTTGGAAGAACCATTTAGGTTGTGTTTGATAGCACACAAGTGTGTTCTTCGAAGAACACAAAAATCACATAATGAGCGAGATGGACGTTTCTGGGGATTTTAGCCTGTGCATCACTATTAAGGTTGTCAATGGATATTTGAAAATCTTAAATTCGATCCGAATCCGCATTCAAAATTTCAAATATTATCCAAAATTTTGGATTTATGTTCGAATTTGAATATTATGTATATTTCGGATAATATATTGCATTATCAAATACGAATTCGGTATTTGTGATATTTTATCCAATAATTATCTGAATCTAAAAAGAATTAAATATATATATATTATATTATTTTTAGAGCATGGTATTTGATGTGCTCAAATGTAGTAAAATGAAAGTATGAAACTTAAATAAAATAAAAATGGTCCTAGATTCCTCTTGTCTCCCTTGCCACTTTTTTTAAATGTTTTCTCTTTCCTCCCATCTTATTTCTTGTCTCCTACTTTTCTCCTTCCTCTCATCTATCTGTCTCAAGTTTCTCCTAACTATCTTCATATTTTCATGTTGAAGGAGTTAGGAGATGATGGATGCGGCCACCACTGTCACAGCGTAAAAAAATACTCACAGATCCAGATTTTTATGTTGAAGAAGAAAATTCCACCGTTAACACCATTACCAACAAGGATCAAAGAAGAAAATCCCCCACAAACCTCTCCAAGTCTATCTCCCTTCATTTTATTTTTTTGTTATTTTTGGTTAGATTCTTACTGATTTTGTCTATGAACATGGTCATTGCTCTCTATGCTTCCTTTTTTTGTCTCTCCTATATATAAAAAATAGATTTTAGGACTTTTTGTGCCCTTTTTACCACCATCAAAATATTATCGGTCGAATCAAATATTATTTGATATCCAATAATATTTTCGGAGAATTCAGTCAATAAAATTAGATATCCGTCAGATATCGGATCGGATTTAGATGGTGAAAAAAAATTTAGATTCGAATTCGGATATGGCCAAATCCGGTCCGATAGGTTACCATTTACACCCCTAGTCACTATCTAGAAAACAAAGTTGAGTTCGGAGAACAAAAAAAAAGTTAAATTAGAACTTTTCATCCTAGTCTAGTGCAAGATAATCTCCTACTTTCTTTCCAATCATCTTCACGTGGGTCCCTTAATTTGAATTCTTGTAATGACATTATATGAACTAGTCCCCCCAACACGCGCTGTGGATTGGCTTTGCTTTAACAAACTTATTTTGCCCCCTACACGTGTTTGAGTTGGCAAATTATGCGGCAGGTTATTTAGTTAACTATTCATATAACGGCTTCATCGAGCTGTGCAAACGTGTGTAAGTTGGTTGTCCATCTTCCCTACAAACGTATTGGATACATGCAATATTATTGATTTAGACGATAGATAACTAATCGTCACAAAAATCAAACCTTGGATCATCTCTATAGGAAGTTTCCAGTTTTCTGCCAAAAAAAAACCTTCCCCTCTTTTCTTTCTTTCTCTCTCCCTGCTTTTTTTAAAAAAAATTAAAAGAAAGGACAAACCACTGTCCTCCCTCTCTCTCTCTCGTACTTTTTAACCATCTTTTCTCTCTCTTTCTTTTTCTATCTCTTTTCTCACCTTTTCTTTTTCTTTTTTTCTCTCTAAAACAAACATAGATAGGTGTAATATATTATGAACATATGGGCATTTAGGGAATATGAAAAAATGAACGGAGTTGTTGGATGAGCCTACTTTAGCGCGCGACTGGAGAACAAAGTCAACTCATCAACTCACCTTTCTTATCTCTTTCCCTCTCCTAATTTGGTTCGGCTTAGACGGTTGGCTCGAGCCACACTATTCTCCCCACCGAACCTCAAAGCATCTCCAACCAGGCTCTAAAAACAGCCCATAAAACACACTCCAATCGGGCTCTATATATTGAGCCCGGGCTCTAAAACTCAGAGAATGGCTCCATATTTGGAGCCTTTCTAATTATAAAGCCCAACACTATTCATATTTTTAAAATTCCAATTATAACCTTGTGTCATATATTGAATCAATTATTTTGACAATCAAATATCCTAAAAAAATATTTACATCTTTCCTACAAACTTTAACAAAAGCTTATTTTTTCATATTTTTGACATTAAAATTATATATCCCTCCACTTGACAATTGTTTAATAATTTAAAATTCTAATTTTTTTTTCACTTCATTTTTCTCTTCTTCTTTTTTTTCTTTTTTTCACTACTCACTCAAATCTAATAGAAAGATGGGAATGAATTTGATGTAGATAATAATTTTTGGAGAGAAATTTTGGAGGGACAATATGAATAATTGAGGTAGTTTGTGTAGGATTGAGAATTTTGGTAGGAAATTATTTTTGGTATGAAATTATTTTTGGTGGGAAACTATTTTTGGAGGGAAAAAATTTAGAGCCAAGTTTAGAGCCCATGAGTTGGAGAACAAACATTGTTGGGATCTAAAAAATAGAGCCAGATTCTATAGAGCCTAAATTCAAGAGCCCGATTGGAGATGCTCTCATATATTTATAGTGAAGATAAGCTGGTATGGAAATCATGGCTCATTGTAATATTTGTCATATTGGTGTTAGGGATCCTAGGTTTTTAAAAATTTAAACTGGCAGCGGAATTAAAATTAGTTTAAAACTATTTCCTGGATCCCTTTTAGTTCTTAATCGCTGTTAGGAATCTTAAGAAGGTTGGAGGATTGTTACCTTTGAAGCGTGATTGATGAAGACACTATGTTGAAGTTCTCCTCTTCCTGCTTCAATCCAACGGAACGGATCTTCAAAACTGTTTCTCCTTCTTCCTCAAAACTAAACCCTAGTTTGTGTAACAATGGAGGCTAGGGTTTTTAGTTTAGAAGTAATTAGGATAGATGGAGAGGGAGGGGATGGGAGCCACGATTTTTAGAGGGGTGGTCCTCTAAAAATCGCCCCTCCCTTATATATATATAAGGGAGGCCAACCTAACCCTAATTCCATTCCTAATTAGATCTAAACTGGGTCCCACTAAAACTAGCTAATTAATTTAGTTTCCTAATCCTTTTATAACTCTTATAAAATTAGGAACTAAAATAATAATTACAAGTTGGTCCACCAAGGACTTGTAATTGAACCCTCTAGGTTTAGTGGAATTAATATAAAACCCTCCCACTACTTAATTTATAAACAGTCCCTCCACAGTTTCTGATATTCGTAAAAACCCCTTAGCTTAGTAACATTTACAAGTCAGCACTATGGGGTAATTACTTATTTACCCTTAACCATCAAATGCATTGACATTAATATTTATTCTAATAATCTTCTAAACATTTTAGAAGATCACTGGCCAGTTTAGAATAATATTCCATGCATTGATTTAAGTGAATATCTTTGAAGTGGATTTCATGTTGAATATTATAATCCTACTATGAGATTACAGTCATCCATTTTGCTCAGAATATTGGATCACGTTTTTCGTCGATTGACCTCACTGTTTGCAAAACAAAACAACTGTGACCCACATGCAGGGTATATATATATTCTCAGAATTAAGGACTTTTATCCAAAGTAGTGTAAAAATACTTTAAATGAGCTGATATGAAATATAAAGTATTTTTCGACGATCTAGTTCAATGTATTCCAAATACATCAATATACAAGTCTAGAAGTCTCTACTTCTGTGATGGAGATACATCACATCACTTACGTGATCGACTTCAGTATATTATAGTCTTCCAAATAACGTGTAGTTTATTTAGACCATGAACAAAGCATTAACTGATGAATCATATCTCTCCTCATATACAACACTTGTATATGAATAATTCATCGAAATTATTAATCTCACCATGCATGTTAAATATGATAAATTAAATTAATGATAAATCAAGTAACCATAGATGTCAAACTTGTTGTTTTTAGGGCATAACCCCAACAATCTCCCACTTGCACTATAAACAATCAAATGTCTCATTTAAACCCATCTCATGGACATGAGAATCAAAAACCTTCTGAGACAAGGCTTTGGTGAATGGATCAGCCAAGTTATCTGCCGAAGCAATCTTGGTGACAACAATATCACCCCGATTGGTGATATCTCTGACAAGATTGTATTTCCTTTGAATGTGCTTGTTGGCTTTGTGACCTCTAGGTTCTTTAGAGTTCGCAACTGCTCCACTATTATCACAATAGAGAGTAATAGGCGGAGTAGCTTCTGGAACAACTATCAGATCTCCTAGAAATTTCTTCAGCCATACTGCTTCCTTAGCTGCTTCGTTAACAGCTACGTATTCAGCTTCCGTGGTAGAATCAGCAATGCATTTCTGTTTGATGCTCCTCCAGCTGATAGCTCCACCACCAAGCGTGAAGACATATCCTGAAGTCGACTTCCTTTCGTCAACATCTGACTGAAAGTCAGAATCTGCATAACCAGTTGGAACTAGGTCTGTTCCTCCGTATACTAGCATATAATTCCTAGTCCTTCGCAAGTACTTTAGTATATGCTTTACGGCTGCCCAATGCATGCGTCCTGGATTGGATTGGTACCGACTAACCATGCCTACAGCAAAACAAATATCTGGTCGGGTGCACAGCATGGCATACATGAGGCTTCCCACAGCTGATGCATAGGGAACCTTTTCCATGTCTTCCTTCTCTTCAGGCGTCTTTGGACATTGACCCTTCGAAAGAGAAACGCCATGTCTGTATGGCAAGAATCCCTTGACAGAATCTTGCATTGAGAACCTTTCCAGTATTTTGTCTATATAAGTAATTTGAGATAGGCCTAACATTCTAGATTTCCGATTTCTCAGAAGTTTTATACCTAGAATGTAGCTGGCTTCTCCCAAATCCTTCATGCTGAAATGATTAGACAACCAAATTTTAACTGATGATAGAGCTCCTACATCATTCCCAATGAGTAGGATATCATCTACATATAAGACTAGAAAAATCACCACATTACCATTCAACCTTTTGTACACACATGGTTCATCAGGGTGTTGATCAAAACCAATTGATTTGATTGCCTGATCAAATCTGATGTTCCAACTTCGAGAAGCTTGCTTCAGTCCATATATTGACTTTCGCAATTTGCATACCATATGCCCTTGGTTGTCTGCTACAAAACCATCTGGCTGGACCATGTAAATGTCCTCTTCAAGATTGCCATTGAGAAAGGCTGTCTTGACATCCATTTGCCATATCTCATAATCATAATGAGCTGCAATGGAAAGAAGTATCCTGATGGATTTAAGCATGGCTACTGGCGAAAAGGTTTCATCATAGTCGATTCCCTCTTTCTGAGTAAACCCTTTCGCTACTAGTCTTGCTTTGTAGGTTTCAACCTTCCCATCAGGTCCTCTCTTCTTCTTATAAATCCACTTACACCCAATAGGTTTAATATCGGGTGGTGGGTTTACAAGTTCCCAGACTTGATTGGAATACATAGATTCCATCTCAGCTTTCATAGCATCCAACCATAATCTCGAATCTATGTCATTCATTGCTTCAGCATAGTTAGAGGGCTCAGTATCCTGACTATCAGGGACCAATTCAAAAGATTCTCCCAGTAGAATGTATTTAGCATACTTAGCTGGCAATCTTTTTGCTCTCTCACTACGCCGAAGCAATGGTGGTACAGGTGCAGCCGGAGGTTCTGGCTGATCTGGTTGTAAAGGTTGATCTACTTGAACCGGTGGTTCTAGTTGATCTATATCCACTTGTTCTTGCATTGCTGGAGGATCATGCAGAACATGGGGTATTTCTTCAACCTGTGGTAATGTTTGGTTCCGAAATTCCTGTACATATGTGTGCTCAGCTCTGGATGATACAGGGGCTTCAGCTGCGCCTCTGATCATTTGTCTAGATGAAGATGAAGTGAGATGAGGAATTATGAATGGCAAAGATGTAGAATGACTATACACTTGTTTGCTCACTGGATGTGAACTAGGTGTATGTCTTACTCCCACTGTCAAAGCATCCGATAATTCCTCCAACACAATCTTACTCTGTGGTTTGAAGTTTAATATATATTCCTCCTCGTGAAAGATTGCATTTGTACTAACAAACACTTTCTGTTCTCTAGGATTATAAAACTGATAACCACGAGTCCCCTTTGGATACCCTACAAATATGCTAACCTCTGACTTTGACTCTAGCTTGCTAGACTTTCCTTTCAGCACGTGTGCTGGACACCCCCAGATGTGAATGTGTTGTAAACTAGGTTTACGTCCAGTCCACAGCTCTCTGGGTGTCGTAGGAACTGCCTTACTAGGTGCCAAATTCAAAAGGTATGCTGCAGTTTCTAGGGCATATCCCCAAAAGGATAAGGGTAAGGAACTGTAACTCATCATGGACCTTATCATCTCTAATAGGGTCCTATTCCTTCTCTCTGCTACACCATTTTGCTGGGGAGTGCCCGGTGCAGTCAATTGGGATACTATCCCATGTTCCACTAAGTATGCTCCAAATAGGTTTGAGAGATACTCGCCACCTCGATCAGATCGAATAGCTTTCACTCTTTTACCTGTTTGGTTTTCAACTTCAGTCTTGAATTCTTTGAACTTTTCAAAGGATTCGGACTTATGTTGCATCAGGTAGATGTAACCATACCTTGAGTAGTCATCAGTAAACGTGATGAAGTACTCATAGCCACCTCTTGCCTGAATGTTTATGGGACCGCATACGTCTGTGTGAACTAATTCCAATAAATCCTTGGCTCTAATGCCTTTCCCAGAGAAGGCTCTCTTGGTCATTTTACCTTCCAAACAGGATTCACAAAGAGACCATGGTTCAATTTCCAATGAGCTAAGAGGCCCATCTTGAACCAATCTTTGAATCCTCTTCAGATTAATGTGTCCAAGCCTTAGATGCCACAAGTATGTGGAATTAGGTGAAGGTGATTTCCTTTTCAGAGAGGAATTTGATACATGCAGTTCCTTATTGTAAACATAGGGAATGATAGGAGAAACAATATACAGACCATCCACCAACATGCCAGATATAATAACTAAACTACCTTTAATTATTAAAACTTTAGTGGAATCAAATTCTAATTTCAAACCATCTCTAACAAGACAAGAAACAGAAATTAAATTCCGCCTAATATCCGGCACATAAAGACAATCCTTTAATAATAATGTATTATTCTCACTACCATAATAACTAGAAAGAAGTCGAACGTGTCCAATAGCAACGGCTGCAACTCTTGCCTCCGTTCCAAGGCTCAGGCATATCTCCCCATCATTTAGTTGTCTGGTTATCTGGAACCCCTGCAAAGAATTGCATACATGATTAGTGGCTCCAGAATCAATACACCAGGTGTCTGGTGTATTAGTGGCAACGTTTGCCTCCACAACTAATGATTCAAAATTACCTGAAGCGTTCTTCTTTGCTAGGTATTCCCTGCAGTTGCGCTTCCAATGTCCTGTCTTGCCACAATGGAAACACTTTCCTTTAGGCTTTGCATTTCCTTTGTCCTTGGACATCCCTTGAGGTTTGGCTGGTTGAGATGGTTTCTTGTTCTTCTTCTTGGACTTATTGCCCTTAAGCTTACGTCCGGAAGAACCCTCTGCTATATTAACACTACCAGTCTTTTGTCCTTTCATGATCCCTTCCGCTACAGTCAAATGATTCATCAACTCAGGAAGAGTAGATGTCATTTTGTTCATGTTGTATGTCATCTTAAACTGTGCAAAAGAAGACGGAAGGGAAGCAAGAATGACATCCTCCTTATAAGACTGTTTGAATGTGGTTCCGAGAGTTTCCAGTTCGTTGAACAAGCCCATCATGGTGAGAACATGATCACGAACTGGTGTACCCTCTGCCATTCTAGTGTTATACAGCCTCCTTGTCGCTTCCTGCTCAGCAGGGCGACTATGATGTGCAAACATCTCTTTCAGCTCTCGAACGATATCCACAGCATAAGGCACACTCTCATACTGATGCTGGAGGACATTGGATAAAGACGCCATGATATAGCATTTAGCCATGTCATTTGCCTTTATCCATTTATGATATCGTTCTTGTTCCTCTTGGGGTGTGTCAGGACCAGGAAGAGCAGGACATTCTTCATCAAGAATGAACTTGTAGTCTTGAGCGATGAGTACGATGTCAAGGTTTCTTTTCCAGTCAACATAATTAGGTCCGGTCAACTGGTTTTCTTTCAGGATAATGGAGAATGGAGAGAATGCAGACATCTATTTAACATGCATAACATAATAAATGGTGAGATATAATGATATATAATTTTAACTTTTATTTATTATAATACCCTCATATCATAATAAACATTGGATTCCTAATCTACCGTATGTGTTCATTATTCCTTGGGGACATCTGAACACATACCTGGATTAGGTGGAATTCCCAATTCCATCGATTTAATTTTCTGGTCATCTCATGCCTAATTAGATCGACATCCAATTGGTTTAGCCTCTGAAGAAATGAGAGACACCCGTTCCTTGGGGAATCATTGTCTTTCGTTTTTCAGTTGAGTGTGATCCACAGTCTCGGTTTAAAATGCTAGATTAATAAGAACAGTTTCCTTGGGGAAATCTGTGCAAACTACCTAGTTTAAACCTTAGCTCTATAAGCAGTCTATGCTGATAACCATTAGTACGTGATATTCCTTGGGGCGTTATCACGCCTAAATTTATCCATAGACTGATTGTGGAAGGCTATGGGATTAAATCCATATTGATTAAATCCCTCTCCCACTCAATTTCTTTGAAAGAGGGATTTTGATTAAGTGTGTACCTAATTTTACATACATCACATGCATAAAAACATAATACACAAAATAAATAAATTAATAATTCAATAATGATTGATTTTGTATCCCTTGGTTTCAAAAACCAAATACCAGTTAGTACTTAGAATAATAATTAGCATGTATTAAGCACCACACCTTTTAAAACCTCTTGAAAATTAGAAAAAATCACATTTTAAATAATTTCCAAGTCATCCCAAATCTAAAACCACGTGTTTGGACCTACGTGGGACCCACTATGAACTGTCCAAAATTTTTCAAAAATTTTTAAACAAAAAATTCGAAAAATAGGCCTGGACCGGTTCGGTTCAGGTCTGGTTTGGTTCGGTTCAGACCGGTTCGGTCCAAACCGAACCAAAACCACCTGAATCAGCTAAATCAGCTGATTCAGCTGATTCAGCCGAGTCAGGCGGTCTGACTCGCCTGAGTCAGACCGATCTGACTCGTCCCCGGTGGGTCGGGTCCGCGGGTCAGGCGGGCCGGATCCGCGGGCCAGGCGGGCCGGGTTGGCGGGTCAGGCGGGCTAGGGTTGACGGGCCAACGGGCTAGGGTTGACGGGCCAGCGGGTCAAGTCAGGCGGGCTGACCAACCCGCTGCCCTAACCCTGGCTTCCTGGACATGGGCTTGTCAAGTGCCAAGCCCACCAGGACGTACCCGGGCTTGGCCTTTGACAGGACCCATGTCCTGTTTTGTCTATTAAATTTCGAATGGGCTTGGTCTCACCAAGCCCATTTAAACTTCTAAATAAACAAACATCCTAACCCTAACAACCAATAGTAAACCTAAAGCCCATCCCTCCTATTCTTCACCAAAAAATATTTTAGCTTTCTAAAATATGACATATTTTGATTCCTTTTCAAAATTAGTAACTAGATTTTCAAAAAATTGTTTTAGAAACAAAATAAATTACAATTTTAGTAACTAAAACAAATAGGAAAAAATAAGCTTCTAGAAATAGTGAATTATTTGAAAAAGGCATCTATCAAAATAAGAAACTTTGCCCTTTTGGTTTGAACCCTTTTAAACCAAGATCCTTGGGACTAAATATGGTGCCTATTACTAACATGCAAATTTAATTCCAAACTAACAACAATCAAAATTAAATCATTAACTTAAATAAAAATCATGGATCAAAATAGATTGATATTTCCTTATTGGTTTCTTGGATTGAATCCAAAACCAATATTGACTTATCAATTTAGGAGCCTTTTAGGTTTAGATTATTAAATAAAATAAAACCCTAAAATTCTAGGGTTTCTAAAACCCATCGATCCAAGCCTTCCATCTTCCACATCTTCTTCTCTTTTGATCTCCATCAAAAACAAAGAACATTACATCCAACCTATACCCTTGTGTAGGGTGTACATCAAATCTAACATTTAAAAATTAAAAAGGCAGGGAAACCAAGAAACCAATTTTTCTTGCCCTTTTACATGCCTCCAAAATTAAATAACTAGATTCAATAACACATTCACATAAATCAATATTAAAATTAATTAATTAATTGATCCATGATCCTACACAATAAAAGATCCTAACAACAGATTAAGCTAGGCTCTGATACCACTGTTAGGGATTCTAGGTTTTTAAAATTTAAACAGGCAGCGGAATTAAAATTAGTTTAAAACTATTTCCTTGAATCCCTTTTAATTCTTAATCGCTGTTAGGAATCTTAAGAAGGTTGGAGGATTGTTACCTTTGAAGCGTGATTGAAGAAGACACTATGTTGAAGTTCTCCTCTTCCTGCTTCAATCCAACGGAGCGGATCTTCAAAACTGTTTCTCCTTCTTCCTCAAAACCAAACCCTAGTTTCAGTATTAATGGAGGCTAGGGTTTTTAGTATTTTAGAAGTAATTAGAATAGATGGAGAGGGAGGGGAATGGGAGCCACGATTTTTAGAGGGGTGGTCCTCTAAAAATCGCCCCTCCCTTATATATATAAGGGAGGCCATCCTAACCCTAATTCCAATTCCTAATTAGATCTAAATTGGGTCCCACTAAAACTAGCTAATTAATTTAGTTTCCTAATCCCTTTATAACTCTTATAAAATTAGGAACTAAAATAATAATTACAAGTTGGTCCACCAAGGACTTGTAATTGAACCCTCTAGGTTTAGTGGAATTAATATAAAACCCTCCCACTACTTAATTTATAAACAGTCCCTCCACAGTTTCTGATATTCGTAAAAACCCCTTAGCTTAGTAACATTTACAAGTCAGCACTATGGGGTAATTACTTATTTACCCTTAACCATCAAATGCATTGACATTAATATTTATTCTAATAATCTTCTAAACATTTTAGAAGATCACTGGCCAGTTTAGAATAATATTCCATGCATTGATTTAAGTGAATATCTTTGAAGTGGATTTCATGTTGAATATTATAATCCTACTATGAGATTACAGTCATCCATTTTGCTCAGAATATTGGATCACGTTTTTCGTCGATTGACCTCACTGTTTGCAAAACAAAACAACTGTGACCCACATGCAGGGTATATATATATTCTCAGAATTAAGGACTTTTATCCAAAGTAGTGTAAAAATACTTTAAATGAGCTGATATGAAATATAAAGTATTTTTCGACGATCTAGTTCAATGTATTCCAAATACATCAATATACAAGTCTAGAAGTCTCTACTTCTGTGATGGAGATACATCACATCACTTACGTGATCGACTTCAGTATATTATAGTCTTCCAAATAACGTGTAGTTTATTTAGACCATGAACAAAGTATTTACTAATGAATCATATCTCTCCTCACATACAACACTTGTACATGAATAATTCATCGAAATTATTAATCTCACCATGCATGTTAAAAATGATAAATTAAATTAATGATAAACCAAATAACCATAGATGTCAAACATGTTGTTTTTAGGGCATAACCCCAACAATTGGGAGGTAGGATCAATTGACAAACCTTTTAACACAAATTACTTATTCGGATTTTTTTTCTTTTTCTTTTTCTTGATGCACCGCATACTTAACTCATCTCACAAAAAAATATGATCTTTTAAAACTTCTAACAACCTTAAGAGATTAAAATGGATAGTTTAGAAAGTTTAAAATTTGAACTAGTTTTTTTAAGAAGCTAGTTGGAAATTCTAACCCAATATGATATTTTATGATGATGATGAAACCCGTAAGAAGATCTTCCTTACAAAAAAAATTAACTCTTGAGTCATCTGTTTGTAGGCTTTACAAGAGTTGCGTTAAAAGTAACCTGACCCACCTCTATTTTTTTATTTTTTTTTAATTTGTGAATTTGACACCAAGTATCATGAACCGGCCCAAATCTGATCCGGATCTGAATACAGCTTAAAAAATGGATTTGGGCATCGGATCATCACATGTCCCGACCCATATATATATGCCTGCATGTAGTCATCATGTCTTATTAGTTGAATCCTGTGCATGAGTTTATTTTACTAGTTTTAGGTTTCTAGGCTCATGATGAAACTGAAGGACCATATAGTAACAGAAAATAGAGTCATATTTAGAGGATTTTGTCTTATTTTAATCCAACTTTTCTTCTAACAGACTTGGATGGGCAAGTCACAAAAAAGGTTTTGACAGATCTCATCTAGGTTTGATTTTTGTACTTGTGGGCACATCATAAACAATCTTTTCCACATGGGTTTTCTGTTCCAAAATCCCCAAAATCTCTCATTTATCAAACTCTTACTTTGTTTTTTCTCTTTGTTTTTGTTTGGATTATATTCAGTCATTCAGATGCCAATAATAAGTTCAATTATTTTCAACCCCTTTGACATTTGTAATCATATTAGACAAAAGTTGTTGAGAAGTTGATGGATTAGGGTTACTTTTTTAGTTGTTAATATCTTGATTTTGAGCATTATCTGGACTTTCTCTCTCGGGGATTTTGGATCTTTAATTTGTATAATTAACTGGATCATCTCTCTCTAGTCTCTATTCGATTTTGTACGTGCATTCAAAATACAATTTATTTTTCCAATACTCTGTTTATTCTTACACTTTGTTTACAATTTGTCAGTGGTTTCAGCATTGAAATGATTTTAAGTAATTTTTTTTAGGAAAGACATCGTGCCAAACAATATATTTAAGTGTGGGTTAACAACATTTTATTCATCCACCTAAATGTGTCGAAAATATTAGGTAAATAAAACTCGGTAGGTGCAAACTATCCAAAAATATTAGATTTGAAATATGCAAAAATCACCATATTAATGCATAAAAAGAGATTTATTTTTAAATCTTTCAATAATTAACCATTAATTATTTTAAGTCCATTACATCGGTTTCCACCGTCTCCTCAAGTCGGAACTCAACGGTACCTGCAGGTGTTATGGGGGTCTCCCATTACCGATACCATCTAGATTTGTTTTTAATCTAGATGACAAGTTATTATTAAACTTCCTTTAATTCATTTTTCTTATGAATAAAAACTCAACCCTTGCATTAAATAATTAAATGTAACCATGCAAGATAAATACATTTCATATGTAATTTCATAACAAAAACATAAAATTAGATTTTGTTTATAGTAGGGATCCCACCTACCTCAATTTGATGCCAAAATCTTATCACCTACTTGATTTATTACTTCCGGATGTGATGATCGATGATGTAAATCCTTGATTTCTCAATGATTTTGATGATAATACTAGTAACTATTATAGATTTAATGAAAGAGGATGTAGATGAAGATGTATGTTATGGAGAGTAAAGAAAAATATGTATATTGGGGAGAGTAATGAGAGGTGTAACAGGGGTATAAACATAAAATAAAAGAGGAGATTTTGTGTTTTAAAAAAGGAAATAAGGGGGGTTTATATAGGAAAATTTTGAGTTTTTTTTATTATTATTATTATTTTAATATAAAAAATATTTTTTTATTCTTGTTACTGGGCTGCTATAGTAGTCGCCGGCTACTGTAGCGCAGCCCACATTTTTTTGTATTAAAATATTATTTTTTATTTTTTAATTAATTAATTAATTAAAAATTTTTTTTAGAGATAACTCTCGTAATGCATATAATGAGTTTCCATGCAATTACCATGCATATGAGAAATTTATTTCTCAAATCAATACACACCCAAATGGGTATAATACCAACTTAAATATGTTAGGCAAGTGTAAAATTCTTACTACGGAATTTCTTGGGGTATTACACACAAGAAGTCTAAGAAGAAGAAGACAAAAAAAGTAATAGTAGACATGATTGAAATCTCGGATTCCCAGTGTCAGAATCGCGTGAAATTCGCACGGTCACTTGGAAACGTCGAGATCTTCAAGATTCATCGCTCTACCATGAATTCTCGAGAATTTAGCCAAATTCTATCGTTTTGGCCTTCAAATTAGCAGTTTTACTATTTTAGGAAAGTTTTACGTATTTTAGTAGTTTTCTTATTTCATTAGGAGTTTCTTTCTAGTTAAGTTACTAATTTGATTTCTTTTAGGTTTAGGAAACTTTAATTATTATATAAACAGATGTAAGAGCCGAATTTCATTATTATTATTATACTTTTGCTTAATACAATTTGAGTTTTCTCTTTAGTTGAGAGTTAATTTCGAGTTTTTCAATTCTAAACGTGATTTAGAATTTTCTATTGTTTTTCGCTGCGTCATGATCCGCAATTTAAACATAAAGGTTTCTATCCCCAAACTTCAACATGTAATAGCACGAACTATTAAACCATTTTACATTCTTAGACATATTTACAAGTTCATGTACATATGTTTTTAGAGTAAGGATCTGTTGACATGTTTAAGTAGACATGTTTAAATAGACATTGTTTGTGGGGCTCACATGAAGTTGATCTAATGGCTGTTTTTCAGTGAAAATATTCTCTTCACCATGTAGAACATCTTTACCAAAATCAGTCCATTTTAAAACTTCTATCTCCCATCAAATGTTGCTTTAAATTTAACAATATTTATAAAACCGTCCACTAATATTGTTAATTTTAAACTAACATTTGATAGAGTAATTAAAAATTTTAGAATAGACTAATTTTTTATAAGGATATGTTATTTCGATAATGTAGATCATCTTCATCTGAATTCAGCCATTATATCAACTTCATGCGAGTCTCACAGACAATATCTATTTAAACATGTGCATGGATCCGTATTTTACCACCCTGTGATAAACAAACAACTAAGAAAAAATCGTTTTGTGCCGTCCACAAGAGAGCCATATCTTGACCTTCAGGATTCGATCCCATATTGATGAAACCTCGGATACAATATAAGACTCTCTCGTGACTGTCTCTCTTTCTCTCTCTACTTTTATAGTATATTACTTTTTTTTTTTTTCCCTCAAGCTTGTTATTAAATTGGGCAGTTCTGATCTGTTGGCATGGTTGACTTGCTAAGGCATCACACATGTCACAACGTGAACTCTTACTTAATACAAAGACTACTCATCACTTTATCTCATCATGCATAACCTAATTTGTTTTTATTGGGACGTTCTATTTCTACACCACTCCTTACACCAAGTCTTACATTATCCTCGGATTTCGAAGCTCCTAAGACTGATTTTTTTTTAGTGGAGATGATTTTTTTTTAGAAAAAAAAGAAAAGAAAAGGCTAAAATTTTATTAATAAAGGAGAAATGTTACAACAGATGGAAAATATATAATTTACATTGAGATTATAATTTTTAGATCTTAAAAATAGGTTGATGTAAAGTTTAGTGTAAAGAATGGTGTAGAAATAGACTTTTTTTAACTATTATTATGTTATTATTATTATAGGCTAATTAAAATATATAAATAGTATATGCTCTAATAAATGCTTTATTTTTTTATTGGTTAATTAATTCTTAACTAATCATAAAACATTTCATATTTTACATTAACTAATCCAATGTACAAACGTCATGGACCATGGTCATGCAAACAAACGCTGTACAATTTAATTGTGATACTTGGCATCCAATTTCGAAACCCACACCTGATATTAGTTAGTCCTGTCTAATTAAAAAAAAATTATATAGTTTGTTTGGACAAAGAATTTTAGGGAGGGATTTTGTAGGGACTAAGGATTTTGAGGAAAAATATAACATGATTTTTCCACCAAATCTCTAGTCACCACAAAATTCCTCCTCCAAATCCCTTGTCCAAACTAATACATTATTTTTTTCTCTATTCTCTCTCTATGAAAAATAACTATTTTTCTAGAGTAAATATTTACTCGGGCAAAGTTAGGAGGTTGAAAATTAGTACACTATACACATGTTATTATAAATGGTTGAGAATTGTAAATTAGAGGTGTCGTAAGGAATGCCATTATGTCCATCCACTTGCATAGAGCGTGAACCGTGCTACACCTTATATCATCATTATGGTCAAAGGATTATGAGCAATACTACAAGGACACCAAATTTTGACACGAAAGATTACATCTGCTTATTTTATTGATTGAAAACCAATCATGAAAAAGTATTAATTCAATTTCAGCCCCTCATACCACTTTTAAAAAGCAGATGTAATATTTGATGTCAAATTTTGGTATTATTCTAGCAAAACTCAAGGATTATAGAGTTAGACCATACAACACCTGATGGCTGATGATGGACGGACGGTGCTATTGTGCACCTTCGATACAGCTGGTGCACAAAATAACACTCGTGTGTAGTTAGATCGGACAACGAGTTAGGGTTAGAGTCGATCCTAGGCGGGTTGGTAGATTGACGAGTCATAATTGGTCAACTATAACTCGGACTCGTTTATTAAACAAGTCAGTTTTTCAAACTATAATTCTAACTTGTTTAACATTGTTCTATATAAAATAACAAAACAGGCTAAGATCGACCCTAACTGTAACGAGATTTTTGAATAACGGGTCATGAGTGTTTAACTCTAACCCTAACTTGTTTACTAGCAGGTCGAGTTAGGGTAAAATTTGGCGGATCAGATTAGGGTAGGGTTGGCGGGTCACGAATCAATTTGCCACATTTATGTGTAGCACTCTTGTATAAGTCATTAAGATTGTACGTGTTTCAAATGTCTCAGTCCCCTTTTGGTGGCACAAAAAGTGGGAACAAAATCCATGAAAGAAGGGGGCTGGGTAAGTGAGTGTTCCAACTGCCAATGCGAAGGTTTTAATCCTCTCACTCCTCTCATTAAAACTTGTCTTTCTTTTTCAAATTTTTTTTTCTTTCTTTTTTGGGTTTCTTTCCTTTGATTTTTCAAGTCAAGAGGCACAGTATCATATGAGCCATGTTCCTCATTTTCTAAATATTCCAGGTCCCAGATACAATGAGGACTCCCAAGCAAAGGTTTTTTCAATTTTATTTGCACCACATGGTTTCCACTATATACCCACCAAACATTTAAACGGTATAGTACGGCTTTTGGGTCGTATTGGCCGTAATTCGTGACTAATGAGCCCAAGAATTTGATCAATTAGGTTTCGTATTAAGAACATCTCTAATGCAATGTAGATGTGGTAAAATAGAGATGTTATGTAGGAAAATACACTTTTTCTAAAAAAAACTCCTCAAATGCTAATGTGAAAACAAACTTTGAAGTTGAGATGATATTATATAGAAAGGCATTGGTGGAATGAGAAGACATTGGTGTAGAAAACGAGGACATTGTGAAGCCCATTGTCTAATTCTACACATTCAACTTCACAATGTCCTCGTTTTTCATGTCAATGTCTTCTCATTCCACCAATGCCTTTCCATTATAATGCCGACTCAGCTTCAAAGTTTATCTTCACATTAGCATTTGATGAATTTTTTTTGGGAAAAAGTGTATTTTTCCTACGTGGCATCCATTTTTTACCACATCCACATTGTATTGGAGATGCTCTAAAGTTTAGATTTAATTTCGTATTAAAGTTTAGATTTAGTTGTCGAATTTAAGTTTAATGTGCCAATGACACGTCATGCACATTACATGTGAGAATTTAATAATGCTTTATTTTTATTTTTTGAAAGGTAATATTGCTAGATTACATTATAACGTAGATACACGCAGTAGGAGTATGAAAAGAGCAGAGAAACTGCCAAGAACATAGTAATCAATGAATGCAGAAAATACACCTACTAACAGGAGTAGAGAAACCACTAATAACAGCGTACCTATATCTATTATAAAATTACATGGGACAAACTTAACGGCAATACTACGATCGAGAAGTTTTGATCCTAAGACCTCCCACTATATAAAACAAACTTAACACAAAACTCGATCGGGTAAGCACGTATATTAAGTCGTCTTTAACTATGTATTTTGATTAACAAATTAGGTAAAACTCAAGAATTAAATTCGTCGACATTATGGGTATGGATTGATTCAAATCCGACCCGGATAATCCGGATTTTGGGTACCCAGATTTAAAACCATGCCTAGTATGACATGAGTCTATAAACAAATAATTTCAAGGTCCCATAGATCCAGGACTGGTGCAGCAGCTGTGTAAGGAACCTTCTTCATAAATGTATTAGTTATGGCTCTATTTAATCCATAAAAATGATATCATCTTTCCATTTTGACCTCATCAAGCTTTTCCATTTTGACTCCACCATAATGTTTATTTTGACCTCATTACTTACCCGGGGTAATGCTACAAGCACCCCGGATTTGCACAAAAAATCGTATCCGGGGTCTAATTTAGGTCTAATTTGAGTCTATTTTGGTCTAATGTGGGTCTAATTTTGGTCTAATTTGAATAAAATAATCAGAGGTATTAGCAAAGGTGTAAATCCAAGGTGCTTGTAGCATTTTCCACTTACCAATAATCACTTGTTCACTGCACCCTGTTTTAGAGAGAAGAAGAAGAGAGAGAAAGAGTTTTAAAAAATAATACCATCTAAAAAACAAAGTAGAAATGGAATAGAAGAAGAAGAAGCAGTTTAGAAGAATGAGAGCAGAGAGAAAACAAAACTGATGAGTTTTAAAGGGTGAATAAAATAAAATTCAAGCATTGGCTAATGCAATGTAAATTAAAAATGGTTTATAGAATTAAATGAGCATTGGATTTGATGCCAAGGGTTTCTTGAAAGTCAAACAAGATGGGGTTTTTTTTTGTGGATTTTAATTCATATACTGATAAGCTCTGGTTTTTTTAGGGTTTTTTAAGTTCTTCTTCTTTATTTATTTTCGAATTTTTTTACCATCTCCATGTAAAGTTGAACTCATTGACCTAACTATAGAAAGAGAATCACATTAACTATACTGTTGTGGATTTTATTGCCAATTTTGAATTCTCTCACCTCCTGGCATTCCATTTATTTCTCCACCAAAAAAAGCCTTTCATGATTTCAATCTCTTTCAAAAAAATTTCACCCTTACCTTATTTTGCTCTGTCTCTTCTTCTACTAATCTCTTTGACTTAACAGACTCTTTTTGCAGTAAAAAGAAAGAAAAAAAAAATCTCAAGAGTCTCCATCAGAAGGCCTGCTTAAAAGTGTTGATCTCACATGATAAGTAACTATAAGAAGCCCTCCTTTTTGGGTTTGGGTTTCTTTAGAAACAGATGGGTTTCTTGACGGAAAGTGATGAACCAGATCTAAAGCTTCAATCTTGGTGAGTTTTTTTGGCTTTTTGGTTGAAAAAATGGACTGGGTTTTTTCTCAAACAAAAGAAAGGTACTTTCTCTCTCCATCTCAACAGCCATATTTTCTTTCTCAGTCATCTCCTCCACCTCCTCCTACTCTTCAGTCTGGTGGTAGTTTTGATGTTGGAAACAAAATTAGCCCTAGTATTTTGCTCATCATCATAATTCTTGCTGTTATCTTTTTTATATCTGGTTTGCTTCATCTTCTTGTTAGATTTCTCTTCAGACCCACCATAAGAGACCCAGAAGATTCAGATAATGTTACAGCTTTACAAGGGCA
Source organism: Macleaya cordata (assembly GCA_002174775.1). NCBI lineage: Eukaryota > Viridiplantae > Streptophyta > Magnoliopsida > Ranunculales > Papaveraceae > Macleaya > Macleaya cordata. The sequence goes on from MVGT01000735.1 coordinate 484,293, forward strand.
ACTTCAACAGCTTTTCCATCTTCATGATGCTGGAGTTGATCAATCTTATATAGATACCCTTCCTGTTTTCTTTTACAATGCAATTATGGGATTAAAAAAGCCATTTGATTGTGCTGTTTGTCTCTGTGAATTTGAAGCTGATGATAAACTTAGATTGCTTCCCAAATGCAGCCATGCTTTTCATCTTGAATGCATAGATACTTGGCTGTTATCTCACTCTACTTGCCCTCTTTGTAGAGGAAGTTTGCTTCCTGATTTCTCTCCAAATGATAACTGTTCTCCAGTTGTTTATGTTCTTGAATCTGGGAGTGAGAGTTCTAGAGAGATAATTGCAGACAGAGATGCTCCTACTGTTCTTGGCACTAATACAGTTGCAGGAGGAACAAATACCAACTTGGGTATTCATGGAGAAGATGAATTGGGAGCTTCTTGTAACAATGTTCCTCAGAAATTTAGTGAAATACCCATTAAAGACGACGTCGTTCCAGTGGTGGATTCGGCAGCTTCGGAGGAAAAAGTTGTTCCTGTTAAGCTTGGGAAGTTTAGGAATTTAGATGTTGTTGCAGGAAGAGAAGGAGAAGGGGAAGGTAGTAGTAGTACTAATAGTAATAGTGGTAACAGTAATTTTGATTCTAGGAGGTGTTTCTCAATGGGATCCTTTGAGTATGTTATGGATGAAAGTTCATCTTTGCAGGTCTCTATAAGACCTCTCACAAGGAAACAGACAAATACGAAGCCATTAAAACCTGGTTACAGGTCTACAATGTCTGAATGTGATGGTCATTCCTGTAGAGAAGGATTTAAAGGATTTGAATCTGTGAAGAATACTGGAATACATGGTGTTAATGGAAGAATTAGTACTGAAAATTCAGTAGGAAGGAGCAAGAATGAGAGCTTTTCTATTTCAAAAATATGGCTTAGATCAAAGAAAGAGAAGCCATCATCGATTCACGATTCTTCAAGAAGGGCATTTTCATTTCGGTTTCCTTTAAATCGTCCCAATGCTGCTGATGATTTAAAGAATAAGCAAAATAACAACAACAACAACAGTAGCAGGAGGACTATTTCGGAGGTCGATGTGGGAAGGTGGGATCATTGTGTGAGTGAATTGGATTATGATGAGGAAGTTGGAAGCCGAAATAGTTTGGATTCGCAATCGAGTTTGCCGTCTTTTGCGAGGAAGACATTGCTTTGGCTTGTTGGAAGACAGAACAAGGTTGTTCACTCATCTTCTACTCCAAATGTTTGAATTTTGATTTGTGTTTAGTATGAATTGCTCTTAGATTCCTGAATTTTGAAGGGAACCAATAGAACAGTAAATGAGTTTGAGAGTGAGAGAGATAGAGATAGAGATCTCAATACAAAAGTCTCTGTAGTTTCTTGTAAAATGCTTGTTTCAAATTATTTCCTTTGTTACAACTTAGTCATCAATCTTCAAAATTGTTGGGTTTCACACACTCAAATCTCTATTTCATGAATTTGCTGTTTTTTTTCCATGGAAGAAACATAGAAAAAGCTTTAATAGATCAAATGTAAGAGAGATAGAGAGAGAGATCTCAATACATTGTCTCTGCAGTTTCTTGTAAAAATGCTTGTTTCAAATTGTTTTTCTTAATTACTTGTTCGCCATCAATCTTGAAATTGTTAGGTCTTAGCCTCTCAAATCTCTGTTTCATCAATTTTTCTATGTGAGTTTCTGTTTTATCTCTTTTTCATAGAAGAAACAGAGAAATTAAAAAAAATAAAAAACTATACTAGATTATGTTCTTAGGTTCATTAGTTGCTTCAAATTTGAAATGTTCATATGGGACTAGAGGGATTTGTTGCAAAATTTTTAAGTAATTTCTCACTTTTCAGGAAAGAAAAATATGGTTTTGAAGGAAAAAAAACCCATATGAGATCTTTGAGTGAATGATTTGGATTATAATTATGTAGATCTAAAATGGGTTTTGTTTAAAAATTCAAATTTCTTATGGGTTTGGAGTCTGGAGATATTTGTTGCAGAGATTTGCAATTAAGGACTCGTGTCTTGTGATCACAGGCTGTTGGAGTAGTTAATGCTATGGTCCTTTGATTGACTAAATATTAATTTGGATCACAAGAGCTGTTGGTAAGACTTAATGTGAGTATGACACTGTGACCTAACCGGAGCTCAACCTCGTGTTTGGTCTTATCTCCAAATAAATAAATAAAAGTTAACAACACTGAAGTCACTACAACACTTGCCCTTTTTCTTGTTTTCCATACAAAGAAAGATCCAACCATTTGTGTTTGAAAGTGAATGTAAGGCTTGTTTGGATCATCATTTTTATGGATGGAATAGCGAATTTTTTGTAAACCTTTTTTGGGAATGAAAAACAGCCGTCCAAACAGAACGTAAGCTTCTTTTTTTCTTTATTAGGATGGTTAAGAGGGCTAAAAAAATAAGTGCTTTTGAGAAGTAAAAAAATAAGAAAAAGTTTGCATGGTAAACTAATGACTTATAAGTCTAAAAAAATTATATTATGAGTTATTAGTTGTTACATGATACTTGAGGAGAAGCAACTTCTAAGAAGTAGAAAAGCAATTTTTTTGCTAAAAAAAGAAGCAACTTTTTTTGCTTCTAGAAGTCACTTTAAAAAAAATGTTCCCATACAAATTTTTTAGCTTTTTGACTTATATAAGTCAAAAATCAACTTTTTAAGAAGTTGCCAAACGCCCTCTAAATGCCCTAAGTTCAAATCCTTAGCCCCCATTTTGCTTGTCCCCTCTTTGTCTTATGCTAATTTTGCCTTGTGGGAACCACATAAAAAGTTGCTTTTTTTTTTTGTAATAATGTTCTTTTCACCATAGAAATTATCTCTCTGGCAAGGACAATATTTTCACCAAAAAAAATCAACTGTTAGACCGTCTCTATGTAGACCCCTATAAGGTAAAATTAGCATGGAGATAGAGAGGGATATGCAAAATGGGAACAAAAAATTTGAACTCTACTTGTCCATATATCTATATATATAGCCGTGATGCAGAAGTAAATAAAAAAACGGTAGTACTAGGGTTATCGAAAACTTACAGAATAATCTACAGAAAAGAATAATTTTGGGTTTGTCCTAAATTACGAAGGTATGTGATGCAAATCACGAGGATGTGTGAATACACTACCGTCAAATTTTAATTCTGTAGATTTTTCTGTAGGATTCTGCTGTGAGTATAGCATTATCCATTAAAAAAATAGAAGAGGACTTTTGGGTAGAAACAATGACAAAGCAATGATAAAGAAATGTTTATGGCATGAAAATGGTGATCCAAACCTATGGTAAAATTTGATTTCTATATATTTACTGTATATTATAGGAAGTCTGATTTAGAAGCTTCTTATGTCAACTATATATCTTTTAAAAATTAGTTTCATCAAATTCTTAGACAACTTTACTCACCCCATGATATGCTGATCTTTGGTATATCTGGTAGGGTTAGGATTACAAGTTCCAAAATAAATTAATATTTTGTAGCCTTGGCTATTAGTCAGGGTTAGAGTTGACTTTATTTGGGTTGGCGAGTCAAGATTAGCGTACCTTAATCCTATCTAATTTGTGAATTGAGTCATTCTTTCAAATCCTATCCCTGACCACTTTAACAATTTCTATATAAAAATAAAAAAAACGAGTCAAGGTCAATCCTAATACTAATAGGGTTGATGAATAACGGGTCAAAAATTCTCAATATTAACCCTGTCTTAACTAGCGGGTCGAGTTAGAGTAGGGTTGGCATATGGGGTCATATTTTGCCACTTCTACTTTTACACAGTGTGGATAACATTTTCGTTCAAAATCTTTCTTTCAGTACCTATAGCACTACTAATTCTATCAATTACGTGCAACGCATACGTAAACGATGGACAATAATTATTATAGATGATATTTGTCGTTCTTACTGAACAGCCGTAATCTTTATCTTCTCCTATACGGCACTAGCTATAAACCTAATCTTTGTCATGTCTTTGATTCATGATTTCAAGCAAAAAAAATTTCACTAATTTTCAATCTGAATAAAATCCTTCAAATCTCCAATACAACTCAAACCCTAACAGTTTTTGGGCTCTAGTAAGTAATAATAGCGGAGGGGACAGCTATGGAGTAAGAGGGTGTTTTGGATTTTGAAAGCTTTAAATGAGTCTGATAAAGAGAGATCCATGAATAAGGACCACATGAGTCTGAGACCTGGCAACGGGCTAGGGTTAGGGTTATTAGGGTTAGGGTTGGTGGGTTTTTGAGCTAAGAAGCCTCAACCATAATCTTAGCCCGTTTATTAAATGGGTCAATTTCTCCAACACTAACTCTAACCCTGGTAACCCTAACCCTAACTCTAATAATCATAATTATATTAATCTTCTCTATTATTTTAATTTTATTAATGAGCTTTAATTAAGAGGGAGAAGAAATAGCTTTTAATTAAGAGAAAGCAAATGGAATTAAAATGGAGCAGTAATGAAGACTTAAATAAAGTTTTATATATAGAGAGAATGAGTGGAATCAAAATAATTTTATCAAAATCTTTATTAATGCTTGCTTAGGCGGGTTGGCTCGCGGGTTACATAAACCAACCCTATTTTTTGGCGGGTTGAAAAATCCCAACCTTAGCCCGGCCCGTTTAATTGGCGGGTCGAGTTAGGACCGAGTTATTAGGGTTGAGTTAGGGCCAGGTTGGCTGGTTGGGGTTGATATTGCCAAAAAAAAAATTAATATGATCGAGAGCTGATGAGATCAACACATCTATTGCTAGTTGCTGCTGCTGTTACTACTACTACTACTACTAAGAGCATCCACAGTGGTAAGGTAAATTTGGATTTTACCTTATCCCACTTGCACAGTGGGTAGGCTAAAATAAGAATTTTAGCCTACGAGGTTCGGAGATAGGCTAAAATTGGCCTTCTCCAGACTCATCTGCAAATTATTTTACGGGGCGTGGATCTGGCACCACGTCCGAAATGGGGCGTAGAGGTATGATGGCGTTTGAAACGGGGCGTGGAGGTAAAGCCACGCCCCAATTTTTTTAAAATTTTTTAAATTGCATGGGACGTGGAGATTGCTCCACGCCCCATGCAGGCGTGGAGATAGCTCCACGCCC